>JBBBDQ010001194.1:435000-532500 GCA_037127315.1 Ascarosepion bandense
ACACACCCCCACACACACACGCACACACACACACACACATACACACACAGAGACAAAGTTCCATTTATAAATAAGTTTAGATTAGATAATTAGCAAGCATCTTATTACTATTTATAAACAGATTTTTGAAATGCAAAATTATTCTTAAAAATTAGATTCTTTCTTTGTTTTGTTTTGTTTGCTTCACATGAAGTAAATGCAAAAATCAACCCGAGATAAAAACAGCAGCCAGAATTATAAAAGTGCGATGGGTAAATTGTCACGATTTAATATTTTGATTTTCGCACATGCGCGTTGTTTTGTTTTTTTTATTTTGTCGGCTGCACAATGTAGTAGGGTCAGTTAGGCATCGCTTATGAGAAGAAAAAACCTTATGACGCTGTTCACTCCGTTAGAAATTTGGAAACGGCATGCTATACTGCTTGGAAGCACCAATGCGAACAATCGAGTGTGTCAATCTGAGACAGTGCAGAAGATTCGGAAAGAGTTGGATGAGTCTAATGTTTATATTACAGAAAAATAGCCATCGGTCCTGGGTATGACGGCAAACTGCATTCGGCAGCAAGGCCTCTGATTGGGAGGTTGTGAGGAGCATGAAATCACATCTTAATTACTGTTGTTCTCATATCTACTCTGGCCCGGAGTGACAGCATATGTTATGGTCCCAGCTATGGGCAAATAGTTAACCCCTAAACTGGAGTCAAAACACTATGAAAGTATACAAATAGACTTTTATAGATATATACACATAAAAATGGACTTCTATTGCAAAATATACATTTTTGAAGGAACAATATTACCAACAATACATTTTTGAAGAAAAGAAATTATTACTAGCAGCTCATTCTTTTATACAAAACTAGAAGACATCTTCAGTTTTCTAAAATAAAAAAAAAATAAAAATCTGACTAAATCAACCTTCTGACTATAACTGGACATTAAAAAAACCCCTTAAAACTCTACCTTTTTGGCATTAAATAACCCATAGAGGTGTTGATATGCCGTTAAACAAAACTCAAACTCAAAAATAGCCATCGTTAATTATTATTTCTTTTTAGGTCAGTCAATTAAGTGCCATACGTGATACACGCTTGGGCAATCATGTCTCAAAAGAGACATGACTGACTGGGCAGGAAATTATCCCGCAGTAGGTTGCCATTGCTTTCTGCGGTAGACTGGTTGCCAGCCAAGGCTATAGAACCCAATCTGTCCTGTTATTTAACCCATAACTGGAAGGAAGAGACGGATTAATACCTTTCCCAAGGGTATTTGCGCGTAAGTGAATTCAATGAATTCAACTAGAATTCGAACTCGGCTCCCCGATTTCTCGTTCCGAGCCGATATCCATTGCATCACTTCCACTAATTCACAGGTGAAAAAAAGCATAGCGTAATGCAAAGTGCCACAAACTTAACGAAAATAAAATTTTATCGTCAAAATGTTGATATTATTATTAAAGAGAAAAGATTAAAGAATTTTTTAATTATTTAAAAAAAAAATTTAATCCTTTTTAACACGTCCGAAATTTTGGTTAGAATGCTTGTTTTTTTTTTACGTCATCGTCTTCTACAAAGTTTAACATTGATTTTTTTTTAGCTTTTTTCTGTTGAAAACACATTAATTTGAAAATTCTTGTACAAATCAAATAATTGTCCGATCTTAATGGAATTTTCAGAACTTATTCACAAATGAATGAAATTATTTTTGAAATCTTTTCTTTTAGAAAATATTGGTAAAATATTTATTTTTAAAATGTTTTACTACCCCCCCACTTACTGAACACGACCAATCGTAAATTATTTGTTGTATATTACTTTTTATGCTATAAGTAATATCTTTTTAAAATCAGCTTAATTTAAATTTCCATTTTCTAATGTTACTAAAATAAAGTGTCAGAAATCTTTTGAATTTTTTTTAAATCGATAAATTTTTGTTTGTTTACAAATTTCTTAAACTCAAGAAAATGGCCGTTTTTAAAAAAAATTAAGAAATCGAAATTAAATGTGACTTCAAATCTATATAATTTCTATCTGAAATACACCAGAAATTTTTACTTCATGGAAATAATAAATCTTTTAAGCTTTTGATTAAATCTAAAATAAAATCTTCAAGAATTTCATTTTAAAATCAGGTATCAAAATTTATACTGAAAAGTGGAGGTACCTACTGTAAATGATTTAATTAATGAAAATTAAGACTAATATTTTAGTTCTTATTTTTATAAGATATTAAGTCAACAAAACAAGATTCGTTTATTTATTTATTTCTGTGCATTTCTTAATGGTAATAACTGTTTCACTTGCCCAGAGGCTGGTGTTAACAGTAACGCTTTAAAAATATTATCGTATTGTTACATTTGAAATCAGGCTTACGGCCATATCACGTTGAATACACC
Source organism: Ascarosepion bandense (assembly GCA_037127315.1). Classification (NCBI taxonomy): domain Eukaryota; kingdom Metazoa; phylum Mollusca; class Cephalopoda; order Sepiida; family Sepiidae; genus Ascarosepion; species Ascarosepion bandense. Next base: position 437,396 of record JBBBDQ010001194.1, read on the forward strand.
GGTTCTCGCTCGATCACCGAAGTTAAACAACTTTGAGCCTGGTCAGTACTTAGATAGGTGACCGCTTGGGAATACCAGGTGCTGTAAGCGTTTAGTGACGGATGTGCGTTGTGGTGCAGTGGATATCGGCTTGGAAAGAGAAATCGGTGAGCCGAGTTCGAATTCCATTTGAATATCCTGCATTCACTTAAGCACCGGTACTCTTGGGAAAGGTATTAATCCGTCACTTTCCTCCAGTTATGGGTTAAATAACAAGGGTAGGACTTGGGGCCTGTCCTTAAAAACAAATCCCAATGAATCTTGATACTCGAAAAGAAAAAGGTATTACTAGACACAAAACTTATATAAAAACAAATAAGAAATTGTTGAAAACAAAAAAGTATAAAATTTAGTTGGCATTAAATGACCCGCCGAGGTTGATATGCCATAAAAGCAACCAACATTTGAAATCAACAAATTACCGGAGATGTATACTGGGTTATCGTGTTATTTTTCAGAGGAATGAAGTGCCTTGGCGGTATTCATCTTCTCCGCGAGTAATATACAAGTGTTTGTATCAGGCGATTTAAATCTAATAGAATATGGTGGCGTGAATATAAATCTGACGTTTATCGATGGCTGCCATCGAATCTTGATTGATTTGCAACGATTTTGTAAGGAAAAGTGTCGAAAATTTGCTGTCGAGAGATGACGAATTCTTATAAAAAGACAGAAATATCTCTTATCAGTGACGAAGATGTTTCAGATAACTGCGGGATGAATACTTATACAAAATTTATTATAATAAAGTATTTAACAATAATGGGATTAAATAATTAATAGTAATTCCATTTTATTTACGATTAATGTACGTATTAAACTGATAGATAGATAGATAGATAGATAGATAGATAGAAACTGAGATAGATACATTATGAATAGTTATGAATTGACGGAGATTTGTATAAAGAGAAAAATGTTAAAAATATTGACATAGATATGAATAGAACAAAAATGTTAAATAGTTAAGTAGATAAATTAGAAATACAGATATAGATAAATATGAACTGAAACAGCTACCTATTTAGATAGACAGACAGACAGAGAGACAGATAGATAGACAGACAGACAGACAGACAGACAGACGTGAACAAATTGACATAGCTAGTTAGCTCACTAGCTAGCTAGATAAAATTGAATTTGAATTTTCTTTAACGGCATATCAACCTCTATGGGTCATTTAATGCCAAAAAGTGGGGTCTTAACATATTTTTTTAATGTTCGGTTATAGTGAAAAGGTTGATTTAGTCAGATTTTAACGAAAAGTTTTTGTTTTTATTCTTTGTTATTTTAGAAAACTGAAAATGTCGTCTAGTTTTGCTGAGAATATTTTTTCCTTCAAAAATGTTATGACCATTTATTCATAAATGTATTTTTGGCAATATTTTTCCTTCAAAAATGTATATTTTCTATAAATGTCCATTTTTATGTATATATTTCTATAAAATTCTATTTTTAGACTTTCATAGTGTTTTGATCCCAGTTTGGGGGTTAACTATATGCTCATAGCAGGGACCCTAACAGGTGCTACCACTCCGGGTCAGGGTAGCCCTGAGAACAACATTAATTAAGAGGTTGTTCCCTGCTCCTCACAATCTCCCAATCAGAGGCCTTGCGGCCGGATGCATTTTACCGTCATGCCCAGGGCCATCTATATAAATAGATAGATAATGAACTTGTTCCGTTAGATAGATAGATAGATAGATAGATAGATAGATAGATAGATAGATAGATAGATAGATAGATATGAACAGACTGACATAACTAGTTAGCTAGCTAACTAGATAGATGGATAATGAACATGTTGCGATAGATAGATAGATAGATAGATAGATAGATAGATAGATAGATAGATAGATAGATCTTGTGAAAAAAGTTATCTTTGAAAAAATTGATAGATAGATAATGAAGATATTACGTTAGATAGATAGATAGATAGATAGATAGATAGATATGAACAGACTGAAAAAGCTAGTTAGCTAGCTAACTAGATAGATCGATAATGAACATGTTGCGATAGATAGATAGACAGATAGACAGACAGACAGACAGACAGATAGATAGATAGATAGATAGATAGATAGATAGATAGATAGATAGATAGATCTTGTGAAAAAATGTTATCTTTGAAAAAATTGATAGATAATGAACATGTTACGTTAGATAGATAGATAGATAGATAGATAGATAGATATGAACAGACTGAAAAGCTAGTTAGCTAGCTAACTAGAAAGATCGATAATGAACATGTTGCGATAGATAGATAGATAGATAGATAGATAGATAGATAGATAGATAGATAGATAGATAGATAGATCTTGTTAAAAATGATATCTTTTAAAAAAATTGTTTGACTGTTCAGTTTCACATGAAAAATATCGGGGGTGCTGTGAATGGTTATTTCTCCCGTTTCTCGGGGTAGTGAAGATGTTTGGCAGCGCTCAACTCGTCTCCAGTCAACATGCAAACGTTTGTACAAAGCCACAGAGTAACGCCACTAGTTTATAATCATTTGTGTGGATAAAAATTTCCTAAAAAACAGTATAACATGATTAAAATAAACAATGTTTTATCGTCAAAATGTTTGAAACCATAGGTATCGGTTTTGTGTTTTTTTGTGGAAGTACCTACATTTATGTGATATACTGCAGAAGATGAAGTTGGGAAAATATTATCGAAAACAAAATATGAACTACCTCTACCGGAAATTGAACTCGGTTTATATATTTCCATTTTCTGATCGCTAAACAATTACGCTAATTCTCCACCTCCCCTTGTTCGCTGTAGGATTTATTTGACAACGCTGTGACCTGTTGCGTGATCTTTTCAGAGAAGAATGCACCCCAGCCCACCAAAAAGAAGAACGTATCACTGAGTTTGTTCTCTCACAGATAATAATAACTTCTGCTCAAGAAGATTACTATTTGATTTATTTTTTACACCCGAATTCTTTCTCATATAAATAAAGAATTTTTCATACCATGTTCATTAGCAAAGTGATCATGCCTCTATGATTTCCCGCGATTTCTTGTGAAAGATGGGGAACTGGTTTCGTATTATTTTCTGTGTGGTTTTCTTTCACTTAAACTGGTTGCTATCTAAGGCTAGAGAGTCTTGTCGACTCTGCTATTTAACCCATAGCTTCGAAGAGAAAAGACGGATTCATACCTTTCCCAAAGACATTAGCGTGAAAAGGAAAGAAACAGGTTCGGACGGAATTTGAATCCGGTTCAGATTAGATGCCAGCAAAATCTAGAGAGCCCGGACTACGTTGCAATGGACGTTATGGAGGGAGAGCAGGGTTAGGGTTGAAGAAATGGATGTATGCCTTTCTCAAGAGAATTTGTGAAAAAGTGGACGCAAAAATCAACCCTAGAATTTGAACACGACTCTCCGATTCCATTTTCTCGACCGGTAATCGTTATGCCACTAAAATGTACTTGCACTGCACAATTATCATTTCGAGATTATCTCTCTTGAAAATCACTATCTAACAATTCAGCACGATTCAGTCAGTCAGTTAAGTGCCATACGTGATACACGCTTTGGGCGATCATGTCTCGAAAGAGACATGATTGACTGGGCAGAAGATTATCCCGCAGTAGGTTGCCATTGCTTTCTGCGGTAGACTGGTTGCTAGCCAAGGCTATAGAACCCAATCTGTCCTGTTATTTGACTCACGGCTAGAGAAAAAAGAGATGTATTATATTTTTAAGTATTAATTAGTGGGGGATCAGTTTATTACTTCATAACAATAGAAAACCGATCCCCCACTTTATGACCAGTAGAAGCCTTAATCATTATTTCAATTATTATATTCAGTCAGTCAGTTAAGTGCCATACGTGATACACGCTTGGGCGATCATGTCTCGAAAGAGACACGACTGACTCGGCAGAAGATTATCCCGCAGTAGATTGCCATTGCTTTCTGCGGTAGACTGGTTGCCGACCAAAGCTATAGAACCCAATCTGTCCTGTTATTTAACCCATAACTGGAAGGAAGAGACGGATTAATACCTTTCCCAAGGGTATTTGCGCGTAAGTGAATGTAATGAATTCAACTGGAATTCGAACTCGGCTCCCCGGTTTCTCGTTCCGAGCCGATATCCACTGTACCACAACGCAAACAGGCCCCAAATTATTTTTTTCAAGTGCAAACCACCCGATTGTCGCTACATTTGTTATTTTAATTACATTGTTAAATCCAGTAAATCCAGTTATAACGCAGTTATCGCCAATTTGATTTTCTTTTCTTCTTTTTTTTCTTTTATGGGCCGTTCAGGACGATGGCGATCATGACTCTCCACAATTTCCTCTCCTTTGTAGATCTTAGTAAATTTGTCTGTTATCTCTACTCGACCCTATTCTGTCACCCTTTTGCACAAGTTCGCTAAGCCTGCTTTTCTCTGCTCCCCTAGCTTTCAGCTGTACTGTGTGTGTCAAATTTTCCAATCTCTCTTTTCTCATTATGTGCACTAGAAATTTTAACTGTTCCTTTCTAAAGTTTAGCATAAGTCCCTGTTTTCTTCCTATTGTCTTTAGTACTTCTTCGTTGTTCTCAGCATCCTTCTGTAGAACCACATTTCTGTTGCTTCAAGTCTCTTCGTCTGTAAAGATATTGTCCAGCTTTTTCTTGTCATAGATGAAAACTGATATTACGTAACTTTTCAGTATTCTTTTTTTGTTTCCAACAAAATTTTCTTGTTTCTTAATACTTTGCTTAGCCATTGAAAGCATCTTTTCTCCTTGCTATACGCTTTCAGATTTTGGTGTCATATCTTATGTTAAGATTGTTGCCGCCAATAACGAATCCTGGTAGGATTTTAATTTCCTCAGAATTGCCTCGCTGTTTAAGTTGAATAAGTCTGGTGAGATGACACGTTCTTGTCTTACATAAAATATATTTTATCACTTTGAACCCAACCAGACATCCGCAATACTAAGATTTAACCCATTCAGGTAACCACATTAACAAAATTGGACCCATTCAGGCAACCGCATTAACAAAATTGGACCCATTCAGGCAACCACATTAACAAAATTGGACCCATTCAGGCAGCCACAATAACAAAATTGGACCCATTCAGGCAACCACATTAACAAAATTGGACCCATTCAGGCAGCCACAATAACAAAATTGGACCCATTCAGGCAGCCACATTAACAAAATTGGACCCATTCAGGCAACCACCATAACAAAATTGGACCTATTCAGGCAGCCACAATAACAAAATTGGACCCATTCAGGCGACCACAATACTAAAATTGGACTCACCCGGGCAACCACAATAATAATATTAAAATCATTAAGGCAACCGCAATACCAAAGTTAGACCCATCCAAGTAACCACGACACCAAAACTGGAAAATTAGAACCATCTAGGCAGACACAGTACCAAAATTGGAACAGCAAAAAAATTAAATCGGCAGGGTCTCTTCAAGTTTTAGAGACAGGCGTAAATTCACCCTTATTTCACGAGTCTCTTTTACGAGTTACCCTTGGTTAGTAGCCAGTCTAGAAGAATTCTAAAATGTGACGAAGTGGACGAAATAAATATGAAAATAAATAATCTAGATTAAGAACGAGGATACTCTGTTCTTTTCGGCAAGTAAATTGTTAGTAACATTTCATTCTTTGAAAATTTTAGTATTGTTGTCATGACGGGGCTGTGACAATATACTACATATTTCTTTTGAAAATCAACATTGCACAATATTTTTCTGTTGTATATCTTTTAATGCAACATTGGGCATTTCAGTCGACTGTTGTCTTATTCTCTAGATAATGTTAAATATATACAGTTATTTGTGAAGGAATTTATAATTCGCTTTAATTTAAAACTAGCTCCACATATTTTAATTATACATTTTATAATGCAGTCCAATTTATCATAGAGTTCTGGTGAATAGACACGTCTTGTCTATAAACACATTAACCTGAAGGTTAGCCATCTTGCTTGATTTAGAGATCCAATTATAATTCTTATATATAAGACCTTCCCAAGCATTAAAATATACTCTTGGAAAGAATGCTTAGAATTTGTAGAGCTGGAATTAAGATAGGTGGTGATTTTATTGACGAAAGCGAAATATGAGCTTGTTGTATGATAGTTCTTCTAAAATAAGTGCTTATTTTGATCATAATAAAAGCAAATTCAATTCAGTTACTGAAATTTTATCTTTTACGTTAAAAGATATAAAAATATTTCATTTTAAGGTATTTTATTTAAGAAATGCAGGGTTGGACCAAACTTTTTGCTTGTAGTGTAAGACCAGTACGAATTTAAATAAAATATTAATTTTTAAAGATTTTGCATACTGTATCTTTATAATCGAAAAATAAATATTTTTAGATATATTATTCTACAAAAAATTCTTTTGCTTGGATTTTAAATAAGTATCACATTCTTTTGTTTTTCGCTTGTACTTATTTTCTGGAACGCAATCTTTTGAAATTTTCAGCTATAAGTCTCAAGTATAAGTCTCATGTATAAGTCTCATGTATCAGGTTCTCCAAGCCTTCCTTCCTCATTGCATGTCCCAGGAACTTCAGCTGTCTCTTCCTGGTATTCAGTATTAATTTCCTTATTTTAAAAAAGTACATTGTATTTTCTGGTTTATGTTGAAAATTAATTACAGCCTCTTTGTCTCTATTCATAATGTGGCTGGTGATCTTCTGGAAGATTTCACGAGTCTATTTTGTTAAATTTTCCAATCTCCGAGTCTGAAATGTTTATTTTTCAACCTTGGCCCGGAACGCTTGTGCAGAGCTACACTTTGCATTTTCCAGAACTTTCTTACAACGATTTCGGGCGATTCTAACTGCAGTAAGAGATAAACTACACTGCACCTTCCTATAGATATTGAAGTTGTGATTATGGAGAGTTATAGCTACAGCACAATCAGGGGTGAATCAGAGCCGGTTGTTTCTTTAGGTTGGGATTTTATGGATTCGGGGTTAAAACTCTCCTTTCCGGAAAGGATCCAATTCAGAGACGAGGGAGCAATTTTGGAGGCGGCATGCTTGAAGAAATTTGAGAGAAGTTAATATTCCCGAACCCGGACTCAGAGAGTGCCCGGGGGTGGCGGCGCTGTTCGCAGCAATGTCGACGGCGTGTGGTCGCTTCTCGGGCAAAACCGCGGTAACGCAAGCGAGCCCGGAGACGTCGCTGAGAGCCCCGGGAAGAGTTCTCTGTTCTTCGTAAAGGACCGTGTCCGTGGAATCGGCTCGTCCGGAGATACGCAAAAGGTACCTGTAGAGCGCCTCGGGCGGCGTGCGGTGTGCTTTCAGCGGCCCTGGAAAATCCAGGTCCGGTTTTCGCAGCTCTCGAGCCGGTCCGTACCCACCATCCGCAGCAGGTCTCCAAGGTGTACAGCCTCTAAGATCTAAAGCTATCCCAGTCTGCCTCTTACGCTTTTCTAGTCTAGGCTGTAACCCTATACAACGAGTGGCCCTCGAACCTTGTACCGGTTGAAACTCACTGTGAAATCATTTTAGAATAGCAAGAGTTAAAAAAAAAATACTCTAAGAGTGAGAATGAACTTTTTCACTACTTAAAGAATATTTGGGAAGTTTTGTTATGGGGAAACACACCTAGATAATGGACTCTCCCTCCTATATTAATAAGAGTTAACAGGGAGTTCTTGGGAAGTTCATAGGAGTACTTTAGAATTCTATTTGAGTTCCGTAGGACTACTAGGCAGTTGATATTAGTCGGCAGTTACCCGAATACTAAGGAGTCAGCTTTCAGTGGAAGATTACCAAGTTCCTAACATTTTGGGTACGTTAAGTCGATTAGCAACCGATAGAGTACGATTATAACCTTCAGTGCAAAAACTACTCTACAACAGTAATATATATACATATATATATATATATATATATACCTTCCCAAATTATTAGAATAGAAAGAGTGCGAACATTTAAAGAATTAAGTCGGAATGATGATCCAATTTATGTAGTTAAATAAAAATTAAGCGTTCAGACGCTTAACACAATCAACTGACATTTGACCCTGCACATCAATGGTGCATCAGTGAAGTGCCATATGTGATACACGCTTGGGTGATCATGTCTCGAAAGAGACACGACTGACTGGACAAAAAATTTCCTGTTATTTAACCCATAACTAGAGGGAAGAGACGGATTAATACCTTTCCCAAGGGTGTTTGCCCGTAAGTGGATGCAACGAATTCAAATGAAACACAAACTCAAATCTCCCGTTTCTCGTTCCTAGCTGATATCCACTGCACAAAACGCACATCCAATGGAGAATACATACTAACAATGATAACAATGACCTTAATCTAATTTTTCGGGAAAATAATAACAATGACCGTTTCCCTATAAGGAAACAGTCAGTATACACTGACCGAGCAAACAATACTATTGTCGGTTGAAATTTATAAAATCTTTCCCTTAATCCAATTTTACGGGAAAACAGGTTTTCCAAGTCCAGTCGGTGTTATTGATCTTTCCAGTGTTGATGGTGGTTTCCTTGCAAACCTTTTGTTCGAATTGGTGTTGAACGTCAACGTCTTTATCATTTCATTGTTTCCTCTCCAAGGTACATCTGATACCCATTTTAGTTGTTGCTAATATTGAAAGTCCTCAAATGATGTGGATTCTGTTATCCGCCACGGTTCTTTTTTGCAATTTTGTAGCGCTACTCCACTGGATGTTGAGCACAATGACCACATCTATATTTGCAAAGTTTTCCTGTTTCTTAGTACACTTCTTGGCTTTTGGAAAGCAACTTTGTTTATCCCAATGCGCCTTTGGATTTCAGTATCTAACTTTCCATCTTATTTTATTTATTTATTTATTTATAACTAGCAGTATAGCCCGGCGTTGCAATGCAAGCTTTAAAACTAATCCATGGTCCTGGAGCTCAGACTCTTTGGACGTTGGCACGAAAGACTAAAAAGCAATAGTTGTTTTCAATTAAAGCGAAACCGTAGACTAAAGAAAAATGAATGGATGTAAGTAAAATTTTGATTTCCTGGTATCGATATCAAATAAGTTTTTTTTCGTCGTAAACTGAATTTTGAAGGCTAAATAAGTCCTCTGAGTAAATGGTATCATGGCTGAGACTAAGAACTACAATTATACCTACTTAGAGTCAAACCCGAAGCAAAAACTAAAATAAAAGGGCTGAAAAAAATACAGACATACAGGCAGATAAACAGACAGACACACAAACATCTTGCCTTATATATATATATATATATATTATCGATTTTTTGCACTATTGTAAGAACTGCAACCTTGAAACTTCTGAATATCGTTTCTTATTCCTTTGTCTATGAGTGTATCAAATTTGATTAAAATCGGATTACTCCTTCTATAACCCGATTTTTTCGATTATCAATTTTGGATATTTATCGGGGGTACCTCGACACAAAACCTAGCTAAGAACACTCGCAGACTCTTATACTACAACTGCTTAAAATTTCAAGAAAATCGGTTCAGCCGTTTCGTAGTCTATAGGTAACGGACACACATACAGACACACACACATACACACACACAAAGTTCTATTTATAAATAAGTTTAGATAAGGTTAGCTCTATACAAGGCCAGTGGACCACTCGACGTAGCGAGTTATATGAGGAGATAGAATAGGAGGAGAAGGTAACGGTCAACCCTAGACACGAATAGTTTAAGACTGTAGTAATTGGAAAAACATCCTATTTTCCACTTAAAAGTTCGCATGAAAAAGCTGTTGGAGTGGAACTTACTTCTCACTGATAGAATACTGCTATCATATATTGTCAGGCGCCCGTGCTGTTCATCTCAGTGTTCTCGACAGGCTCCAAAGGAGAATCTGTAATGTGATTGGTCCCAATTTAGCGGCTCGACTTCAGCCACTTTCTCACCGACGGGATGTGGCTTTCCTCTGTCTATTCTACAAATATTTTCATGGCTTCTGCTCCGACGAACTTAAGTCACTGGTGCCCCCAGCACAAGAATTTACTCGTGCAACCAGACTGGCAACAAGGTCCCACCCATTTACAGTTAGATCAACCAAATACAGGCGACAATTCTACTTCCCCAGCTTCTTTTCTCGCACTTCCCTTATGTGGAACTCCTTTTCATATTCTTGCTTTCCTGACGGCTACAACCTCCATGAATTTAAATCCAATGTCAATACTCATCTCTTATCCACTTGACTCCAGTTCTTTCTACATCATTCCGTATATCTTGTTCTTTTCGAATAGTTGTCGATTTCTCGTACGTACATATGTACCAGCAAAAAAATATAGTATATAAAGCCATGGTAAGTGCAAACAACAACACAATGTACTACATCGTTGCCACTAAGGGTCCATTTAAGAAAAGAAATAACAATCACAATCTTTCATTCTCCAACAGAAAATACTTAAACAGCACTACACTATCAACATACGTATGGCGTCTAAAGGACAGAAATATTTCACCAACAATAAGCTGGGAAATACTGAAAAAAACACCTGCTTACAACAACATTACAAAAAAAATGCCTACTTTGCCTACATGAGAAAGTAGCATTTATATCACATACCCCATAAAAGAACTTACTAAACACGAAATCAGAACTAATTTCCAAATGCAGACATGAAAATAAATACCTATTATCACAATTTATACCAAACGGATAAAAAAAAAAAAATCACATGTCTCTACCATAGTAAAATTAATAATTAATAAACACTAACAAGCATTACAAATTAGATTTTCCACCATTTCAACCACAAAAATTAATAAAACAAGCCAATAACCGACTTTAAAACAAAAAATAACAATACAGCCTTAAATAAAATAATAGCAATTCTTACCTACCATAGTTTCACACAGAACCCATCAAAAGTACATATGTACGTACGAGAAATCGACAATTATTCGCGCGTTGACATCGCTAAACACCATTCGAATATGACAACCAAATGAGTGTGTATGTGTGCAGCGGCACACATATACATATATATATATCGAACCCCGCACGATTCACATGTTTATGCAATCCTCAGTGACCGACCGCGCGCGCGCGTGTGTGTGTGTGTGTGTGTGTCCTTGCGCGCTTTGATGGCTGTACAAATGCATATATATGTATGTCTGTCGTGACGACAGAGTTTTTCCCCCACTTCCACAAAAATACAAGAATATAACCAATTTAAAAAAAAAATTAATCAGTTTGTCTGACGATCGCAAAAGCGTGAAACCCAGGGTTACAAGCTCACACCCATATATATATATATATATATATATATATATATATATATATATATATATTATAAGTAAGCGAAAGAACAGATAGATTAAAACCAACAATTCATGTTCATGCATTTACTTTCATAAAGAATTCTCAATACATTTCGTTATTACAATGAAGAGTATTGTTTTGAAACAAAATTTTTGTGTATTGTGATATAATGCTTTTAAAAACCATTGTAATAACAAACTTACGATAAAGAATGGTAAGGAAAAGAAAATTAATAGTGAGTATCAAGAAGAGACAACTGAAATTCCCGGGACATGCAATGAGGAAGGAGGGCTTAGAGAACCTGATACTAACAGGCCAGATAGAAGGAAAAAGAGACAGAGGAAAGCAGCGAATGACATTTTAAGGGCCTGAGTAGGTGGATGACAAAACGGGGTTTGCGTGGTGTAACAGAAGAAAGCGTACTAAGAGCCACCAGGGATATGGAGACGTGGAAAGCCGTTATCGCCTACGTCCTGAAAGGACAGAGCACATAGAAGAAGAAAGAAGATATATACATATATATATATATATATATATATATATATATATATATATATTTATATATATATATATTTTTCGAAACATATGCTGTTAAATATAAGAGACAATGAATGTCTGTTATGTTTAATCATGAGCCGTTCTAAACGTCGTATTTTTGCTTTAATTTCAGTTGAAAATAAAGACAAAAATTCTCCAACATTTGGATAATTATTTATTGATTTTCTTCTAAGCTTTCGGCTCACATGAGCCATCTTCAGAGAGATTGTTTAAACTGAAATATTATAACATCCATCATCACCGTCGATTTTATTTTTTGTTGACATAAAACTCCGCTTGGCAACGGCAATAGTTACCAAAAATAATAAACGCAGTTCTTAAATTTGCGATGCGGTTTTATGACGTCACACCGCGGGATGACAACAAAACCATGTAGTTAAATGCAATGTAATATGTTATTTCCGGTTTTAAAATCGTCGGTGATGGTGGATGTTATAATATTTCAGTTTAAACAACCTCTCTGAAGATGGCTCATGTGAGCCGAAAGCTTAGAAGAAAATCAATAAATAATTATCCAAATGTTGGAGAATTTTTGTCTTTATTTTCAACTGAAATTAAAGCAAAAATACGACGTTTAGAACGGCTCATGATTAAACATAACAGACATTCATTGTCTCTTATATTTAACAGCATATGTTTAGAAAATTACTTGCTGCCTCGATATACTATGTATATATATATATATATATATATATATATATATATATGATTAAGCGTTGTAGATATAGAAGAATCCAAAAGAGTATCCTATACATAAGCGTTGTAGATATAGAAGAATCAAAAAGAGTATCCTATACATCTAGGAGAGCACTAAATATATATGTATATAAATATTTATAGAGCAAATATATGTAAAAATTAAGACAGACATGATATTCCATAGTTAAGCGGAAGTGTATGCCTATTTCAGGCGAATCATCGTCAGCTTTTGTTTTTAATCTTCTATACACTAAAGACAGAAGCTGACGATGGTTCGCCTAAAATAGACCTACACTTCCCCTTAACCATGGAATAACGTGTCTGTCTTAATTTTCACACACACACACACACACACACACACACACACACACACACACACGCACGCACACGTATATATGTATATATATATATATTACTTTTTTCATTTTGTTATCTCCGATTTGTAATTTGCATGCGTATATTTTTCTGGCTGCTTTGTCTTGCAGTAAAGGAGAACAAGTTGTATTGATTTCGATTCTCACTGAGTGTCTCGGAGTTGTGGCCTTGTGGTGAAAGTCATTTTTACGCGACTATAAAACCATATGAAACTAACGCTTTTGTTTGTAAAGCTTTGTTATTGTATGAGTTGTGATGAAGCCTTTGAAAGTCCATAAAGATAAGTAGTAAAGCCTACAACATTATGTTTTACAACTTCATTTCGCTACACAATTAAATTTTCCCACCCAAACAGAGACGAACGGGAACACAGCCGACATCTACTAATGGTAGTAACAGGTGTTCGATGGAAGATGCTCTTAAAGGCGGGGAATGGTACATAGATGGATAGGGGTCACATGGCACCATGTGTTAGAGGGTGAACGGGGGCAGTAAACATATTTTAGCGTCGAAAAAAAACAACAGTTTGCCAGTAGAATAGAGTCGGGTGGGTGTATGAGATGTTGACCTGACATAGAATTAGAGTCTCGTTTACAGAGCATCACTGGGGAAAAGACAATAGGCTTTATTCTCATTTATTATCATTTTTTAAAATCTATTATTCATTATTTTATCAGCTTTTGTTAAAACTGTAATAAATGTCCGTCAGTTAAATGCCATATGTGATACACGCTTTGGGCGATCATGTCTCGAAAGAGACATGACTGACTGGGCAGAAGATTATCCCGCAGTAGGTTGCCTTTGCTTTCTGCGGTAGACTGGTTGCCGACCAGGGCTATAGAACCCAATCTGTCCTGTTATTTGACTCATGGCTAGATGGGGAAGATATGTACTATATTATTAAGTAGTATTTAGTGGGGGATCAGTTTATTACTTCATAACAATATAAAACTGATCCCCCACTTTATGACCAGTAGAAGCCTTAATCATGCTTTCAACTATTATATTCAGTCAGTCAGTTAAGTGGCATACGTGATACACGCTTTGGGCGATCATGTCTCGAAAGAGACATGACTGACTGGGCAGAAGATTATCCCGCAGTAGGTTGCCTTTGCTTTCTGCGGTAGACTGGTTGCCGACCAAGGCTATAGAACCCAATCTGTCCTGTTATTTAACCCATAACTGGAAGGAAGTGACGGATTAATACCTTTACGAGGGTATTTGCGCGTAAGTGAATGCAATGAATGTACAATTGTTTAATTTTTATTGTTTGTTTTTTGGGATTGTTTTATAGTGAATTTATAAAGACCTGTATTTTATTACATAAAGATTATTTTTATTGATTAACTGTATTTGAGTGAACGAATCATTTATTTATTAAACAATATATTGTTTCTTATTTTCATTTACTGGCCATATATCTATACGATGAATTTTATTAAAGGAAAACATGCGAGCTTCGGTAGAATTCGAGCCTAACACGGAAAGTGCGACACAGACATCCGAAGGCGAATTGGAATGGCGAAGGACACGTTCCAGAAGCTACGTAAAGTAGAACTTTCATTAGAAACAAAGAAAAGAGTACTAGATTGCTATGTGATGTCAGTTCTTCAATATGGCAGTGAATTTTGGACAATATCATCAAAGATGAGGGAAAAACTTGAGGCAGATGAAATGTGGTTCTACAGAAGGATGCTGCGGATATTACGGATCAATAAGGGGTGTTGGAAAGAATGGAAACGAAAAGAAAATTAATATTGACTGCTGAAGTTCTTGGAACATGCAATGAGAAAGTGGGGCTTGGAGAACCTGATACTAACAGGCCAGATAGAGGGAAAAAGAGATAGCGGAAAGCAGCGGATAACATATTTGAAGGGCTTGAGTAAGTGGATGACAGAACGGGGGTTGCCGGATGTTACAGGAGAAAGTGTGCTAAGAGCCACCCCGGAGAGAGAGACGTGGAAGGTCATGATCGCTTACGTCCTGAAAGGACAAGGCACATAGAAGAAGAAATATTCATATACAATACAAATTTTATTGTAACCTAATTATATACAATGATGGATCAGATATAGATAGGTGAACAATTCAAAAAGAAAAATTAGAAATATATGTAAATACAAATTAGAAACCTGTCATAATCGATTAGTTCATCATAAATAAATCAACAGTGCTTTGCAGCAAATTTAACCTCAACTTGAAATTCTTTTGTCAAAAAGTTGAAGAAGTTTAACACGTTCAACGTTACGGATAAAAAATAGTCAATTTTATATGGTAGTTTTTCAAAACTTAGCTTGAGCAAAACAGATTTGAACGAAAAAAAAAAAACTGACCACAAAATCCACAAAAAAAAAAAAAAAAAAAAAAATCCAATTATTTTTTTTTTTGTGGAAAAATGTGTATTTTTTAAAAATTAGTATTGCAGTTAGAAATTACCGATTGCAGATAACAAATGCAGTACACAATTTTAAAATTTAATTTTCTTTTTTAATTTTTAAGTATCTGGTTAATATTTTAAAATAGTTTACTGAACAATTTACGCTTTAGCAGATAGTTCGAAAGCAAAATAGGGCATTGCATGCATTCCACTATATTAAGAGCAATTGTTCGTGTTCCCTAGATGATAGAGTGAATTCTGCCAATAGTTGCTTCTGCATCCAATTAATGTAATAATTCTTTTTCAACGGATATCAACATGTATGATTCCAAATTCTCCCCAGACAATGACTTTGTTAAACTTGCCTTTATGATTCTTAGGTTTGAAAATGTCTTTTCGCATTACACTTGAATAACTGAGAGTGCGTTGATGACATTATAATGTACTTTTTTTCCCTTTATTCTTACTATTGTTCACCTAATACAGGGCCCAAGAGCCAATGAAAGTAAAGGGCTAATGTATGGAGTTATATTAACCTAAGAAAGGGTATGAAGTGATATTCTTGGGCATATGCAGAAAATATAACCAACTAAGCCTAGACTTGAAGATCTCAAGATTTAATTATTGATTAAAATTTCAGAGTTAAGTCAGAGAAGGTAAAAAGTTTAGAGCTATAGTAGACTTTAGAAGGAACCGGAAACACAATCCAAAATAGAAAACAAGGAATAAACCTCACCTCCTTTAAAAAAAAAACTTGAAATAGATGTTAGAAGTACAGAGTTAAAGCAGAATTTTGAAAGACCCAGAAACACAATCCTTAACAGGAAACAAGAAATGAACCTCATTTTCTTTTTCAAAAGACGTGGGGGGAGACGCTAGAATTTTATAATTGAAGCAGAATGTAGAAAACACCGGAAACACAATCCTAAACAGGATACAAGAAAAAAAAAACTTTTTTTTAAAAGGCCGGAGAGGAGACGTTAGAAGTATAGAGTTGAAGTAGATTTTAGAAGGGACTGGAAACAATTCTAAACAGGAAACAATAAATAAACCCCATTTTTTTAAAGACCTGGGAGAAGACGTATAGAGTTGAAGTAGACTTTAGAAGAAACCGGAAACACTCATAAAGAAGAAAGAAGAAATAAACCTAATCTCTTTTAAAAAACCAGAGAGGAGACATTGGAAATATAGAGTTGAAGTAAACTTTAGAAGGAACCGGAAATACAATCATAAACAAATTATAAACCCCGTCTCTTTTTCAAAGAACCAGAGAGGTGACGTTAGAAGTACAGAGGTGAAGTAGACTTTAGAATGAACTGAAAACACAATACTACACAGAAAATACGAATAAACCTCATCTTATATTAGGTTGTCCCAAAAGTTCGTAAACACTTGCAAAAAATTGAGATTTTACTCGCCAAATAATCTAAGGTTACCAGAAAACACTTGCAAAAAATTGGAATTTTACTCGCAAAAACAACAAAAATTATTGCTCAAAATAAAGACCATCATTTTCCAAGACATTCTGCCATCGATCTGCAAGCTTTCGGATCTGGTCAAAGCACCATTCTTCCGGCTTTGAATCAAAGAATTCTTGACACACTTCCTCGACTTCATCAAACGAGTCGAATCAACGGCCCTTCAGAAAGTGTTGCATTGAACGGAAAAAGGCGTAATCTGATGGAGCACAGTCAGGACTGTAGGCTGGATGTAGCAGAACCTCAACGCCGTCCAGATCTTCAAATTTGTCTTTGATTTTCCTGGCGGTGTGTGGTTTGGCATTATCCTGCTGCATCAAAGCACGCTTTTGGTTGATCAGAGCCGGGTACTTTTGCTTCAACTTATCGTGGACCCGCTCAAGTTGCTGACAGTAAAGTTCGGCACTGATGGCACGACCATTCGGAACCAACTCAAAATGCACGATTCCTTCAAAGTTCCACCAAACGCACAACATGACTTTCTTGCCGAATCGATCTTAATTGGGGCCGACGGTGCCTCTTCCTCTTTCTGAACCCATCGCTTGTCTCGATTGTGCTGGACCAGATAGACCCATTTCGCAAGTGTTTACGAACTTTTGGGACAACCTAATATTAAAAAATACTATCTTTTTTTATTATTAAAACAGTTGTCTGTGTTTATTTCTTTATTCCATTTTTATGTGATAGGAGAGGGCTTTCTATCAGCGGCCTATTTACTATCAAAAAAGCTGACACCTTGGCCAGTCTGCCACTGGTTAAATGGTAGGAAATTCTATCGATGACATCTCTACTGTTTAGGTTTTTTTATTTTTTTTTATAAGCGTTTCACCCCGAGCAAGGCATGTCACTGCCACTACTGCGCAGGGGGCTACACAGAGTGGAGAAAGGATGATTAAATATAGGAAATGTCAGAGGGTGGGTGATAGGCGGGTAGGGATACCGAGAATGGTTAAATATAGGAAATGTCAGAGGGTGGGTGATAGGCGGGTAAGGCTACGGAGAATGAGGGTTGGGTAGATGAGAGTGTTCTGAGAATAATTGGGAGTTAGAGTGATAGGGGGTGTCTATTGACCCTACATTTAAACACCTGGAGATTGTAGCTGTCGGGAAAGCAGACTTGTGGAAGGGAGTTCCACAGGCGGGAAGCGCAAGAAAAGAAGCTGTTGGAGTAGAATTTACGGTTACATCTTATCTGTTTAACTGTAAAAGGGAGGGACCTAGTTGTTAATCTAGTATCTCGTGCAAATTCCTGCTTAGGCGGCACCAGTGCTCTAAGTTCATCGGAGCAGAAGCCATGAAAGTACTTGTAGAAGAGGCACAGGGAAGCCACATCACGCCGGTGAGAGAGTGGTTGCAGCCGGTCTGCCAAGTTAGTATCAACCGCGTTACAGATCCTCCTTTGTATTTTGTCAAGAAGCCCAAGGAGAGCAGCAGGGGCACCCGACCAGATATGGCAGCAATATTCAATACACGGGCGGATGGTAGATTTGTATATGTGCAGAATAGATTCGGGTGGGAAAAACTTCCGGGCTCTGCACAGAGAGCCGACTTTCATAGCGGCAGATTTGGCAATGGATTCGATATAGTCATTCTATTTGAGGTCCGCCGAAAGTGTAAGGCCAAGGAGGCGTAGTATTTTACTCTCTGGGAAGCTAGCCTGTCCCATGCTAATGGGAGGTAGATGAAATTGTCTATGGTGGTTAGTTGATAACAGCTTCGTTTTAGAAGCATTGAAATTTACTAGCCATTTCCTAACCCAGGCCACTACGGATTGGAGGTCCTTTTCAAGCACGGTAGCGAGGTTCGATTTGTCGACCACACCTGGTTTTTGATCGATGCGAGAGTAGATTGTTGTGTCATCGGCGTACATGCCTACTTGTGATCTAATTGCGTCGGGGAGATCATTAATGTACATCAGAAAGAGCGTGGGACCTAGGATAGAACCTTTAGGGACGCCCGAGTTCGTATGATAGTTTTGGGAGGCATGCCCATTTAATACTACCTTCAATGTGCAGTTAGAGAGGAATGACTGGATGAGGTCAAACAGATGTCCAGTTATCCCGTAGCTCTGCAGTTTGCACAAGAGGCCAGCGTGCCAGACCCTGTCGAACGCTTTGGAGATATCTAAGGCAACGGTTCGGGCTTCGCTATTCTTGTCAAGTGCCCGGTATATGTATTCGGTAATGGTTTTCAGCATATCAGCAGTAGACCTGGTGAAGCGAAACCCGTACTGTTTGTCAGAGAGAAGCCTATGGGCCGTGAGATGCTGAATCACCTCAGCGTTGATAATGGCTTCGAAAACTTTGCCAAAGATCGGAAGGAGACTAATAGGACGGTAATTGGGTCTGAGGGTTCGCCAGAATTCTTAAATATAGGAACTACACAGGAGGACTTCCAACAGGCAGGAAAACAGGAAGCAGGCAGGCAGAGGTTATAGTGTTTAGAGAGGACAGAAGAGAGTTATGGGGCACATTTCTTCAGTACTATGACTGGGATTCCGTCACCGCCGCTCGCTTTGTGTGGGTCAAGTTGTGCAATTATCTTGGCGACCAGCGAGGGTGTAATGTGGACGTTATTTAGTTGAGCCTTAATTCTGGGTGGGAAGTCGGGTGAAGGTATTCCTAACGAGTCCAGTGTCGAATTGGTGGAGAATCTACAGGCAAAGCATTCAGCCTTGTGCGCTGGGGAGGTGAGAACTTCAAATTCATTGATTAGTGGGGGTATTGAAGTCTTGCTCTTGTTGGGCACGCTTTTGCAGAGTCGCCAGTAATTTTCGGAGCCAAAATTAGAGGATGCTATGCTTTGCCTCATTCTGGTATCAAACGCCCTCTTAGCTTCGTTCAGTACTTTTTTACACTTATTCCGTGCTGAGGCGAAAAGGCGCCTGTTTTGGTTCGACGAGCAGCTTCGATAGAGCCGGAAGAAATGGTTCCGGTGGGCAATGGCGGCCGAGTAAGCGGGTGAGAACCAAGGGGACTAAATTTGATTTTAGCTGGAATTTCCTGGCCGGGATAAAAGCATCGATGCTAGCCTTAACCCAAGAGGAGACGTCGGAGGCACAGTCTTCGATAGGAAGATCGAAGGTTGTTTGATCACATTTATATCACATTTCAGAGTTTAACATCACAGAGGATTGTAACTTTTATAAACGAATTCTGAAATATCCGAAGGCGAATTGGCATGGCAAAGGATGCGTTCCAGAAGATGAGCAAAATACTAACACACAGGAAAATCTCAATAGAAACGAAGAAAAGAGTGCTAGACTACTACGTGATGTCAGTTCTTCAATACGGCAGTGAATGCTGGACAATATCATCGAAAATGACGACAAAACTGAAAGCGGCCGAAATGTGGTTCTACAGAAGGATGCTACGGATCCAAGCAACGACGAGGTGTTAGAAAGAATGGCAACAAAAAGGAATTTGATGCTGAGCACCAGGAAGAGACAACTGAAGTTCCTGGGACATGCAATGAGGAAGGAGAGCCTGGAGAACCTGATACTGACTGGTCAGATAGAAGGAAAGAGAGACAGAGGAAGGCAGCGGATAACATATTTGCAGGGCCTGATCAGGTGGATGACGGAACGGGGGTTGCCAGGAGCAACAGGAGCAAACATACTAAGAGCCACAAGGGATAGGGAGACGCGGAGAGCCATGATCGCCTACGTCCTGAAGGGACAGGGCACATAGAAGAAGAAGAATACTGCTACAGAGGCATTTAATAATATTTATACGGATGCAGTGAAGCTTCGTACATGTCAGCTGTAATTTATAAAGCTTTTTTTTCTTCTTTAATAGTGATTGTGACATATCCGATAAGTCTCGCTTTGGAAAAACATTACGTTTGAATGAAATTTTTTTTTAAATAGTCAGTCAAACTGGATCCATGAAAATGCACCACAGATTCAAAGTCAAAATTTAAATGTGTCATGTTCAACTATCCATAGACATCTCAAGCGAGTTAGGAAAACATGCAAAATTTGTGCGCGTGTTCTCCGGTAGATTTAATCATGGTTTCCCCATAGAAGATGCAGGTTCGAATCCTATGGGAGGGCGCATATCTCGAATATTCAGGCTGATAGATGTAAATAAATAAATATACTGTTTAATAATAAAAACAGAGCATTTACTCAAATATGAGTATTCATTAAAAATAACACTTAAAAATATATAAGATTTAATCCCTTTCGTTAAAAATGTCTTTGTTTACGTTAGGATATGAAGTAGAACAGATATGTATATTACGAGGAGCAGTAAAATAAGCGTTCAGAAACATTATTCTGGTTTTGTTTAATAACGTGGTTCTTTGTGGTCGAGCGGTCTAAGGCACGTCAGATCTAAGGATGGTTTCCCTTAGAGGACGTAGATTGGATTCGTACCACAGGGCGCATATTTTTCTAACAAAATTTCTCGAACGTTCAGGGTGGCAGTTGTAAATAAATATACTGTTTAATAAAAAACATAGCATCTATTCAAATATGAGTATCCATTAAAAATAATATTTAAACAAATAAGTTAAAATATATCAGATTTAGTCCATTTCCTAAAAAATATCTTTGTTTGTGTTAGGACAGGAAATAGAGCGGATATGTATATTTCGAGAATCGGAAAAATATGTGTCTCCAAGCACTATTCGGGCATTGTGTGGTCAGGATGCCCTCCCTGGCCGAGCGGTCTAGGCAAATCAGGTAAAATAAATATATATTACACGTGTGGAGATAGAAATGACTGGCAATTTCAACCTTTGAATGATCTGAATGGGTAGGTCTTGAAGGCTATCACACTGCGTTTAGGAAAATCAAGAAAGGTAAAGAAGGTGTTTGGTATTACCTATTTGTTATTCATTGATATTTCGAGATTGAAAGGCACGGTCCACGAGCGGACGGACGTGAAAACAAGCTCTCCTACTATTCTGAAGATGATAATTTGATCTCGAAATGTTAATGAATAATAAATAGGTAATACTCAACACCTTCTTTACCTTCCTTTATTTTACTAAACGCAGTGTGATAGCCTTCAAGACCTACCCATACACCTAATATACACAATGCTTCAAGCAAATTACAAAACTCTCCTTTAAATGATAATCAGAATATATGATGACATTTTAAGGCATGAAACTGGCATCTGCCATTCAGCACACGTTCAATATAAATATAGCCAATTCATATCTCACACACACACACACACACACACACACACACACACACACACACACACACACAAACACACACACACACATATATATATAGGTATTGAGACCAGCGATTCCCAAACTGGGGGAGATTTCCCCCTGGGGAAAAAATTGAAGCTACCAAGGGGGAAATAATTGCGCTACCTACTAAAAAAATCTTAAGTTTATCAGTATATTTGAAAAATAAATTAGTAAATAGTCTCATTGTGTTTTAACTGCTCTTTCTCTCATACACATGAAGTGGGTAATCTGAATGGTTGAACTGGGTGTAGGGGAAAATGACAGAAAAAAGTTTGGGAACCATTGGTATAGACTAATCTTACATAATTTTAATATCTGGTTATCAAAGGTTTTGGCGTAGTTATATATTATACTAGGATGTGCGAGTGGTGCAAATGGCTATCTACTTAGAATAAGATATCGGTGAGCCGAGTTCGAATTCCGGTCGGGTTTGTTGCATTCACTTACGTGCTCATAGACTTGGAAAAGATACGAATCTATCTCCTTCTCCATGCTGTGGGTTAAGTAATGAACTTATATCTGGAAAACTAACTGCTGTTCTCAAAACATTGTTAATTAAATATTCACACACAAGAAATGTGTTTCGGTTTTAAATAACCTATATAGAATTGATAAACTGTGAATAAATCAATTGAACCATTAATCAGTCAGTTAAATGCCATATGTAATACACGCTTGGAGAGTACCTGGGCACTAGATTAACATTACTTTCTGTGGTAGACTAGTTGCTAACCAAGGCTGTAGATAAATCTTTCCTGCTATTTAACCCATAGCTGGTGAGAAAAGAGACTTAGGAGACTTGCCTAAGGGTATTTGCAGGTAAGTGAATGCAACAAATCCAACTGGAATTCGAACTCGGCACTAACAATTTCCCGTTCCGCTGCACCACAACCATTATTAACCACTATAAAATCCGATATTAATTATAAAAATTAAACTAAAAATTCAGTATTAATCATATGTTTCTAAAAACAGCCGATATCAATTTTAGGTTAATAAAAAATGGAATTTAATTATAGGTTTTAATTATTCCGATAAATCATTAATGTCGAGTCCCATTATTTGGGGACGATGTGGATAAATGGTTTAATTCGGGGATTAATATTAATAATTGAATTCAAGGATTAATATTAATATTGATGAAATAGATCGAATATTATACAGTGAAAATTTCAGCTCATAATTCTTGTCAGGCCATGGATATAGTTTCGCTGATACGGTGAGAAAAGTTTAAATGATTTAATAGGATGGTGAAAAGATACAACTTCCGGTTGTGGGGAGGAAAATTGTGAAAGAAAAAATAAGGAAGATTTTTTTTTTTAATAAAATAAATATTTTAATTTATTTATTATATTTGAATAAACGTGATTTTCTATTTATAGTCAGGAAATAATGTTTTAATAAACAAGCTTTTTACAATAATAACGTTACACATTTCTTATATACTTCTCATGACAAAGCGCATACCTAAAGTTGAAGCGTTGTGGGCAATTCGAATACAGTAAGATATTTTGCGGTATTGTTTCAAACATACCCAAGTACACTACTTCGAATACATTATAGTATAAAAAATATTGAAGTAACTCCTTACCTTGAATAACTCTCTCTCTCTCTCTATATATATATATATATATATATATATATATATGTGTGTGTGTGTGTGTGTAATTGGAGTAGATAGATCTATCTATCGCCTGGTTCACACACCACCCACGTCTATTGAACAGGTGAAGAGGCTCATCCCTTGTTCCCTGTTTAGGATGTGGTTTCCGGCTTTTTCTTTTCCAATCTTCTCACTTTGTCTTTTTTTTTTTCAATTGGGGTAGATAGATCTATCTATCACCCGGTTCACGCTCCACCCACGTCTATTCAAAAGGTTAAGAGGCTCATCCCTTGTTCCCTGTTTAGAATGTGGTTTCCGGCTTTCTCTTTTCTAATCTTTTCACTATTACGTAGCCTCCTGCACATCAGTGGTGTTACCGCCTTGCTGGGGGTGATACGATTAATATATATATATATATATATATATATATATATATATATATATATATATCATGATGTCAAGTTCGTGAATGGTGAGGATAGTTCAACAAAATCTACTTGATATAAAATATCAAGTGTTAGATCTGTATAAAGAGCTCAATGGATATATATATAATAAAAAGTGTGAGATGCCGTGAACGTTTTGTTTATAGTGTATATTTATTGTTGTTGTTATTAGAAGTGTATTCACCTGAAGAGAATCAACTGTAGACTCGAAACACGTCTAGCTTTACAATTATCATTATGGACACTTAAAATATCATAACATGTATAATAACAACAACAATAAATATACACTTTGAACAAAACGTTCACGGCCTCTCACACTTTTTATTTTATGCCAATTTCTCTCGTTGGAACAACCCTATTTCTTTTTCTAAAATATTTATATATAATTATTAACTAAATTAAAAATTAAGTCAAAATTAAATTAAACCAATATAGAGTTTCATTAAAAGTGCTCAATACATATGTAATGTTAAATATTTTTATTTGGAAGTTAGTTGATTAAGCAACCTTGGTTTCAACCTTTCGGTATCTACATTGACTCTACAATGGTTTCTTCTTTTTTTTTCAAACCTGTAAAAGGCATTTTCAGAACACACGACTGGAAGTTTAGAATAACTGAAATTTCAAATTAAGAGAAGAATTTTCAAGAATTGTAAACACTTTCATCCGCGTTTGTATCATCCTAAAATATATTTTCTGATATGTTTACATTCGGACATTACATCTGATGTTTCATTAAGTAACCTTGCACCTTCTTGAAATAATATTATGGTAAACTTTTCGTCCTGGCACAATCTGCAGACATCACAACCATTATTTTGAAATTAAAAAACTTAAGCATCATATTTTTTCTGTCAAGTTTATATATATATATATATATATATATATATATATATATATAACATAAACTGTTAAATAAAAGAGACGATGAATGTCTATTATGTTTAATCATGAGTCGTTCTAAACATTGTATTTTGAAGACAAAAATTCTCCAACATTTGGATAATTTTTTATTAATTTGGTTCTAAGATTTCGGCTCAAATGAGTCATCTTCAGAGAGGTTACAGGAACGTTAACATAAAAACATCTGCCATCTACTTAATAAAAAAGTATCCAAATGTTGGAGAATTTTGGTCTTTATTTTCACCTGAAATTAAAGCCAAAATACGATGTTTATAACGGCTCATGATTAAACATAATAGACATTCATTGTCTCTTATATTTAACAATATATATTTATAAAATTATTTGCTGCCTCGATACATTATATATGCGCAACTATACCTCAGTATATAAATATCGTGCCTAAAATTTAGGATAATATATATATATATTGTCATCCGTAGACATATATATATATATATATATATATATATATATATATATATATATATATATATGGTACATGTCGATGTACGCAGACATCTATTTATCTATCTATCTATCTATCTATCTATCTATCTATCTATCTATCTATTTCAATCAATTCATATTTATCTATTTTATTCTATTTTTGTGTGAGTGCATTTATATTCCTTGCTAAATTTTCTTTTTTCTTGTCTTTAATTCTAAATGCGTGTATATATATATATATATATATATATGTGGTACATGTCGATGTACGCAGACATCTATCTATCTATCTATCTATCTATCTATCTATCTATCTATCTATCTAATTAACGAATTTTTCTGATACATTTCTAGAACTGTTGATTGAGTTTTTACTTTTCGGTTTTATGTAACAATGTTAGAATGTTTGTTTATTTAGTTTCCAAAGTTATTTAGATTCCAAAGAACATATATTGAAGTTTGTTTAATATGACTGACACGCACGCACGCACACACACACACACACACACACACACACACACACACACACACACACACACGCTAATAAAAAATTTAAGTTTGCCACTTTATATGATGTCACCGTGAGTGATCAGTTCATCTAACTTGAGATCGCCGGAATTAAAAACTAGTTGCGTAACTACACACACAACAACCCTTGAAAACGAATGTAGCAACTGTTGGAAATATTCAAAAAAAGCAATTCAAAATAAAAGTTAATACGAATTTTGGTAAAACAATTTATTTGGAAAGACTTAATGAAAAACGATTTATTCGGAAAGACTTCATGAAAAAAAAAAAAAAAAAGAGGTGGACCGAACTCCATATTACTTAAGAAAACATGTTTGAGAGAATTCTTGCCGCCGAAATACACCTGATACACATACGAATAGCATAAATATTTCGGCAGTAAGTTAGATTAAAAAGAACCGACAAGGTTTTGTGTATGATTTTTTTTGTTCTATTTGTTCAACTTTCGAATACAGTATGTTGAGTATTGAGCTTGAAGTCGTTAATAAACTGTACGAGGTTCGTGTTTTCTTATTGTTTCGTTAGAGTTCTCTCCATCGTCGAAGTCGTGATAAAAAATCAATGTGGCGTCAGTGTACTTTTTAGAATTTATTTCTTTACATTCTGGTATTCGTTAAAAATATTCATTTGCGCATAAGTGAATGTGTTGCATTCACTTACGCGCAAATGAATATATATATATATATATATATATATATATATATATACGCATTTATATATATACACGCACGTATATATATATATATATATATACACGCATTTATATATATACACGCACGTATATATATATATATATATATATATATATATACGCATATATATATATATATATATATATATATATATATACACGCATTTATATATATACACGCACGTATATATATATATATATATATATATACACGCATTTATATATATACACGCACGTATATATATATATATATATATATATATATATACACGCATTTATATATATACACGCACGTATATATATATATATATATATATATATATATATATATACACGCATTTATATATATACACGCACGTATATATATATATATATATATATATATATATACACGCATTTATATATATACACGCACGTATATATATATATATATATATATATATATACACGCATTTATATATATACACGCACGTATATATATATATATATATATATATATACACGCATTTAGAATTAAAGACAAGAAAAAAGAAAATTTAGCAAGGAATATAAATGCACTCACACAAAAATAGAATAAAATAGATAAATATGAATTGATTGAAATAGATAGATAGATAGATAGATAGATAGATAGATAGATGTCTGCGTACATCGACATGTACCATATATATATATATATATATATATATATATATATATATATATATATATATGTCTACGGATGACAATATATATATATATTATCCTAAATTTTAGGCACGATATTTGGCACGATATTTGGGAAAGCTTCTCCTTCTAGCTATGGGTTAAATAACAGAACAGATTGGGTTCTATAGTCTTGGTTGGCAACAAGAATACCGCAGAAAGTAATGGCAACCTTACGCTGGAAAATCTTCTGCCCATTCAGTTACGTCTCTCTCGAAACATAATCGCGTGTATCACGAATGGCAATTAATTGACTGACTGATTCATTGGAAAAGTGCAGGATTTCAACATGCGTCCCGGTTTAACTGCCTAAACGCAAACAGAACATTGCCCGATCGTGAAACTCTTCATAGCAAGCAGGCTCAGTCGGTGGTTTTTCCTGCAAAATGAGATGCAGGTTCTAATCCTGACGGATGGCACATTATCTTTAATAAGTTTCCACTAACAATAACAACTGAAGTAATATACAGGGTGGTCCAAAAATAGGTGGAAGGCAGATGGAATATATCTCTGTCGCTGTTAAAAAAAAGGTGAGGCTCCTCCACATTATTGAAGAGTAGTATCTTGATGAAACATTTTCTGAGAAATGGATTGGCCGAAGAGGTTTAATTAATTGGCCATCGCGTTCACCTGATCTGACTCCAATAAATTTCTTACTATCCACCTACATTTGGACCACCCTGTATATATAAAATTTGGACCACCCTGTATATATAAAATTTGGACCACCCTGTATATATAAAACTCGCTAAAAAATCAGCATAGATGAGAAAGAAGATACCATGGTGAGTATGACTCGAACTGATACCCGGGTAAGACTGTTCAGTTTTCTTATTTTCATTTATTTATTTAAGTTAACATTGTGAGGAAGAAACGTTGTATCCATCTCTTAATTAGGGAGAATCCTCCTTGAAAATTGACGTTCTAAATTCTGCCCTTTTCTCCGGGTTCGAACACTGACGACGTAAAATAAGCAACTTTTCTTTTTCAATTGGAGTAGATAGACTAAACTATCGCCCGGTTCACACTCCACCCACGTCTATTGAACAGGTGAAGAGGCTCATCCCTTGTTCCTTGTTTAGGATGTTGTTTCCGGCTTTCTCTTTTCCAATCTTTTCTTTCCTACGTAGCCCCCTGCGCTTCACTGGCGTTTCCGCCTTGCTCGGGGTGATAAGATTAAAAATAAATAAATAAATAAATAAATAAATAAATGCCCCAAACTTAATAAAAACAAAGTATTATCGTTAAAATATTTATGTCATTATTAAGAAAAAACACCAAAGTTTGTTACTTCTTTTCGGAACCTTCAAAGTTTTGGTTTAAATTATGTTTTTCTTGCGTGACAAAAAATTAATATGGAAAATTTTAGCGTTTTTTATGGTGAAAAACGTTTATCTGGAAATTCTTGCAAAAATCAAATAATTCTCGGATTTTAAATAAACTTTCAGGACATTTACAAATGAATGTAATATTATAAAAATGATTCTATTTCAGAAAATGTTGGTGTTTTCTTTTTACATTAACTATTCCCCACTTATTCAATTTTATGAAATCTCGAGAAATTCATTTTCGCACTGCTTAATGTTTATATTAATTATATGCACAAAACCATAAAGAATTTAAATCACTTTATTTTTGTAACACAGAAAACCCAATTATCAAAAATCTGCTGTGAATTATAAAATAAAAATGCAATAAAACCACAAAATTATTTAATTGAAAAAGATTTTCATTGCTTTTGCGAATATATTGTGGACAATAATGTCGTAAGAAAATATTGAGATTAATAATTAAGTTTTACAAAAATTGTTTTTTTTTTTAAATTTTCATTGGAATAATTTGTAAAATCTTTAATTTCTTAAAATTCAACATTAAGTTGTACCGGCTAAGAGATATTGTTATTAAGAAAAAAAGAAAAAAATATTAATCACAAATGGAAACGCTTATTACAGTTTATCAAACTCTAGTACTTTAAAATGAATTTAAAAAATTTTGTTTGCGTGCCTATAAACGTACCGATTCTGTAAATACGGACATCCATACACGAAATTAGGATGTGCGTTGTGGTGCAGTGGATATCGATTCGGAACAAAAAATCGGAGAGTCGAGTTCGAATTCCAGTTAAATTCCTTGCATTCATTTACGCACAAATACCCTTGCGAAAGGTATTAATCCGTCTCTTCCTTCCAGTTATGGGTTAAATAATACCATTGAAAGCAAAGGTAAACTATTGCGGGATAATCTTCTGCATAGTCAGTCATGTCTCAAAAGAGAGATGATCGCTCAAAGCGTGTATCACGTATGGCACTTTACTAACTGATACACAAAATTACCAGCAAATAAGAGCGATAACTATAGTAGATTTAAAGCCAAAGTACCTGACATGATTGTGCTTATATCTTTATAAATACGCCCAAAACCAACAATTTTTAGCGATTAAAAAAAAATCCAGTCAATATAAATTCGTTTTGAAATGCCGCACGTATTTTGTTTATTGGAAATAATAAATTTAATCTATTAGCAGAAATTTATTAAAAATAAAAAAGCTGTAAGAAAAGTTTTAATTAAAAAAAATTCGTTTTAAAACCTAAGTTTCGCTTTATACATACATACATACATACATACATACATACATACATACATACATGTATCTGTGTGTGTGTGTGTGTGTGTGTGTGTGTGTGTGTGTGTGTGTGTAGTTTCTATCTATTCAAATATTTTTTCAGAACTAAAGATTTAACTATTCGTTGCTGTGTGGGAGGTTACCTATTTGAATAGAAATCTATCTATCTATCTATCTATCTATCTATCTATCTATCTATCTATCTATCTATTACGACTGAACATAACTGAAGAGTCTTCATAAAGTGTTTATATACTAAACGATCTATCTATCTATCTATCTATCTATCTATCTATCTATCTATCTATCTATCTATCTATCTATCTATCCCAGTTTTTCCTTATCTATCTATCTATCTATCTATCTATCTATCTATCTATCTATCGCATAATGATAATCCACGTATTCTGTCTTAAAATGTATTGAAAAAACTACCAAAACTGTTGTAAGATAAAAATGTTTTTTTGACAGTATTCATTTATTTTTATTATATATATATATACATATTGATACGGACGCATCTCGCGACGGACGCTTCTAGTTTAAAATCATTTGTTTCTGACAAAAGGCCGATATCAAATATATATAATAATAAAAATAAATACTGTCAAGAAAATATTTTTATCTTACAACTTTTTAGCAGTTTTTTTCAATATATATATATATATATATATAGTCATCCGCAGACAGATTTGTTTCGCTGTATCACAGCTCATCAGTACGGTTAGACTCCGACTGCTTTTAACCCAGAATTGAAACCCGACCGAATTGGTGTCAGTCGGCGATTCTGGGCTATGGGCGCTTGGTAGAAGAAGACAGACTTTTTTAGCGTGTATATTATCATTATACACGCCCAATAGCCAGAGTGCTCTGATTCATTACTGAAAGAGCGATGCGTACATGCCAGAGTAGTTACTGTTTTTCAAAGTCTACCATTCTCCCTGAGTGCTCAATCAGGGTGTGAGAGCGTAAATAGTCACCCGCAGACAGATCTGTTTCGCTGTATCACAGCTCATCAGTGCGGTTAGACTCCGATTATATATATATATATATATACAATCAAAAATCTACATTTAAACTGTAAGCCCTCAAAAATTGTACCAAACCACCTAAAAAAAAAGATTACTAAATAAAAGATCAGAAATAATGTCCAGATGTCATCCCCCCCCCTATAAATACGTTTTAGGGTCATTCATACAATAAATGAAAGTGTTTTAAGATTCTTAAGTAACTCCTCCCTAACTTAGAAAATGTTCGTTAGTTTAAAAATTCCAGTCGAGCGTTCGTAAATAATTTCATGTTTGTGAATTTAAAAACGAGAAATCTGTTACTTTAAATCGCCTGAAGATACCGAGAGGTTGAAACTTAGGTTGCCGAAAGAACTCATTATTTTAATGAAAAATATTCAAAAGTTCGACAATATAAATGTATTGAACACTTCTTAATTTAACTGTGTACTGTCTAATTTAATTATGAGCGAAAACTAACTAACTATATATATATATATATATATATATATATATATATATATACGGTCTGTATATATATATACCTGTGTGTGTGAGTGTGTATTTGTATTTCCTTGAATGTGACAGCCATTAAAAATCTTACAGTTGTTTAATAACTTACTAATGTTTGTAGTGGTTGCACTTTCAAACGATTTCAGCCTATACATTAGCCATTTTCAAGAGGTTCATTGTTTATATGTTTTCTGTGTTTGAGTTCTCTGTTATACTGGGTGGAGTTAATAGAAATTCTAAGCTGTGCGACAAGTCATTTGGTTCTGATTCCATGATGAGGGGGCGTATTTTAAAAGACTGCCAACCACACGTTACTCTCATTGGCATGGGTTGAATTGTTTCATAAAACGAATTTTCATTTTCTTAAGATGTCGTCTACAATTAGATTTCTTTAAAATGATAGTGTTATCAACAAGAATGTTTCTAAAGAAGGAAAACAGTTGTCTGTGGGTATCTAGGTGTCTAGGTGCTTTTATATGGCACTCAGATCACTGAATTCGTCTGTCATTTTTCTACTGGTTATCGTCGATATATATTCAATGTATATAATTGTTTTTTTTACAAGAAACTGAGTCTTTTACTGGGAAGAAATCTTAACGTACTACATTATGGGTCTTAAGTTTAGAATTGATAGATATATTATAATTAGCAATATGAATTCTGTGTAGTAATGTTGTATCCTAGTATGTATACGATGTATAAAGTTTGAAAGAAAATCCGAAGAAACATGTGCGTGTCCCCTCAAAACGTAGGCGATCATGGATTTCCACAACTTTTTTGTTTAATAATTTCACGGCAGTAGTGCCACTGGTGCGCAGGGGGGGCTATATAAGAAGAGAGCGAAAAGAAAGAGGAATCGGTTACATGGTGTCAGAGAATGTGCAAGAGAAGGATGAGGGAATACTGTACTGAAGAGAGTTGCGTGAGAGTAGAGTGAAAAAGGGGAAAGAGCAAGATACAGTGGGTGTTGGGGAAAAGATAAGAAAGGATAGGAGTTGAGAGGATAAGAGAAGGCAATTAACGTTGTATTTAAACGTTTGGAGATTGGAAGGGAAAAAAGTAAAGGGAGTTCCATCGACAGGAAGTGTGAGAAAAGAAGCTGGTGGAGTAGAATTTGAGGCAGCATTCGGTTGTTTTGACTGTAAAATGGTGGGATATTGGTGCCAGTCTGGATACTCGAATAACTTCCTGTACTTTTTACCTTTTAAAAAGACTTTGTCTTTTGTGGTGCAGTGGATATCGGCTCGGAACGAGAAATCGGGGAGCCGAGTTCGAATTTCAGTTAAATTCACTGCATTCACTTACGCGCAAATACTCTTGGGAAAAGTATTAATCCGTCTCTTCCTTCCAGTTATGGGTTAAATAACAGAACAGATTGGGTTCTATAGCCTTGGCTGGCATCCAGTCTACCGCAGAAAGCAATGGAAACCTACTGCGGGATAATCTTCTGCCAAGACAGTCATGTCTCTTTCGAGACATGATCGCCCAAGCGTGTTTCACCTATGGCACTTAACTGACTGTCTTTTCATTAGTTCTCCCATGTACCGCCATCTATTTACTCAAGCTCTCTAACTATGTTATGCATTGTATTTCTTTTACTCTCTATCTATCACGTGAGTATCATATTTTCCAAGCCCTCTTTCCTCATTATGTGCCCGATATAGCACAACTGTCTCTGATGCTAAGTATTAGTTTCATTTTTGTTTCTCTTTTCTTCTACACTTCGTCGTTACTCATATGTTCGGTCCACGGTAACGTCAGTATCCCCACTTTCGAAGCACATTCTTCAACTTTGATGAGATCATCCAGCACTCACTGCCATACAGTGGGGCAGATATCACATAGCAGTTTGGTATTCTTTTCTATGTTTCTAGCGAAATTTTCCTATTTCTTATTACTGTGCTTAGCTTTTGACATGGTTAGTCTCAAGAGTTATAAGATAAAATGCTTTTTACATGTGAAAGGAGTCCTGAACAAAAAGAGTGTACAAAACTGTTTCTGTGCTTGTGTTTTATGTTCTTTTGTGTGGGACAGAGCCGTGTAAACAGCATTATGGACCCCTGGCCAAACCAGTGTGCTGTGGCCCAAACAACAAGTACTAAATTGAATAAAAAGTAAATGGTCGATAATATTAAGCATATATTTATTTTATAGACAATTCAACAAAACTAGTGTTAAAATATTTAAAAATGCTATACAGCAGCAACTAATCAACACAGGTGAAGAGACTCATCCCTTGTTTCCTGTTTGGTTGTGGTTTCCGGTTTCTCTCTTTTCCAATCTTTTCACTCTTACGTAGTCCCCTGTGCATCAGTGGCGTTTTCGCCTTGCTTGGGGTGATATGATTAAAAAAAAACAAAAAAAAAAACACAAGTATTTGAACAATACACGAGTCTTGAAAAACTATAATATTCAGTAAGCCACACAGATTAGATTACAGAATATAAAATTACTACTAACTTCTTATCATAACAAGTATTTGCGACATTTCTTTTTACAGAACTGCTTTATTATTGGCTTGAAGTCAGTGCTCTTTAAGAAATAGCATGCCATTTTCCATGCACATGTGTGAAAATCAGTTCAAACAATACTGCACTATTGTACTTCAAAACAGATTTTTTTATAGGTTCCAGTCTTGGAAAAGAACGTTCTTCTGTACAGTTGGTCACTGTCATGCACACGAACACACTTGAGTGCAGTTTCAACATTCGGGAATACAGATTTCAAATTATCCGAAATTATTTTTCTGTACAATACAGAGAGAGTCTCAGAAATTTCTTCAATACCCACGTAGTGCTTGAGGTGCTCACATTCATGAAAAAGGTCATTATAATACAGGTCTCCGTGATACATATTAGCCAGGCTGCCCTTTGTCTCTTCTATAAATATTTTCATAGCTTCTGCTCTGAGGAAATTGGGTCACTGGTTCTCCCTCCACAAGAATTTACTCGGGCACCCAGACTGGCAAGAGGGTTCCACACTTTTACAGTTAGATGAACCAAATGCAGGCGACGATTCTTCCCCATCAGCTTCTTTTCTCGCGCTTCCGGCCTGTGGAACTCCCTTCCATATCCTTGCTTTCCTGACGGCTACAACCTCCAGGAATTTAAATGAAAAGTCAATTTTCATCTCTTATCCACTTAACTCCAGCTCTTTTTGCATCACTCCGTGTATCTTGTTCTAAGGCTCTATCCTAGGTCCTAGGATCTTTCTAATCTACATCAATGATCTCCCCGATGCCATAACATCCCAAGTAGGTATGTACGCCGATGACACCACAGTTTACTCTCGCCTCGATCAAAAATCTGGTGTTGGTGACAAGGCGAACCTCGCTGCCGAGCTTGAAAAGGACCTCCAATCCGTGGTAGATTGGGGTAAGAAATGGCTTGTAAAATTCAATTCTTCCAAAACGAAACTGCTGTCAATTAACCACCACAGACAACTGCACCCCACCCCATTAGCATGGAATAGGCTTGCCTTTCAGAGAGTAAAACACTACGCCTGCTTGGCCTGACACTCTCAGCGGACCTCAAGTGGAATGACTACTTCGAATCCATTGCTAAATCCGCTGCTATGAAAGTCGGCTCTCTATGCAGGGCCCGGAAATTCTTTCCGACTGAATCTATCCTGCACATATATAAATCTACCGTCCGCCCGTGTATTGAATACTGCTGCCACATCTGCAATGTGATCAATACCGACTTAGCTGACCGCCTGCAGTCACTCTCTCACCGGCGTGACGTGGCTTCCCTGTGCCTCTTCTATAAGTACTTTCACGGCTTCTACTCGGATGAACATAAATCTCTGGTACCCTCTAGGTGTGAATTTGCACGAGATACTAGATTGGCAACTAGGTCCCACCAATTTACAGTGAAACCGATGAGATGTAACCGCAATTTCTACTCTAACAGCTTCTTTTCTCGCACTTCCCGCCTGTGGAATTCCTTTTCGCATGATTGCTTCCCCGACGGCTACAACCTGCAGGAGTTTAAATGTAAGGTCAATAGACACTTCCTAATACACTAACTCTCACCCATTTCCTCCAATGCTCTCCCTACGTACCTCCTAACTCGTCTATCACCCTCCCTCTGACATTTCCTATACTCAATCGCTCTATGTAACCCCCTGCGATATAGTGGCAGTGGATTAAAAAATGATTTAAAAAAAAACAAAAAAAAAACTGTCTTTCATCCGTGTTCACATCCTTCTCTTACCCTTTCTCTTTCACCCCCTGTAGCTGGTTCGTTATTCCTTCACTCTTCTAAAACTTTCACTCTCTTATGTAGCCCCCTGCACATTAGTGGCGGTACCGCCTTGCTTGGAGTGAAATGATTAAAAAAGAAAGATATTCACACTTTTTCTTTAGTGCATCAGATTCAATGGTTTCTAATCTGTGAATAAGCCTTTGCAAATTTTGAGCCTTCAAAGATTAGAGTGTCTAGAATATGGAGGAAAGTTTCTACCCTGAACTTTCTGATTTTACTCAGCAGTATCTTTTCTGTCGATTCTACTAAAACGCATTTTCGCTCCCGTTTTTCCCATCACTGTAATTTGTATCTAGACACATGCTTCTGGCTTTGAATTCATATTCCCTAAATTTATTTCTAATTTCTTGAAGATAGATTTTCATGGACTCAAGAAGATTCCTGTAACAAGGATATTCAAATTCCTTGATTGCAGAACTCTGCTTATTTTATTCATACTTTCTAGCGTGTCATCACAAAGAATTGCGAGAAAGATTGTTTCCAGGTTTTCCATTCTTTTGCTCAATCCTTCTGCCTCATGTCTTGTATTAACTTTCTGATCCTTGTCAGATTGTAGAGAATCCAGTGCATGTTTGATTTTCTCGCTCCCTCCCCCATTCATGAACAGTATCAAAATACTTTGACCATCGTGTGTCAGAAAAACACTAAGCAAAGTTAAAGAATGTTACAGTCTTTAGGCAACACTGTTTTTACTCCCACCAATTTCAGTCTGTGTCCATTACTGGGGACATTGAGTTAATTTGCAATCCAGTATATCGTCCGTACATATTTGAGGCATTATCGTATGACTTACTACGTCAGTTTGACAGTGGATTTTTGTTCTCATAAATAAAATCCACAACAGTGTCCGTTCAGTGTTTTGCTCCATGAGAAAAGATGAACATCAAGAAACATTACACATGATCACAGCCTTTAATGTATCGGACAGTAAATGTCAGTTGATCTGTGTGGAGTGGAATCTACATTTACTGAATAATTCTTTGACTCTTTTACTTCTTCAAGAATACTACAAAGAACCTTCTGTTTAATTAATTTAATAAATTCCTCACGAATATTTGCAGATATATATCACGGCTTCCACTTTCCAAGATTTCCATACATTTACAATTGTTCTTCCTAGAAACCCACTGTTTGTTGACCCATCACTGTAATTTGTATCTGGACACATACTCCTGGCCTTGAATTCATATTCCCTAAATTTATATCCAATTTCATGAAGATAGTTTTTCATGGACTCAAGAAGATTTTCTCTATGAAATATCAAATATCTGATAGTAAGAAAGCGAATTTTTGCAGAAACCGCATGTATCAAAATTTTACACCGATATTTCTGCTTTGAGCAATATTCAGTCAGTTAAGTGCCATACGTGATACACGCTTGGGCGATCATGTCTCGAAAGAGACATAACTGACTGGGCAGAAGATTATCCTGCAGTAAGTTGCCATTGCTTTCTGTGGTAGACTGGTTGCGATCAAGGCTATAGAACCCAGTCTGTCCTGTTATTTAGCCCATAACTGGAAAGAAGAAACGGATTAATACTTTTCCCAAGAGTATTTGCGCGTAAGTGAATGCAAGGAATTCAGCTGGAATTCGATCTCGGCTCCCCGATTTCTCGTTCCGAGCCGATATGCACTGCACCACAACGCACATCTTTGAGCGATATTACTTAAGTAATAAAGAATCTTTCAGTTTCTTTATGCCTTATCAAATATGCTGTCGTAAATTTTCGATGTTCTTCTCTATTTTCATGATCTACAATAACATTGCTCCGTATCCAATCATTGAACTCCGGGTCTAGCAAAGGGAGATTCTCTCTTGAACAATGGGCGACATACAGATCAGTACAAACAACCTTAAGATGTTGCATAGAATAGCCATTCATATTTTACACACCCGCCATTTCGCAGTTCACGTTTAAACACATTGTTTGAGAAATACCTTGCCCTCATATTTTCTAGAACAGATGTTTATACACTTTGCGTGAGTTTGAAATGTTGGTATCATGATTCAGACATGACGGGGGTCCACTACGAATCCAGTAATCTGTTGTGTTAGTATCACTAACGCTCCGTAGGCCCGGATCTGTTTCTTGGATTGCGACCACTTTTACTATTACACATTTAGGTATTTCTTTTCGTAAAATGTCACTAGTGGCAGCAACAGGCAATGATGATATGTCTGCTGAAACTGGATGATTGGTAGCAGAAATGGATATAGATGTGGATGCTATATCTGAATGAATGGCATGAGTGACGGTTGTTCTACTTGTGTTTAGCCACAATGTTAATTTTGGAAGTTTTCTTATTTTTTTCTTTCTCCTCTATAGCTCTCTTCTTCTGTTCTCCAATCAAAACATTACATTTCATTTCTGCTGAAAAAAATTATTCACATGGAAATATATAACTTAAATATTTAGCATTTACTCTCTCACTGGGATATAGTGTTATATTATATAAAAGAGTGCTTGCAACAATACCTAAATATTTAAACAGTATGCTTCTGTAATAAACATTACTATGGCGCCCTTCTACGAGGAATGGACTCTTCCTCATGTTATATATACTTATCTGCGTGATTTCCGGGACGCATTTAGATAAGCAGTAAGGACTCAGTTGAAGCCAGCTACTAGTCAGGCAATATGCAGCGTAACTATACCGTTCGGACTTACTTATTTCTATTTACTTATTACTAACACTTACTTTGTGTATATGTTATTGTTGTACTAATACACTGTTTTGATACAACTTTTTGGTTTTCCATGTCTTACTGCCGACACTAATCGGTCACTACAATTTTGCGGCGAAGTTCTGCCACAAGAAACATGTCGTTCCTTTAATTGTGCGAACAGAATTTATTCTTAACACAGACCCTGTATTGTGTGCTGATTCACAAAACTACTGGACAAGACCTACATCTAGTGGAAGAGCTACGTTGTTTTTCACTGATCAAGCTTCATCTATGTATACGTCTACAAGACTACATTCAACCTTTTTTTTAACTTGCATAATTAAAAAGCTTATTGATTCATATATTCCCAATCTATCAAATCCTGGTAATTAGTACTCCATCATAAATTCATAATCTTCGATAACCACTATATGCTTAAGATAAAAATGCTCAATATTGTGATTGAATCTCAGGTTCAGTCACTAATAGTCTCTGCATGGCCCTATACATGGGTTCATATACAATCTATAAATATATCTAATAATCATGTTATTGATTTAGGTACCTCCACTACTTCGCGAATTGTTGTATATTTATTTTGAAATGAAGATATATATATATATATATATATATATATATATATATATATATATATAAAAATAATAACTAAATAGACTCTGTAAGTATGTAGGCTGTAAATTTATACTAAAATAAACCTTCAAAAAAACCACTAACAAACAGAACCTAATTCCGTTACAATCCGGTGCACTAAGGCGTCGGATAAATGGGGAGAAAAAAAGAAATCCGCGGAACAAGAACAAAACATTCAATACTCCGCAGCAAAGAAAAAAAAAACCCAAACGGAACCAACCACAAGAAAAAGTGCTCGATACAAAGTACAAAAGAAAATATACAAAAGTAGAGCAAAGACACACAATTGTATATATATATATATATATATATATATAAATAGTAAAAGAGAGAAATGAGAGTTTTACGGTAAGTCTGTGTTAGGGCTTTACGGAGACTGTCGTAAGTCAGAGTCAGTTCTTTGATAGCAAAATTGTCGGCAAGCTAACTAAACCGTTGGGACAAACCAGTACATTTTCGGTGTCTTCTAGGTCAAAAGAGTCATTCTCCCACTTTCTTTTTGTTCGAGATCCAACTCAAATGAAATGGATCAATCTATTATGACATATTTTATTAATTGCAATATACGTGGCTTGTAGTAATCTCTATTTACCGTATTTAAAAAAAAGGGGCTTCTGTAACCGAAAACATACACAGATTGGCATGGAGTTCCTATGCTTGTGGGCCCCACCGAGTAAGTGCCTATCGAGCCCATACGTTAAGACGGCCTTGATGTGGTTGTAGTAGAAATTTGAATTTGTCTGAGAAGAAATGTTGTTATGATGCCCTGCTGGAGTCGTTATTAAAAGACCACAAACTACACGTTACTATCATTGTCAAATACGGTTAAGTTGAGGCATGATTTGAAAAAAAACAGCTTCCATTATCTTAAGACGTCGTCGACAATTAGGCTTCTTTAGAGTGAAGGTGTTACCAGCAAGATTTTTCTAATAGAGGTAGTGGTTTGAGGGTATCTAAACACATTTTCATGGCACTGAGATCAGTTAAGTGGCTTGTCTCTCTTCTACACGTTGCCGTCAACGTATATCCAATGCAGTTCATCGGTTTATTACAGCAGACTGTTTTGTATTGGCCAACAAAATTTATATACTCTATTATTTATCTTATGTTTACATTTTAACGTGTTGTTAAATGTAATCACTAGTTTGATAGTTTTTTTTATTTTTTTATAGTATATTGTAAGTTTTACATTTTGTTGGAGTCAACGGGTGAAATTTATTATTTAATAATTATTATTAAGCTTTTTTTTGTATCGTGTTTTTCCCGGACGTTGACGAGCATGGTCATCAACAACTTCATGTTCTTTGTAACTGATAGTAAAGTTTTTTTTTTATCATCTCTCTTAACCTCTTTTTTGCCAACCATTTGCACATAAATTCTATGTTAACAGTTTCTTCTCTGGTCCTTTTCGCTTGTTGAAC
This sequence comes from Ascarosepion bandense, assembly GCA_037127315.1. Classification (NCBI taxonomy): domain Eukaryota; kingdom Metazoa; phylum Mollusca; class Cephalopoda; order Sepiida; family Sepiidae; genus Ascarosepion; species Ascarosepion bandense. The sequence goes on from JBBBDQ010001194.1 coordinate 477,856, forward strand.
TCTCTTCTGGTTTCTTCCTTCCAACTCAACTTTAATCTTCAAAAATTGAAATGCAACATCAATCGTTCTTTGTCGTCTTAACTATTTTCCTTTTATTGTTCTCTCTCCTTCATCGTATTTTTTTTTCATATTATCTCACAATCAGTAAATCACTTGCGTCTTAGTGGCTTTGTTGACTTGCTTAAGGGTAAAATATTTTTAAAGACACAAGAACCACTCAAGATAGAAGGTTACTGAGTGAGATGTTTATTTAGACGCAAAAGTGACGAAGATCAGATTATCAAGAGATTATTGCGTCTCTGTCCTCGGGTATCGCTATCCAAAGACAGACATGCAATTGAGAAAAATTATACTGAGAGATTCCCAGTCCTAGGGAAGAGTGTCCCGAGGTGGCGGCACCTCATTGCATGTAAGGAGTGGATAGATGGTTGCCACTGAGGCCAGCATGACCGACGGTTGCGCGGAATGGGCAATTTTTGGCCCTTGCTCATGCGCACGCGTTCGGGCTCTCCAGATAAAATTCTTACCTTGTGTCGCATCTTGCTCTAGTTGGTAAACATAATTATGAGGTTATGTAAGCGAGATAAGGCTTGATCATCGACTTAAAGAGGTTCAGTTCTGTTCTACGAAATATAAGTTCTGGGTCAGAAGCTGTCTTAATAAATCTTTTTTCTTAGCAGTTGAATATGAAGAGAATGTGGATGATTCGACCCTTTGTATATCACATAGCCGTTCTTAGCTGTGCAAGTCTGAACTAGTAGAACTAAGTAATATAGTTCGTCTGAACATATGCCATGGAAATAGCGATAGTTTAGGGAAATGATTCGCAGAGTAGAAAATAATCAATAGTTCTAAAATAATTCAAGATCAGATGCTGTTGTTTAGCGGTATATTAACCTCTATCGGTTATTTAATGCTGAAATTTAAATATTTTGTTATTTTTTTTTTATAAGCGTTTCACCCCGAGCAAGGCATGTCACTGCCACTACTGCGCAGGGGGCTACGTAGAGTGGAGAAAGGATGATTAAATATAAGAAATGTCAGAGGGTGGGTGATAGGCGGGTAAGGATACCGAGAATGAGGGTTGGGTAGATGAGAGTGTTTTGAGAATAGTTGGGAGTTAGTGTGATAGGAGGTGTCTATTGACCCTACATTTAAACACCTGGAGATTGTAACTGTCGGGAAAGCAGACTTGTGGAAGGGAGTTCCACAGGCGGGAAACGCGAGAAAAGAAGCTGTTGGAGTAGAATTTATGGTTACATCTTATTTGTTTAACTCTAAAAGGGTGGGACCTAGTTGCTAATCTAGTATCTCGTGTAAATTCGTGCTTAGGCGGCACCAGTGATCTAAGCTCATCGGAGCAGAAGCCATGAAAGTACTTGTAGAAGAGGCACAGGGAAGCCACATCACGCCGGTGTGAGAGCGGCTGCAGCCGGTCTGCCAAGTCAGTATCAACCACGTTACAGATCCTCCTTTGTATTTTGTCAAGAAGCCCAAGGAGAGCAGCAGGGGCACCCGACCAGATATGGCAGCAATATTCAATACACGGGCGGATGGTAGATTTGTATATGTGCAGAATAGATTCAGGTGGGAAAAACTTCCGGACCCTGCACAGGGAGCCGACTTTCATAGCAGCAGATTTGGCAATGGATTCAATATAGTCATTCCATTTGAGGTCCGCCGAAAGTGTAAGGCCAAGAAATATTTTGTACCCAATTTTATTCATTTTTGGATAGTAATGGTTTTAGTGACACAAGAATTATTAATTAAACCAAAGCTGGAAAGAGAAAAGGTGAATTTATACATTCCCCAAGGGAACTTGCGCGTAAGTTAACATAAGGAATCCAACGGGAATTAGAAATCGGCTCTCCGATTAACACTTCAGAGCTATTATCTATTGCATCACCCTCACATTCAGCACCTAGTATTTCCAAATTGTCACCATTTCTAGATAATGATGTAGTTCAACTTCGGTGATTTATGGGAACTGGTGAAGAGCAGTTTAGAATAGGTGAGAAAGATGATCTAATTGTAATGCCTTGTGACCATACAGACCTAACGTGCATTGGCCGACTAGAAGCTGAAGGGAATGGGAACGAAATGCTATAGTGGGTAGACTGAGAGGGAGTTGAGGCGACTTACTGCTACATTGTTCCACAGTGAAAGCTAAAGAAAAAAAAAGACATCTGGTTTAAACATGCAAAGGTGGTAAATAATGGTATCCAGTTAGCGTAGTGGGAACGCTGCCCAAACACTAGAAGCCAGGTTGATTGAATCAGGAATTCAACGATGATTGGAGGTTGTCCAGACTGCGGCGTTAGTGAAATCTGCGAAGATATTAACAAAAGAACAATTGAGAAAAATTGCTGTCGCTCTTTCTTCATCGACAACCACCAGACATCTGATAGGAACATGTAAATATATGAAATAATAATAATAATAATAACAATAATCTACTTGAGTTTCAAGTAATCTTGCTGTCACGTGTTCTTTTGGATGAATCAGTTGAAACTCCACTTGTGAATTGGCAGATATCAAGGGATATGATATTGAAAAGCTTGAAAAGTACACAGATCTCTGAACTGGGGTTGCAAGAATGTGAGACGTTCAGGACATTATTCCTCTAGTTATCGTTAGAATTTGTGATCTATACCTTCTTTCTCCTTTTTTTCATGTGCCGTGCCCCTTCAGAACATAGGCGATCATTCTTCCTGATATATTATTCTGTTATTTCTCTCAAACCTTGCTCTGTTATCAATTTGTTTAAACCCATCAAGTATGTCACACGTTGCTTTTTGTTGATGACCATACATTCAGTTTTCTTGTAGTTTACTCAGTCAGTCAGTTAATATTACCAATACGACAATCTAAAAGGTTATGGAAACAAAAAGCTACATTCCAAACATTTTATTTAGAAATTTACATTTTTATAAAATGAGGCGATTTACACATGATCAAAATTATAAGACCAGGGGTATAAATTGTTAGATCTATGGTAATTCCAATGTTTTTAGTTCAGTTAGATATTAGCAATCACTGCATAAAGGTGTTACCATGCCTAAAGCAAGCAAACTTACCGAAGTTGCGCGTTCTCGAATTCTAGAATTCCATAAGCAAGGTTTGTCACAGCAGGCGGTCGCAGCTAAGGTAAATCGCAGTAAAACTGTGATTTGCAACTTTCTAAAGAACAGTGAGAATTATGTAAAAGCAAAATCCTCTGGTAGGCCCCCAAAAACTTCTCCTGCATTGAGTAGGAGAATAAGACGGGTTATTATGAAAGACGAGGGACTTTCTTCTAGTCAAATTAAGGCAGTCACAGAAGCTGATTGCAGTCCCGTAAACCATCAGACGACACTTACGACAAAAAGGCATGGTAAATAAAAAGCCTAAACAAATTTCTCGGCTGCTTCCACGTCACAAGGTGCACGCTTAAATTTTGGTCGTAAATACCAAACATGGGACGTTGAGAAGTGGAAGAAAGTCCTGTTTTCTGATGAGAAAAAATTCAATCTAGATGGTCCTGATAGCTTCCAACGATATTGGCATAACAAAAACATGCCTCCTGAAATTTTCTCCACACGTCATAGTGGTGGAGGGTCCCTAATGGTATGGGGTGCCTTTTCTTACAGAGGGACGATGGAGCTCCAGGTGGTGCAGGGTCGTCAGACAGTGGCTGGTTATGTTAGCATGCTACAAAAAGCATCTTTGATGATGGAGGGCCATCGTTTGTGTGGGGATGGATGGCTATTCCATCAGGATAATGCTGCAATCCACGCTGCAAGACGGACCTTGACCTTTCTACAAGAAAATGGTGTCCATCTCTTGGGACATCCTGCATGCTCACCAGACTTGAACCCAATTGAAAATGTTTGAGGATGGATGACAAGAGATGTTTATCAAAATGGCAAACAATATTCAACAAAAAATGAACTTCGTGAAGCCATCTTCAGAAGCTGGAGCAACATCCCCCGCACCTTAATGGAAACACTTATTTCTAGCATGCCTGACAGAATTTTTGAAGTCATCAAAAGCAGTGGAGGTAAAACTCATTATTAAATTTGGTTGTTGAATGTTTTCATACACTTTTCATACACTTTTTGTACAATTTCGTAGAATTTTTGTCTCTGGTCTTATAATTTTGATCATGCGTAAATCGCTTCATTTTATAAAAATATAAATTTCTAAATAAAATGTTTGGAATCTAGCTTTTTGTTTCTATAACCTTTTAGATTGTAGTATTGGTAACCTTAAGTGGGAGGAGTTTAAAATCTATCCATAAAAAAAAATTTCTTTTTAAAGATTTTTAAGTGGTCTTTAATTTTTGATCGGGAGTGTATCACGTCAGAAAGTAAATTGGTACTTGACGTTCTTCGTCAAGATTTTATAAGACCGGCGGAGTATTTCCTCTTCGAAAATGCCGAAATCTCTAACCTGCAAAAGTGAAAATTAAATTTTGACAGAGTCTTTTGAAAATGACAAGTGACGGGCGAAAAAGAATTGTTCTAAGATGCATTTCACCGAATTTTTTTTCTATTTCTTATTCCAGAAAATTATTTTCTGTTTCTTTGTTCCGAAAAATAGTAAAATTGTTTTTGTTATGTCAATTTTCTTTTTAAAATAGTGTTCATAGTCTAATATTTTTCTTTGGCTTTCGAAAAATATCACACATTTGCTTGGACCCTGTCAAGGCTGAGAGTTCGCAAATAACATTACTGAGTAGGGAAGATAGCTATACAAAAGTGGCTTGCCCAAATCCGCATTTAGCAAACAATTTCTCTTTGTGTTTCTGCTGGCAATCAGACAGATCACAGGGAAAAGAGGATTCATGCCTTTCTCAAGAGCGTTAGAGCAATGTTTTAAGAAAGGGTTTCAGCGGGAGTTCGATAACTCTGTTTTCCATGTTGTTCATTGATATATTAATCCGATACTGCAAACTTAATTATGTAATTAGTGTTATCACACCCTTAATTATTTTTTCTTCTGTGTATCATGTTCCTTCCATACGCTGTCTAACATGGCTCTCCACAATCTCCTGTCCACTGTAGCTCTTACTAATTTGTGTCTTTTGTTAACTCGCCCAACATTTGTTCTGCCAGCCATTTGCTCAATCACACTAAGCATGTCATTCCGCTATCACACTTGTTTTCAATCTATCATGTGAGCATCAAATTTTCCAAGCTCTCTTTCCTCTATATGTGCCCTAGAAATTTCAACTCTCTCTTCTAGATGTTTTTTTTCATTTTCTCTCTAAATCTTCTTCGTTGCTCACATGTTCATTTCATGATATTCTCAGTATCCTTCTGTAGAACCACGTTTCATCCCAGTCTCTTTTTCATCTGTGAGGGAATTGTTCGGCATTCGCTGTGATATAGGAGAACACATATTAAATAACAATTCGGTACTCTTTTACTTGTTTCTAACGATTTTTTCTATTTCTTAATATTTTGCTTAACTTTTGGAAGGCATCTTTCATATCCCAATGCACATTCGGATTTCAGTGTCGCACTTTCCGTTCTCTATTAAAACATTTCTCAGATATTTAAATTGTTGTATTTGTTTATTTCTAGATTGATTCGTTTTATTAGGCTTATCAACCCTTTGCAGGTTGCAGAAAATATTTTAGATCTTAAGAAATTTTTTATAGATAATAACGGTTTTACTAATACAAGCATTACTAATTAATCCATATCAGGGAGTGAAGATGTAGATTCATTCCTTTCCCGATTAACGATTCCGAACCGTTTTCCATTACACTACTAGCTCACCCAAACTTACAGTATATGGTATTCACAAGCGGTTAACCATCACGCTACTGACCAGAATAAACGTTGCTTAACTTCGGAAAGTGGTGTTTTAATGTGACGTGACTGTTGGAACTTTTGTGTCCATTGTATACTGTGCAGACACCAGGGAGTCAACCCATTTTATAGTTCATTAATATGAAGCTTAACCAATCAGGAAGCTCAAAATATTCAATGCGACGTGTATAAAAGGCGGCCATTTTTTTCCGAGAATTGGAGTTCAAATCCGATTCTGGAGAGTGTCTGATTCGAGAGTGATGGTCTTTGACGTTGTTTCATTGAGCAGATTACGTGCGGCGAGGATACTCTATATCCAGGAACGTTGTCAACATTACCTTCTATCCCCTACTTTGTGACCATCATGCACTGTTGTTGTTATATAATATGCATTCAAGAGATTGATTCTCTATTATAATCAACTAGAAGTATAGCCCGGCATTGCTCGGGTGTAATGAAAGCTTGAAAACTAATCCATGGTCCTGGAACTCAGACTCTTTGGACGTTGGCACGAAAGACTAAAAAGCAATATTTGTTTCCAGTTAAAGCGAAACCGTAGACTGAAAGAAAAATGAATGGCTGTAACACAAATTTTGATTTCCTGGTATCGATATCAAATAAGTTTTTTCGTCGTAAACTGAATTTTGATGGCTAAATAAGTCCTCTGAGTAAATGGTATCATGGCTGAGACTAAGAACTACAATTATACCTACTTAGAGCCAAACCCGAAGCAAAAACTAAAATAAAAGGGCTGAAAAAAATACAAACATACAGGCAGATAAACAGACACACACACACACAAACATCTTGCTTTTTATATATATTATCGATTTTCTGCACTATTGTAAGAACTGCAACCTTGAAATTTCTGAATATCGTTTCTTATGTCTTTGTCTATGAGTCTATCAAATTTGATTAAAATCGGACCTCTCCTTATATAACTCGATTTTTTCGATTATCGATTTTCGATATGTATCGGGGGTACCTCGACACAAAACCTAGCTAAGAACACTCGCAGACGCTTATAGTACAACTGTGTAAAATTTCAAGAAAATCGGTTCAGCCGTTTAGGAGTCTATAGGTAACGGACACACACACACACACACACACACTCACACACACGCGCACAGACAAAGTTCCATTTATAAATAAGTTTAGATTAGATACATAAACTGATCCCTGCGCTTTACCCATAAATTATGGCGAATTTTACCAACAGTGACTGTAAGACTGAGGTTTAATAACTATGCACATTCAAATTCAGTTTAATTATGATTTTGGGGCGTGCATGAGCTTGGTTCCAAAACCGCTTTGTGCACCGACGACATCACGGATAGATCACTGAAAACAAAAGACAACCATATTTTCCTGAGGACAGTGATTTTTATACCTATAAACTTCCTCCCTTTCCTCGTCTTGAATATGACGATAAACTACATCTGGCAGCAAGGCCTCTAATCGAGAGATTAGGGGTTTTGAGGAGCGTGAGGCCACCTCTTAATTCCTGTTATTTCTAGATCTACCCTGACCCGAGGTGGCATCACCTGCTAGGGTCCAAGCTATAGGCAAATAGTGAAACCCCAAAGAAAAATCAAATCACTAGAAAAGTATATAAAAATTGTTTTATGATAAAAATACCAGCAAACATTTTTATAAAAACACAATATTACCAATAATACAATTTTATATCAAAATGACAATCAATACAACACTAAAGTGTAAAAATATATTTTTATATTAAAATTACCATAAAAATAATTAATAGGAAGGTATTTTATCATCTACAAATTATATTTGTTGATATTTCTGAGATGACGTTTGTTTGTTTGCGAGGCTTAACGACCTATCAATCCTTATAGGATCATTTTAAGTTCATAACCAATGATTTTTGGGTAAGGTTATTTTATTTTATTTTTACAACATTTTTCTTTTTCACGATTCATTGGGATTTGTTTTTAAGAGCAGGGTCCCCAAGTCCTACCCTTGTTATTTAACCCATAACTGGAGGGAATGGACGGATTAATATCTTTTCCAAGGGTACCAGTGCTTAAGTGAATACAGGGTATTCAACTGGAATTCGAACTCGGCTCACCGATTTCTCTTTCCGAGCCGATATCCACTGCACCACAACGCACATCCGTCACTAAACGCTTACAGCACCTGGTATTCCCAAGCGGTCACCCATCTAAGTACTGACCAGGCTCACCGTTGCTTAACTTCGGTGATCGAGCGAGACCCGGTGTATTCAACGTGATATGGCCGTAAGCCCGAGATGAGGTAGTATTTACTCTATTTACATTATTCGGACTATTTTCCTCATATTTGTTGCCATTTGTACGACGTTTCGGCCGTTGTACGCTTCGATCTTCTTGAGGGGCAAAGAATTTCGAAAAGAACCCTTTATTACGATCACTGGGGTATATTATTCTCATTCTTTATGCAAAGCCTCTTTTGGGAATCATGAGTTATCTCCCTCTATCCCGATTTTAAGTTACTTCGCAGAAGGAATGAGAATGATATACCCCAGTGTTCGTAATAAAGGGTTCGGTTCGAAATTCCTAGCATCTGAAGATGACCGGAGCGTGCAACGGCCGAAACGTTGTACAAATGACAACAAAGATGAAAACAATAGTCCTAATACTGTAAATAGTACAAATTCTATATTTAAAAAACGTACATTTGCTCTGTAAGCATAAAATTATGGACAAAATATATGTAATTGAAGCCGTAAAAATTTCTTGAAGAATTTAGATTTTGGCTTTAACTCTTAATTCTTAAACATTCCCACCGTATTCGATTAGTGAGAACTAAATTTTACTCGAGCAGTTTCTCTGTGGAATCGACTCCCAAGAGAATGTTTTCCTGATCACTACACTCTTAAAGTCTAAGTTTAACCATTATGTTCTATCCACTTAAATTGCCTCTGAACGTAACCCTCTGCCTCAAGAGGTTGTTATGCCGCTATCATCGCCAATCGGACCCCGAACTAATCTCATTTACGATAAACAAATGTCATTTCGGGGTGGCGCCGTGACTTGAAACGCTATTTGGCCTCAAACTCGCACCTAACTTCAAGTGAAACTCGTACATAATATCCATTGTAGGTAAAATGGTTAGCCCCATGTACCGCTTCAGCGAATACCTGTTATCCTCTACCTTTACAAGGGGCAGATCATGCCAAAAGAAATTAGCTATCATATTTAGGGATGTGCGTTTTGGTGCATTGGATATCGGCCCGGAGCAAGAAATCGGGGAGCCGAGTTCGAATTCCAGCTGAATTCATTGCATTCACTTACGCGCAAATACCCTTGGGAAAGGTATTAATCTGTCTCTTCCTTCCAGTTATGGGTTAAATAACAGATTGGGTTCTATAGCCTTGGTCGGCAACCAGTCTACCTCAGAAAACAATGGCAACCTACTGCAGGATAATCTTCTGCCCAGTCAGTCATGTCTCTTTCGAGACATGATCGCCCAAGCGTGTATCACGTATGGCACTCAACTGACTGATCATATTTAGGCGGGAGCTCTCCAGATAGAGTCCGAAAGCGTCTCTGAGGCCTTGTGGGTGACAAATTCTCCAGTTAACAACCTCACACGGGCGGAATGTGTCAAGCCTCGCACAGCTCTATTGCTACTTCCACGGAAAGTGCTCTATCGAACTACATTCCGTGGTTCCGCCAGTTCAAACCTTCACGATAAGGACCCACCATGCTGCTTACATGTCCCTTACATAATAGCAAACCACTCACATTCCCCCATATTCCATCACTGCGAACTAAATTCAACTCGAACAGTTTCTTCCCGCGAACGACTTCTCTGTGGAATGTTTAACCATTATCTTTTCCACACAAATTTCCTCTTAACGCAACCCTGCCTCGAGTGCCTCCCGGGCCTTGTTTTTTAAAAGGTAAACCTAATTTTTAAAAAATTACAAAATCAACCAAACTAATCTTCCCATTCTTTCTATTGATTGATTGATTGATTTTACGGCAGGTCAACTTTTCTGGCTATTTACTGCCGGAAAGAGCTTTTATTGAGATTGTATTGCGAATGGTTTATTTAGATGTGTAGGGATAGAACTCGTAATAGTTTAGATTAGAGAATGGTTAAACGGGTTGTTTTCATTTAAGGTTAGTGTATATTTAATTTGGGGTATTAAATTTTGTTATATATGCCGGTCAGATATTCAAGTATTTTGCTTTTGTTTGTTTGGAGAAAAATGTTTTTCAGGTTTGTTTCCTTATAATATTTTTGGCGAAATTTTCTGCTTTGTCCCATTCCGAAATCGAACAGTTTTGACCCACAGATCTATGCTTTACCGCGAAGCAATAGCAGCAATTTCCAGTGTTTGCGGTGTGCGTAACCTGCAAACAATTACTGCGCAAACAATATTACGACTATAAATATGAGATTGATGGCGAAAAGAGAAGCCCGCTCACACCTGTCGGCAGAAAAAAAAAAAAAAAAGTAATAAAAGATAAAGTACAGAAATACCAAATTTTGGCATTTTTCTTTAACATCTTAACAGAAGAGCGGTATTTTTTCTTTTCTTCTTTTCTCCGTTATCTCTTCAGCGGATGAAAAAACACCGACCTTATTACCTTTTTGGTTCTTGTAACCTTCAAAAACTGTGAAGACGTTTACGCTTAAAATACTAGGCCTGGTTGCTAAGTAAGGTCTTCAACTGTGTGGCGTCACTGACAGTGGAGATAGAAGCATGTTTGAATATATATTCGATGGCATATAAAGTGTTCTTCAAACGTGCTCAGTTTACAATATGATATACTGGGTAATGCCAAAATTGATTATTAAGTAAGATCTCCTACCATATTAGGACGCTAATAACCTGTTTTGTATTTATTAGCATCAAGGTATAACCATGACAAAGCTCACATTAGTGCAAAAATTTAGCGTATTTAACGTTTGAGGCAAATCTTATATCTATCTAAACTGATTTATAAATTGAACTTTGTCTCTCTCTGTGTGTGTGTCCGTTACCTATAGACTCCGAAACGGCTGAACCGATTTTCTGGAAAATTTAGAAATTTGTACTATAAGCGCCTGCGAGTGTTCTTAGCCAGGTTTTGTGTCGGGGTACCCCCGATACATATCAAAAATCGATAATCGAAAAAATCGAGTTATATAAGGAGTGGTCCGATTTTAATCAAATTTGATACACTCATAGACAAAGACATATGAAACGATATTCAGAAATTTCAAGGTTGCAGTTCTTACAATAGTGTAGAAAATCGATAATATATATATATATATTAGTCATCCACATGCAAGCCCGTTTCGCTGTATCACAGCTCATCAGTGTGGCTAGACATATCCACTTGCTTCTGGCCGATAAAAGGCAAGATGTTTGTGTGTGTGTGTGTGTGTGTGTGTGTGTGTGTGTGTGTGTGTGTTTATCTGCCTGTATGTCTGCATTTTTTTCTCAGACCTTTTATTTTAGTTTTTGCTTCGGGTTTGGCTCTAAGTAGGTATAATTGTAGTTCTTAGTCTCAGCCATGATACCATTTACTCAGAGGACTTATTTAGCCTTCAAAATTCAGTTTACGACGAAAAAACTTATTTGATATCGATACCAGGAAATCAAAATTTGACTTACATTCATTCATTTTTCTTTCAGTCTACGGTTTCGCTTTAACTGGAAACAACTATTGCTTTTTAGTCTTTCGTTCCAACGTCCAAAGGGTCTGAGCTCCAGGAACATGGATTAGTTTTAAAGCTTTCATCACACCCGAGCAACGCCGGGCTATACTGCTAGTTTTAACTAAACTAATTTTAATAGAACGTGCGCTGTGGAGCTGTGTATATCGCAGAGTTCGAATTCCAGTTGAATTCGTTGCATTCACTTCTCCTTCTTCTTCTTCTATGTGCCAAGTCCCATCAGGACGTAGGCAATTATATCTTTCCAAGTCTCCCTATCCCTTGTAGCTCTTAGCGCACTTTCACCTGTTACTACACCCAAATCCCGCTCTGCAGTCCACTTGCTCAGGCCCTTCAAATATGTTATCCGCTGCTTTCCCCATCTCTTTTTCCCTTTATCTGACTTGTGAGTATCATATTTTCCAAGACTTCCTTCCTCATTACATTCCTAAGAACTTCAGCTGTCTCTTCCTGATGCTCAGTATTAATTTCCTTTTCGTTTCCATCATTTCCAAAACTTCATCATTGTTCACATGCTCGATCCATGATATTCGCAGCATCCTTCTGTAGAACCACATTTCAGTTGTTTCAAGTTTTTCCTACATCTTTGATGATATTGTCCAGCATTCACTGCCATATTGAAGAACTGACATCACATAGCAATCCAGTACTCACTTCTTTGTTTCTAGCAAAATTGTCCTGTTTCTTTGTGCTTTTGGATCTCAGGAATATAAATGTATAGAAACTGATGTGGTCACAAAGTGAGGGGTCAGTTTATATATTGATTGTAATATGGAACTGATCCTCCACTTTATATCCAGTATGCTTCTGTAGAACCACATTTCAGTTGCTTCAAGTTTTTCCTTCATCTTTGATGATATTGTCCAGCATTCACTGCCATATTGAAAGACATCATATCACAATCCAGAACCATCTTCGTTGTTTCTGACGAAATTTTCCTGTCTCTTATTACTCTGCTCAGCTTCTGGAATGCGACCTTGGCTATCCCAAATCTCCTTCGAATCTCAGTGTGGCACTTTCCGTCTTCCGTTAGAACACTTCCCAAATACTTAATTGTTTGTACTTGCCTGATTTTGGGCTCCTCTGTTTGCTGATGACCATACATTCGGTTTTCTTGAAATCCATTTGTAGTCCTTTCTTTTGACTTTCTTCATCTATCCTTTTTAGGTCTTAACCTTGGGAAAGGTATTAGTCCGTCTCTTCTCCCTTCGGCTATTTGTTAAATAACAGGACATATTAGATTCTATAACCTTGGTTGGTAATCAGTTTACCGTATAAAGTAATGTCAACCTACCGCGGGAAAATTTTCTGCCCAATCATCGAGAGATGATCGCCAACTGTATCACGAATGGCACACATAGACACCCTCAGCTTACGAAAAATAACTGAAATATCTAAATTTCATTTGGGTCATTTTTTTTTAGAGTAAGTTTCACCCTTTACAAGGATCGGATATCAATAGTGTTAGAGAGTTAAGTTAAGGGGTAGTTTATATGGATAGGAGGGAAAGACAACAGTTAACCCTAGAATGGAGCAGGTTAAGAATGTAGTGATTGGGAAAACTTACTCTTAGGAGTCGGTTCCACAGAGAAATAGTTCTCAGGAAGAAGCTGTTCCAGTGGAAGTTATTTTTTTGCTCATGGAATACCGATGAATTGGGTGGTTTGTTACAATGTGAGTGGCATGAAGGGTCCTTGCCGTGGGGGTTGGAACTAAAGAATCTAGTTTGTTCTAACCTTTCCGCGGAAGCCACACAACATCTATTTTCTTAATCTTGATACCAATTCTATATGGTTTAACATATCTTTTATATGATAGGGGGACTTTTTTACTTTTTACAAATAAACCCTCGTAATTTGGAAATACAATTACGTCACTTTGACACCGGCGTCATTATTCTTCTTTATATGGCGTGACCCTTAGGCGGTAGGCAATTATGGCAGTCCTTTTTTTAGCTCTTAATAAATTTCGTCTGTTTGTTATTTTGCTAAACCCTATTTTGCTATCCATTTACTCAAGCTCAATAAGTTATTTGTTGTTTACCACAGTTCCTCTTGTCTTCAATTTGACCTGTGAGTATCAGATTTTCCAATTTTACATTATTCGGACTATTGTCCTCATCTTTGTTGCCATTTGTACTCCGGCCTTTTTCAGGTGCTAGGAATTTCGAAGCGCACCCTTTATTACAATCACTGGGGTATATGAACTCCATTTCTTGCCTAGTGCCTTTTCTTGACTTATTTTGAGTTATCTCCCTCTAACCCTGTAAGTTACTTGTTCACCACTACTGTAGCCTGGTATTGAACTCACAACTCTTTGGGTCAAGTCACAGGAACTAAACATCGTCTATATCCAATGGGTCATGTGTCACTAAGGGTTCGGTACGAAATTCCTAGCATCTGAAAAAGACCGGCGTGTACAACGACCGAAACGTCGTACAAATGACAACGAAGATGAGGACAATAGTCCTAATAATGTAAATACTGTAAATACTACGTCATCTCAGGAATATAGACAAATACCAGATTTTCCAAGTTCTCTTTCCCCATTATACGCCCCAGAAATTGTTCTCTTCCTGATGTTAAGTACATGTTTCTCTTTTGCTACCAATTTCTCTAAAATCTCGTCGTTGCGCACATGCTCGGCTCATGGTATCCTTAGTATCCTTCTGTAGAACCATATTTCTGTTGTTTTAAGTATCTTTATCATTGAGGAGATTGCCCAGCGCTCACTGTCATATAAAACGACAGATATCACAGATTAATTTCAGTATTCTCTCTTTCCTCAAGCTTATTTTATCGAATTGGAAAACTTGTTAATAAATCCACCCCCGAAAATTAAAATCGAAATAAATTCACTGCTTTTTTATATACGAGCTTAATCATTTACTTCTGTCCGAAATATGTTTTAAATATTTGATGGCATATCGTACTGTTTCGATAGGGTTGATTTTAAGTTTTCTAGAAGATCAACATTTTACTTCATGTGAAAGCTGGATAAATAATCACACCAAAAATCAGATTTATCAATTTATGAGCCGTTAGGTTTAAATATCGTCCGAAAAATGTACAGATATAATTTCGGCAGATTTTTGCTTATAAACTGACTTAACCCTGGAACACTAACCATCAATTAAAGTTACACCACTACTAACCATGTGTATATCATACCCGATTTTGAAAATATCAAAAAAGTATTAAATATAAATCTTCATTTGAAATATTTTACATACAGGCATTTTAAAATTTGTACTTTGAGTTAACATTAATAGGAACTGAAAAACATATTATTTAGGTAAGAAAATCAGGTACTGAAAATTTAATTATGCGCTGAAATTTAAAAAAATCTAATTATGCGCGTCATTTGCGCTGAATACTACATACCCATAGTTAGGGTTAGGGTTAAATTATATACAAAACAGAATTTTAAATATGAATCGAGAAAAATATGCATATTTTTACCATATTCGATAATTGAAAACTGTAAAATATTACAAAAAAGACTAATCAATAAATAAAATCTTATACTATTTCTTGGATCATCTAAACTTATTTATAAATGGAACTTTGTGTGTGTGTGTGTGTGTGTGTGTGTGTGTGTGTGTGTGTGTGTGTGTGTGTGTGTAACTTTGTGTGTGTGTGTGTGTGTGTGTGTGTGTGTGTGTTCGTTACCTATGCACTCCGAAACGGCTGAACCGATTTTCTGGAAAATTTACACAGTTGTACTATAAGCGTCTGCAAGTGTTCTTAGCTAGGTTAAATATCGAAAATCGAAAAAATTGCGTTATAGAAAGAGTGGTCCGATTTTAATTAAATTTGATACACTCATAGGCAAGGACATAAGAAATGATATTCAGAAGTTTCAAGGTTGCAGTTCTTACAATAGTGCAGAAATTTGATAATATATATATATATATATATATATATATATATATATATAAGGCAAGATGTTTGTGTGTGTGTCTGTTTATCTGTCTGTATGTCCTTTATACAAATCCACAATTTTTATCCCCGATTCTCACCAAACTTCACACAAATATTCTTTAGGCTGAGTCTGTGCTCCAGGACCATGGATTAGTTTTAAAGCTTTCATTACACCCGAGCAACGCCGGGTTATACTGCTAGTAATAAATAAAAACAAAAAGTGTATCGCTTAAACGTGACCAGTGTGTAGACTTCAGAGTTGATGAATGTAATTATTTTAAATCTCTTTTTTGGCGGCTTGCTACTTTTGAACAAAAAAATGATTTTCATAAGAACATTTAACTGTCCTAGGTTATATTTTTCTAATGTAATTTGAATTAAATTTTAAAAATTATTTTTTAAATTAACATAACTAATTAAGTATGAATAAATGTTTAATTATCTAATGGAAAATTATTTTACACCCTTCTGTTTCACCTCCAATTCCTCTGACTCCATCAGTGAGAAAATATTTTCTGGAAAAACGTCGACAGATTGTGCTGTATATTTTTAATGTAACATTCTGTATTTCAATCAAAATATTCTCTGGATCCGATATACATTATGTTATGGAGTGTATTATTATACCTTTTAATGTTAAACCAACTAACTGCATATATTTCAAATATAAATTTTATAAGGCTGTGCTATAAGGCTTTTACTGATGACTGGAATTAAATACCAACGCTCCAATTTTCAACCTAAACTTATTTTTCAAATTATTTTTCAAACTCATTTTTCTCAAAACTTGTAACGATTTGGAAAAACAAATATTTAATGTCATTATTTATCATAACAAACCCCATCTTGCAAATTCAGTGCATTACCAGGGTTCGAAATCGGATCTGCCATAACGTTTGCATGCCGCATGACCAAAGATTTGCTTCTCAAACCCGTTAACACAACGTTATTTAACTATTTGCCCTTGTACTATGCGCATTGTGTCGTGGTTGCAGTGGATAGCGACTCAGAACGATAAATCGGGGAGCCGAGTTCAAAATCCAGTTGAATTCCTTGCATTCACTTGCGCCCAAATAATCTTGGAAAAGGTATTTATCCATCTCTTCCCTCCAGTCATGGGTTAAATAATAGGACAGATTGGGTTCTATAGCCTTGACTGGCAACCAGTTTACCGCAGAAAGCAATGGCAACCTACTGCGGGATAATCTTCTGCCCAATCAGTCATGTCTCTTTCGAAACATGATCGCCCAAAGCTTGTAGCACGTATGGCACTTAACTGACTGACTGATGTGAGTGAAATGTGTAAAATATGCTTACGTCCATGTCAGTTTATAATTTTTTTTTTAAATCATATCACCCCGAGCAAGGCGGTAACGCCACTGATGTGCAGGGGGCTACGCAAGAGTGAAAAGATTTGGAAAAGAGAAAGCCGGAAACGACATCCTAAACAGGGAACAAGGGATGAGCCTCTACACCTGTACAATAGACGTGGGTGGAGTGTGAACCGGGCGATAGTTTAGTCTTTCTACTCCAATTGAAAAGAAAATAAAAAAATAAGAAAAAGAAAAGTGAAAAGATTGGAAAAGAGAAAGCCGAAAACCACATCCTAAACAGGGAAGAGAAATATTTGCAATAACTAATTCGGTAGTGTAAGATTTTGTTCATCAACTCTAGGATTGTTTGTCCCAATGTAAATAATAAAAAAGTTTTTCATAGATACACCTAAAGTCTGTTATTAATTGGGGCAATAGATGGTTTGTTAATTCTAACGCCTTCAAAATAAAACTACTCTAAATGAATCATTTGGGTAACAACTTTTTGCCTTTTATCAGTCAACTTTCAGGAGTGACTCAGTGCGCCTCTTTGCGCTAATATTTTGGGCTGACATGAAGTGCAAAACTATGCTGAATTTATTGCAAGGGTTGCTGCCAAGACAGTTGGTCCATTGTGTAGCCTGAGACAATTTTTATCTCCTGAATCTATCTTATATGTTTATAAGTTCATGCTTTGATGCCACATGAAGCCCGGTACGTTATATTTAAAGATTCTTGATAAAAACCAAACAGTCAGCAATATTATTGATCCTAACCTAGCATCACGGTTTCAACCGCTTTCCCACCTCCGTAAAAGTGCTTCCCCGTGGCTTTTCTATAAATATTTTCATTGTAATTGTTCAGATGAGATTTTCGCTATGGTATCCAGATTTTTTGAATTTAAGCGCAGTGCCAGATTAGTAACACGGTCTCATCAATTTACAGTTAAACTGGTTGGATCTAACCGTATAAAGTTCTACGCTAACAGTTTCTTTTCTCTCACTTCTCGCTTATGGTTCTTCCTTCCGGTTTCTTGCTTTACAAACAAGTTTGGTTTTTTAAAAAAAAATTATACAATATCAATCGTTATCTTCTGTCTTCTTCATTCCTCGTCTATTGTTCCCGATCCTCAATAATGCTTATGTTTTCTCATGTCTTAGTGGCTTCACTGCTTTACATGCAGTGAATTTGATTAGAATATATATATATATATATATATATATATATATATATATACTAATTGCTATATATATGCATATATATATATATATATATATATATATATATATATATATATATATCTGTAAATTCAAATAAAACTTAAAGGGGAAATAACCATTTTCAACATGTCATTTTAAGACATGCATTCTCAGCCCCATTTAAACAAAGAATGAGGAAAATTCTAATCCTAGAGGTTTATTCTAGTAAAGAAAGGGGTTGGGGTATACTGGTTTTTATAGCGTTAAGCTAGCGGAATTTTAGTAGTAATTTTTCTTTGGTAGTGGAAGGTATGTGGTTTAATCCTTGAGTTAGTCATTGTAGTGGGGAACTTAATGCTTAGCCAATTTAAAAAAAAACCCTTATTTTGACTTATTGGACGAATAGGATAATTATTGCAATTTATACTTATTTCTATGACGACACATGCTAATGATCTCGCTCCCTTTATTAGGGAGTATATTCTGGTATTTAAATTTAAAAATTTTATTTTTTCTGTATTGGT
Organism: Ascarosepion bandense; assembly: GCA_037127315.1. Taxonomy (NCBI): domain Eukaryota; kingdom Metazoa; phylum Mollusca; class Cephalopoda; order Sepiida; family Sepiidae; genus Ascarosepion; species Ascarosepion bandense. The sequence continues at coordinate 496,289 of JBBBDQ010001194.1, forward strand.
TTTTATAGGGTTAAGCTAGCGGAATTTTAGTAGTAATTTCTTCTTTGGTAGTGGGAGGGAGGTATGTGGCTTGATCCTTGAGTTAGAGGGAATTAACTGCTTAAAAATTAAAAAAAAATCTTACTGACTTATTGGAAGAATAAGATAATTATTGCAATTTATATTTATTTCTAAGACGACAGATATACTAGTCTGACCATCCGAAGGGTGAAACAATGTTAACTTAATGAGATTGTTATAAATCCCGTAGTGGATATATACAAAAGAAAGTATATACAGATATATATTGTCATCCGCAGACAGATCTCTTTCGCTGTAATACAGCTCATAAGTACGGTTAGACTCCGATTGCATTTTAACCCAGGATTGAAACCCGACTGAATGGGCGTCAGTCGGCGATTTTACCTCTAGGCTATGGGCGTTCGATGGAAGAAGGCAGACCTTTTAGCGCGTAAATAGCTATCGTGCTCTAATTCATTTTACTGAATGAGCGATGCGTACATGCCAGAGTAGCTACTGTTTTTCAAAGTCTACCATTCTTCCAGAGTGCTCCATCAGGGTGTGAGAGCGTAATATATATATATATGGCTTAGGGTGTAGCGACTCCGACTGACACCAGACCGGTCGAGTTTCGATCCTAGCCAGAAGCAAGTGGATGCGTTTAGCCACACTGATGAGCTGTGATACAGCGGAACAGGCTTGTATGTGGATGATTTAATATATATATATATATATATATATATATATATATATATATATATATGAATAAATAACAACGAAGAAATTAATTGCAACTTTCAAAACATTAATTTAAAACAGTGCTCAATATTAATATGGATCAATGAATATTTTTAAAAATTATTACGTTAGAACATGTGTAAACTATACTTTGTAGTTTGCACACGTTCTGTCGTAATTATTAATAATTTAATATATATATATATATATATATATATATATATATATATATATATATTTGTGAAATGATTGCTATATATATGCAATACATATATATATATATATATATATGTATATGATTGCTATATATATATATGCAATATATACATATGTATGTGTGTGTGTGTGTGTGGTTGATGAGAAAAAACTAAATAATTTAAAAGACGAAATGGAAAATTCTCGAACGATAAGAGTAATCAATGCATTATCGTTCAAAATTTAAAAAAATGAATTGTGGTAAAAATCCAACGGTTAATAACCACATAAAGTTGATTGACCAGCAAGAAAAGACTTGAAGCTGTTAGTTTTGCAAATGTATAGATGCAGGATGTGCGTTGTGGTCCAGTGGATATCGGCTCAGAACGAGAAATCGGGGAACCGAGTTCGAATTCCAGTTGGATTCATTGCATTCACTTACGCGCAAATACCCTTGGGAAAGGTATTAATCCGTCTCTTCCTTCCAGTTATGGGTTAAATAACAGGACAGATTGGGTTCTATAGCCTTGGCTGGCATCCAGTCTACCGCAGAAAGCAATGGCACACTACTGCGGGATAATCTTCTGCCCAGTCAGTCATGTCTCTTTCGAGACATAATCACCCAAGCGTGTTTCACGTATGGCACTTAACTGACTGACTGACAGATATCAAGAACATCGGCTAAAGGGGTGAAATCGACCTAATTGCAACCTTTAAGTAAACATTACAAATATAACTGAGTCATTTGGCCGAAGAGGTGTATATAAAATGATTTCTTAAGAATAACTTTTAATGATGAATGTAGAGCTACATTGGATGAACCTTATAATCGGATTAGTCATGGAAACATTCATTCAAGACGAGTGAGAATCCGGCAAAGTAGGTGTGAACTAATGTTCTGGGATAGTTGATTTTCTAAACGCTGCTTAGGTGTGTCAAAAGGCTGAAAGTATGGAGCACCAAGTGAGAATCGAACTACTCAATTGTAATGATTATAGCGAGACAAGTTTGCTAAGTATTAAAATACGTCGGGTAAATACATGCCTCTATGTTGTGGATAGTATTGAAAACAGTAAAATAGGTTTCTAGATTTTATGATGATTCAAAGCTAAATCCAGAGGTTCTTGGACAAGACGATTGCTTGTAGTACTGTTCATAACCACCAAAATATAAACTTTATATATATATATATTTCCAAATAAATAAGAACGAAGAAAATAATTGCAACTTTCAAAATATTAATTTAAAATAGTGGTCAATATTAAAATAGACCAATTAATATTTTTTAATTATTACGTTAGAACATGTGCAAACTATAGTTAGTATTTTGCACATGTTCTGTCATAATTGTTACAACAGAATAATATATACAACGAGACTTTGTAAACAGTATCTACTCCGGCATATACGCATAGCTCATTCAATAATTAATTAGAGCACTCTAGCTATTTGGCGTGTTTATACGCGCTAAAAAGCCTGTCTTCCTCTACTGGACGCTCGTGGCCTAGAGGTAGAATCGCCGACTGACGCCGATGCGGTCGGGTTTCAATCCTGGATTAGAAAACGATCGGAATCTTAGCTGTACTGATGAGCTGTGATACAGCGAAACAGATCTGTCTGCGGATGACTATAGTGTGTATATATATATGCTTTCTTTTGTATAAATCAACTACAGGATAAAGTTTACCTCGAGCCCCTCGAGGTGGTGCAATGGTTAGCAAGCTTGTCGCGCTAGAACTATTGCAATTCAGTAGTGAGTTCGATCCTCACTAGGCGCTCCATACATTCGGCCTTGTGCCATATCTAAGCTGCGCTTAGTAAATTACAGGATAAAATCTACCCCGATTTCTACGAATTTCACTAAACTTTAGAAAGCATTCGAAAACATTAGCTTGAATGATATAGCAATCTTTTATAGTAATACTAGCATTACTAGAAAACAATACTCCTGTTCACAAAAACATCGATTGACCACTTTACCTAAAAGAACAATCACAAAAAAGAGTTTTTGAAGTCACAAAATTAATAGAATATCTCCGAACGTCTCACTGATGAAGGTTACAGTATGTCAGAAACCATACTTAAATATGGAATAATAAAATAAGAATTTATTCATGTGCATGGGATTTTGGGTTAAATATGTATTTAACCTACAAACCTAAAATATAAATTTGTGGACACGAGTTATGTACGTATGGTTAAGTAAATGGAATCGGCAAGCCAGGTTCAAATTCCGGTCGAGGCAGTTGCATTTATTTCAAGCCCTCAGGAGAGGCGTGAATCGAACTATTTTAGGTAAAGATAAAATAGTAGGGTAGACTGGATACTTCAAAATTGTTATTGAAACTAGTTTAGGACAAATCTTAAAAATCCGTGTAGAAGGAAACTTATCTATGATTTTTCTAATGAACAGACATGGTGCTATAGAGTTTGCAGATATTGAAGAGAAGGAAAATATGGAGAGCCATCATCATCTACGTCTTGAAGGAACACTGTTTTAATGAGAAAATGTGGCGCTGAAATAAACCAACTATGCTAAGTTGCTGTTAGATTTTCGTTCAAAAATATCGAAGAAATTTTGGTTTTTGTTTCTCTGTGTTTGTTTATGTTTCCCTTTTTTCCAATTCATTTCGCTTCCTTCTTTCCTTTTCTCTTCCTTTTCCTTCCTTCCTTCCTTCCTTCCTTCATTCATTCATTCTTAACCTTCCTTTCTTCCCATTCATTTCCCATCCTTCTTTCCTTTTTCTTCCATTTTCTTCGTTTTTTCTTTATTTCCATTTTTTCTTTCTTTCTTTCTTTCTTTCTTTCTTTCTTTCTTTCTTTCTTTCTTTCCCATTTATTTCACTTCCTTCTTTCCATTTCCTTCCTTCCTTCCTTCCTTCCTTCCTTCCTTCTTAACCTTCCTTCCTTTCTATTCATTTCTTTTCCTTCTTTCCTTTTTCTTCCGTTTCCTTTGTTTTTTCTTACTTTCCATTTTCGTTCGTTCGTTCTTTCTTTCTTTCTTTCTTTCTTTCTTTCTTTCCCATTTATTTCGCTTCCTTCTTTCCTTTTCTTTTCCTTCCTTCCTTCCTTCCTTCCTTCCTATTCATTTCTCTTCCTTTTCCTTCCTTTTTCTTAATTTCTTTTTTCTTTCTTTCTTTCTTTCTTTCTCATTTTTTCGCTTCCTGCTTTCTTTTTCTCTTCCTTTTCTTTCCTTCCTTCTTTCTTATTAATTTCTCTTCCTTTTTTCTTTTTCTTTCTTTTTCTTCTTTTTTCCTACTTTCCTTTTTCCTTTTTCTTTCTTTCTTTCTTTCTTTCTTTCTTTCTTTCTCATTCATTTCGTTTCCTTCTTTTCTTTTTCTTTCTTTTACTTCCTTTCTTTCTTTACTTTCTTCCTACTTTCTTATCTTTTTGCTTCCTGTTCATATTTTCAACCCTTTCATTTCTTCATTCGTTTCTTTTTTCTTTCATTCTTACTTTCTTCCCGTTTAAATTCTTTTCTCTCTTTCTTTTGTTTCCTTTACCTTCTTTACTTTTCATTTCCTACTTTCTTTCTTTCTTTCTTTCTTTCTTTCTTTCTCATTCATTTCGTTTCCTTCTTTTCTTTTTCTTTCTTTTACTTCCTTTCTTTCTTTACTTTCTTCCTACTTTCTTATCTTTTTGCTTCCTGTTCATATTTTCAACCCTTTCATTTCTTCATTCGTTTCTTTTTTCTTTCATTCTTACTTTCTTCCCGTTTAAATTCTTTTCTCTCTTTCTTTTGTTTCCTTTACCTTCTTTACTTTTCATTTCCTACTTTTTTTCTTTTTCCATTTTTTCCATTTCTTCCTTCTTCCTTTTAGCTTTCTCTTCCATTTCTTTTCCTTCTTTTTTATCCTTCCTTCCTTCCTTCCTTCCTTCCTTCCTTCTCTTTTTTTTCGACGCTTTCTTGTGAATTTATCATTCAAAAATGTATTTTTCTACACCGACGTTACTCATCCCCACAATATGTCATTTAGTACTATCTGATTGATTATCAGATATCACTCAAGAATTTACTAGCACACACACACACACACACACACACACACATATATATATATATATTTAGAGACAGAGAGTGTGTATGTATATGAGAGAAAGGGATATATATATATATATATATATATATATATATATATAGAGAGAGAGAGAGAGAGAGAGAGAAAGGAGAAGATGTGCGTATGGGTTAAATGCACATTGGAAACGAGCCTACTAAAATAAGAATTTATCTGAGCGAGCGCTGGTTTTTATGTTGGCATATGAAACCAGCAGACATGTAGATTATGCCTACTCCTGGTACTTGTGTGAGGAAAGGTGAAATACTGTTTAAAAAAGATGTGTAGGAATGTGAATTTAGGTTTCCCTGTATAATCTTTGGTCCCATATATAAATGCACGCCGAGAGAGACTCTTATATCCGCAGATTTCATAGGCCCATAAAAATATAGAATGTACGCTTGAACGTAGGTAATGGAAAATGTCCAATAAATAAAATGGTGTGAGACACACACACATACACGCAAGTATACACACCCATGAACATACAGACTCATGCACACACACATACACGCACATAGGCAGGCAAACAGACACACACTCACACACATGCCCATACACACATATATATATTTCAATACAAATCTCCTGATAAAGCCGGAAAAAGTTGAAACCATGATAGCGTAATCGACTGATCTCAACTTATATATATATATATATGTTACGGAAATTAACGAAATTTAACGAAATTTGGTTATAAGCAACCGACAATTTGTAATGAATTTTTTTGGACATTATTTTTACCGATACTCGTATTTATGTAGATATTCTGTTTTTAATTAAACAGTATTTTATATCTACCGGCCTGATTATTTCACGATAAATTTTTTTGACAAAAATGCGTGCTATCCAGCAGGATTCGAACCTGCGACCCCTATTTACATAGGGGAAGCTACCGTTTGATCTGGTACTGTCTTAACCACTCGACCATCAATAGCCTCTTGATCAGACGATTTTCCGTAACATGTTTACATTTGTTTGACATTACGATACATTACAGAGCAGATATGGTTTGTTTACGATAGATCGAAAATTGTTTTATATAAGCATGATAAAAAAACCTCATCTGATCAAGAGGCTATTCATGGTCGAGTGGTTAAGACAGTACCAGATCAAATGGTAGCTTCCCCTATGTAAATAGATGTCGCAGGTTCGAATCCTGCTAGATAGCACAAATTTTCGTCATAAAAATTTATCGTGAAATAATCAGGCCGGTAGATATAAATATAAAATACTGTTTAATTAAAAACAGAATATCTACTTAAATACGAGTATCGGTAAAAATAATGTCCAAAATAATTCATTACAAATATATATATATATATATATATATATACTACTGGCCATAATTATTAGGCCACACCAGTTTATTTTTAAAATTATGTATTTCATACTATTTTTATTATTTATTGCCAAGTAGATAATTCTAAATGACAATAGAATAAAATAGCAGCCAGGAAGCCTTTGCTTCAGCCAGTCAATAAGAAGAAGAGACTAACATGGGGAAGAGAGCAAAAAACTGGACACCACAACAGCTCATTTGATGCACATTTTATTCTGCACTATTAACAAAGAACAATTCTATTTTCATTTAGAATTACCCACTTGGCAATAAATGCTTAAAATAGTATGAAATACATAATTTCTTTTAAAAGATTGGGGCAGCCTAATAATTATGGCCGTTAGTGTATATTTGCAGTTTTATTAAAAATGACAGACAAGGTATCATCATGAATTTTTTATATCATTTTTCATGTGTTCTTATGACTGATTTCTTTTCAGAACTCAGATTATACAAGAAATGTCTAAATGTTTTTGTTCTGTGGTAGTTAACACCCCTATATCCATGGACAATATGGATTCGTCTGGTTTATATAATGCCAGGCATTTCTACCTTCAAGCGGAGGAGTACTCTTGTCATCTACTATGACACTGTCAGCACTCTGCCTTCGGGTAGAGAGCGCTCTCTGCTTCCGAGCAGAGAGCACTATCCCAGTCGTGGTTCCGCCGAAGGGTAGAATCATGACTGGGGAAAAAATCGACATATATTGTCGGCCTGGCTATATGGCCGGGAAGACCCACAATAAAAAGACCTTGTGTCACATCTAGCCTTGCGTGGGAAGGTTGGTAAATACCGAGGAGTATAGTTGTAGTTTAACCGCTCACAGTGAACACAGGACTCTTTCACCTTATAATTGTGATCCCTTAAACAGGACCACAACAGTTTTGTACATTGACATTAGATACGGTCAGCACATTATGACCGTGTTCATAATTGATGTTATCAAGTGCAGGATTTCTCTTTTTTATTAGTAGTGCCTCCAGTATATTTAATTTTCTTTTGCATGGGGATGATGCTATTATGCATGTATTATCAACGAGGATATCCCGGATAGGTCCTGGAAGATATCGATGTGTGTTCAATGAGACCGGATAGAACTGTTGTGGGAAAGATGCGATGTCAATATTCTCGTCAATTTTGTGGTGGTGTAGTCAATGTGTGACACTATTTCCAGCTGGTATATATATATATATATATATATATATATATATATATTGTTTGGTTTAATACAACGGAGAGAGAGGAATTAATATTAGTGGTATTTTTAGTTGTGCTTTATTGTAATTCGCGATGTGAGCTTAGGTAAAAAACTATTTTAATATTATCATGTACTTGTAAAATCCGGGGAATATATAAATTAGCTGACAATTTGGAAATAGAGTGATAGAGAAATATAGTTTTCTTTGTTTTTCATATACGATACGCATTATTTTGAGCTAAGTGGAAATTTGACAAAATGGTCGCAGTCATAATAAAATGTCAAGATTTACTTGATAAAGTCAAGTAAGGTTAGATCCCCAAACAGATGTTCCTGAGAACAGAAATTGTGGGAATTGAAAAATCTAAAAGTGACTTCATGTGAGCTGTTGATATTTCATTCGTCGAGCCAAGGCTCCCCGCAAATCGAAGTGGAAGCAGTAATGGCCAAACTGAATAGAAACGAAGCAGCTGGTCAAGACAGCATTGTAATAGACCTGCTGATAGCCCTGGAATAGTTCGACATAGAGAAAATTACAGAAATAATAAATCAAATTTATAATAGTGATTTAATAGCAGACAACGTAAGCAAGTCAATTTTCATAGTACTGCCTAAGAAGCCAGGTGAAAACGAGTGCAAACGAGTGCAAACTGCACCGAACAATCAGCTTAATGAGTCATATTACAAAACTGATCGTCCGAATCCTGATGAATAAAGCGAGAAGCAGAATCAGGCCAGAGATAGGACAGGAACAGTGCAGGTTCGTCAAAGACACTGAACAAGGAACGCCATATTTATGATTAGGATGCTCTGCGAAATGAAGAAGGACTTGTACCTATGTTTTATCGATTATGCAAAGACGTTCGACAAAATACGCCAAAAAGAATTGATAGAAATGCTCAGCAGCCTCGACATATTTGGGAAAGACGTAAGAGTGATCAAGAATCTCTACTGACAGCAAACTGCCTGCATGGGGACAGATAACGAATTCAGCAGACATACAAAGATAAAAAGTGGCGTAAAACAAGGATGTGTTTTTTCACCGGATCTATTTAACTTGTACAGCGAGACTATTTTGAGGACCCTAGATGTTATGCCAGGATCGGTGTTTTCAATTCTTCCAGAGTGTACAAACAATCTCGAACACGTTGATACTCCTAATCGATAAAAATTTTGTCAATTTAATCCTCGCAGATATTGATACTCCTAATCGATAAAAATTTTGTCAATTTAATTCTCGCAGATATTGATACTCCTAATCGATAAAAATTTTGTCAATTTAATTCTCGCAGATATTGATACTCCTAACCGATAAAAATTTTGTCAATTTAATTCTCGCTGATGTTGATACTCCTCATCGATAAAAATTTTGTCAATTTAATGCTCGCAGATATTGATACTCCTAATCGATAAAAATTTTGTCAATTTAATTCTCGCAAATATTGATACTCCTAATCGATAAAAATTTAGTCAATATAATTCTCGCAGATATTGCTACTCCTAATCGATAAAAATTTTGTCAATTTAATTCCCGCAGATATTGGTACTTCTAATCGATAAAAATTTGGTCAATTTAATTCTCGCAAGCGTGTCACGATGGGGAGGGGAAAATAATACGTTCCCCAAAAATTGTCTGAAAAAGCTGTAAGGATCTGTGAGATTTGTGGGTAGTCGCGTCGTCCTGTTGATGACCATGAGTAGTTGATTTTCTCACTTGTCACCTGACCGAGGAAGGTGGGAACCTTCAGCACACCAGTGGCAGTCCTGCCTTACTTGAGGTGAAATGATTTAAAAAACGCGTCCTTTATTGTGTTACATTTAAATCTTTGGAGATTGTAGCTGTCAGGGAAGCAAGAAAATGGTTTTTGTATAAGAGAAGTTTTATCTTGCTTCTGCGCTAAATTTGGTACTTTTTTCTTGGACTCTGTTGCATACTGTCAGAAATATTCCTGACCTTCTAAAACGTTTGGCATCGTCCACTGATTTCCCGAAATTTATCAACTAGGCTACTGTTACGTGCTAAGTGTAACAAAAGAAAAAAAAGTATTGACCAAAACTTAGAGTTAAAAATCACATACAAATCTTTAATTTACAAAAAACATTAAATAAAAATATTTACAAATATACAGTTTTTTTTTGCATTCAAAGAGAAAAAAGATTGCTACTGGCAGGCGAAGTGTTACGAATGGGAAGGAAAGTTAAGTATCTTTAACCAGTTAAAGAAGTAGTTAAAATGCTATACTTTTGGGAAATATTTAAATGTGTATATAAAGAATAATTTCCAGTATGGTCAATGAAAAAGTAAAAAATATCTATTTAACCATATAGTTCCATGAGGTTCTCGTTCAGGTTTTTGTTGGTCGGCAACTTTTCTTAGAGATTCTTTCGGATGGATAGAAATCCTTAAATCAAAGTCGGAGTTGATAATGTCAACAAATCCTAACTACTCTCTTCCCAAAACCTCTTTTTATAGGGGCTAACACCTAATTTGAATATTCTAGAATCTTTTAGAATTCTCTCGATTTTACTGGAACATTCTGGCATCTTCCGAAACGTTCTATTCCTAATTTGTCTATTTTTACAATTACTTCATGAATTAAAACTTTTTTGTAATAACAAGTAGGACTCAATAGAGTCCCTTACTATAACTTTTTAGATATTAATATTATTTTTATATATAAATGCATCCTCGTAACAGTTAAGAAATACATTACAATGTGGAAAATTTATCAGAAAGTGCTGTCATATTAAATCTGTCACCTTCTCGAAATTCGTGTTCGACGAGAAATACAAGTCATTTAGTTGTTAGAACCATATTGGGGTGTAATTTGAAATATGGAAATATGATAAGAAAAATTCACAGTAAATTTCCGAACTGAATTTATTAAAACTTGTTTGAATGACTACATGCTTCCTATGGTGGGTTCCTATGATTTTCAGAGCACACCACCCACAATCAGCACAACATATATATATATATATATATATATATATATATATATATATATATTAATTATTTAATATATTAGTTTTTACGTGACCTAGATTTCTACCATGTGGTGTCTTCAGGCGATTTGCAATTTTTATTGCAAATGGCCTGAAGGCACCATCTTGTAGAAACCTACACAACTGGCCATAATTATTAGGCCACCCCACCTTTTTAAAAGAGATTATGTATTTCATACTATTTTTAACATTTATTGCCAAGTGGATAATTATAAATTAAATTGTTCTTTGTTCTTTGTTAATACTGCACAATACCATGTGCATCAAATGAACTGTTCTAGTGTCCAGCTTTTGTGCTCTCTTCCCTATGATAGTCTCTTCTTCTTATTGGCTGGCTGAAGCAAAGGTTTCCTGGCTGCCTTGTAAAATTTTGCAAAGTAATAATAACAAAAGAACCATTCTATCTTCATTTAGAATTATCCACTTGGCAATAAATACTAAAAATAGTATGAAATACATATTTTTTTAAAACTGGGGTGGCAGAATATATATATATATATATATATATATATATTGTTTCAGACAACGTGTGATGGTTCAGATTTTATGTAATTTTTTTATGTGATCTTATGATTTGTTTTTTTGAGGATATGAATTATATAAAATTGTCCCAATTTTTTAAAATCCGAACGCTTTTGGTTATATATCTCACCATGCTTATATCTATCTATCTATGAAGAATATATATATATATATATATATATATATATATATATATGTCCAGGTGAAGAAAAACAACAGTTTTAGAATTCCGGTTTCTCCGGCATTTACGTTTTTTTAAAAGTACTCAATATATTGTAGAGCATAATATAATTATAAGTAAATTGTTTTTTTTTTTTGTTACTTATCCTAATCATTTTCACAACAATGAGCTAACATTGCCTGATGACGAGGTAATATCTCGTAACATAGAAATGTCCGTGTCGCAATGTAAACTATATTAATTGTAAATAACAAAACAAACTTATATATATATATATATATATATATATATATATATATATATATATATATATATACATGTATAATGGTCGACCATTTCTATCCAAGGATGCCTGTCTACCAGAGCGGTTAGTTAATTCCCGTTGCAGACGCCTGCTCAGGTACATTTTGTGTTAGTTCAACACCCACTGCAACTATGTTGAGTAGATCTAGTTACAGTTTCTGGAAGAGAGTCTGTTATCTGGTATGAGTAACATTCTGAACATAGCCATTAAGGTGAAACCCTCGGTCACGATGACTTGTTACCTCGAGCTAACACAACTATCAACTGCCCTTCAGAGTCGTCTACCCAATTTCACTCACAAGGATTGGGATAAGCCATGATATGGTTTTCAGGCATTTCCCAAATGTGCCTAGTGCTGAGATCGCTTCATCCAGACCGATAACGTCAAGAAGTCACCTTCCTGACAAATCGACCATGGTGAAATTCGAACCCGGGCCTCATGGTCAGAAAGCAAATGTTTTTTCTTTCTTTCTTTTTATGCATGTATGTATACGCATGTATCTATATCTAAACTTATTTATAAATGGAATTTTGTCTCTGTGTGTATGTGTCTGTGTGTGTGTCCGTTACCTATAGACTTCGAAACGGCTGAACCGATTTTCTTGAAAATTTACACAGTTGTACTATAAGCCTCTGCGAGTGTTCTTAGCTAGGTTTTGTGTCGAGGTACCCCTGATAAATATCGAAAATCGATAATCGAATAAATCGGGTTATAGAAGGAGTGGATCGATTTTAATCAAATTTGATACATTCCTGTTTTTGTCCAATTCTTTCCAAACTTCACACAAATATTCTTTAGGCTGAGTCTGAGCTCCAGGACCATGGATTAGTTTTAAAGCTTTCATTACTCCCGAGCAACGCCGGGCTATACTGCTAGTACTCTCATAATATGTAATCAAGTTCTTTTTAGAATAATTTCACACTGTCATAGTCACACCACAACTGTCATCCTCGTTACACGCCGTGGATATATTTTGACAGAAATCACTTGATACCTCGACACCAGAGGCGCTGTCTATTGCAAATCCAACGAGGTACACTACCGTACAAATCCGTGAAGTGATGTACGAATATGTACGTTCAGTGGGAGGGCATACTAGATTAAAAAATGCTCTAGGGATGCAGTTATGGGCACATGGTTTGAAATGTTAATATTACAAAACATTTACTCGGCGTATTCAGAAAATTTGGCGCTGTAGAATCTTACCACAGAAGACGTTGTGTAAAAGTGCTGGTTCAGAAGAGCGGTTGAAAATATACTATTTTACTCACACGTGGGGAGAATAAATCAATGACTTCCGTGCCTATTGATGAAAAGTATTTATTTTACAACGTAATTTTATAACCTAATCGATTTCTTTCGGTTTTGTTAATGCACTTAATTAAGGGATGAATGCTAATTACAGATATCGAACTTTACGAATTAAAAGGTTCAGGGAAGAATCCTACTTGTTTGGTTTGAGAATTACTGAAAGAATCTAGGACAAAGGTAGTTTGGATGAAATGAATTCTTCCACTCATACACACACACATACACACACACACATATATAATAGTTACATAGAAATATATATATGTAATTTATACAAAAAAATATATATAATTCAGTTAGTTAAGTGCCATACGTAATATACGCTTGGGCGTTCATGTCTCAAAAGAAACATGACTGACTGGGAAGAAGATTATTCCGCAGTAGGTTGTCATTTCTTTCTGCGGTAGACTGGTTGCCAGCCAAGACTATAGAACTCAGTTGTCCTGTTATTTAACCCATAACTGGAGGGAAGAGATGGACTAATACCTTTCCCAAAGGTATTTGCGCGTAAGTGATTGCAAGGAATTCACTGGAATTCGAACTCGAACTCGGCTTCCTCGATTTGTCGTTCTGCGTTGATATCCACTGCACCACAGCGCACATAATTAGGTAGTTTTTAGTCATCATTATATTAGACCATTACACACTTGGACTAAAAAGTGTTCAATACATTTATATTGTATAACTTTTCAATATTTGTCATTAAGAAATGAGTTATTTCCTCAACCTAGGTTTCAACCTTCGGGTATCTTCAGGCAATTTCCATTAACTGATTTTTCCGTTTTTCAAACCCCGAACAGTGATTTTTTACGAACGCGCAGCTGAAACTTTCAAATAACCGAAAAGTTTCAAAATTAGAATTGAGTTATTCAAGGATCTTTCATCTATGTTTGTATGGTTCTAGTATGCAATTTATAGGCATGATTACGTCTGGAGTTAATTTCTGATCTTTCATTTAGTAATTGGATAGGTATCTGAAAAATGATGGGTCTCAAGACGTATCCAGGTTTATCTATTTTGACGTTACCATATACGTATCCGGGTTCATAATCGCTAATGATTTTGTTGATTTCAAGGATTCTATAACGTTATTATTAGACGCTATGTGTTTGTTAACGTATGTTTTAAGAGGTTCGGTGAGGTTCCTGTTTAGTCGTGTGAATTTTGATCAATCATCTAGGTGGTGCTGTAATTTTTATGGCTATCTAATTTATTCAAAATTACGTAAATGTTGGATTTATCAGCTTATAAAAAATTTCCCTCGCGAGAGTCTACGAGAATTCATCCTCTAGAACACCATTCTTCAAAGAACTCGATAACGCCAAACAAACAACAGATTTCTAAATTATTTGGTTGCCGATCATATTAGACTTTTTCTTTCAAAATTAAGTAATAACAACAGTAAATACACTGATATCAAGTCCCAAGTAGGCATCTACGCAGATGACACTACAATATACTCCGGCACCAGTAAGAAACCTGTCGTGGCGGACAGACATAATCTCGCTGCTGACCTTGAACAGGATCTACACTCTGTGGTGAACTGGGGCAAGAAGTGGTTTGTCAACTTCAATTCATCTAAGACCAAGCTGTTGTCTGTCAACCATCACAGGCGACCTCTCCTGCCTCCCATAAGTATGGACCAAGCGATTCTCCCGGAGAGCAATACACTACGCCTCCTCGGACTTACCCTGTCCTCAGACCTCAAATGGAACCACTATATTGAATCCATAGCAAAATCTACTGCTAAGAAGATTGGGTCACTATGTCGATCCGGGATGTTTTTTCCACCTGAATCCATCCTGCATATATACAAGTCAACCATCCGTCCGTGCATGGAGTACTGCTGCCATTTATGGTTAGGTGCCCCTGCCGTTCTCCTCAGCGTTCTCGACAGGCTCCAAAGGAGAGTCTGTAATGTGATAGGTAGTGATATGGCAGCTCGACTGCAGCCACTTCCCCATCGTCGAACGGTAGCCTCCCTTTGTCTGTTCTATAAATACTTTCATGGCTTCTGCTCAGACGAACTTAAGTCACTGATGCCTCCTCAACAGGTGTTTACTCGTGCAACCAGACTGGCAACTGGGTCCCACCCATTCACAGTCAGGTTAGCCAAATGCAGACGACAATTCTACTCCTGCAGCTTCCTCTCTCGCACTTCCCGCCTGTGGAACTCGCTCCCGTATTCTTGCTTTCCTGACGGCTACAACCTCAAGAAATTTAAATGCAAAGTCAATACTCATCTACTAACCACTAGACTCTAGCTCTCTCCCCACCCCTGTATAACCCTCCCTTTCTTTCCACCTATGTATCTGTCATCGCACCTGCTTTCTCAGCTTTCTATTGTTCCTTTCTAACTAGTTTGTACTCCTCACTCTTTTCTAATTAATCTTTTTACATTTATGTAACCCCCTGCACATCAGTGGCGTTTCCGCCTTGCTCGGGTTGAAATGATTAAAAAAAAAATAATAATAACATTGGTATCTTTTACAATTTTGAGTTTAAGTTTTGTTTAACGGCATATGAACCACTGTGGGTTATTTAATGCCAAAAATTAAGTTTTTAATTATTTTTTTAATGTTTGGTTATAGTGTCAAGGTTGATTTAGTCAGATTTTAATGATTTGTTTTGTTTTTATTATTTTTTATTTTAGAAAACCGAAAATGTCTTCAAAAACGTTTTGCTGAGAATTTTTTTCTTCAAAATGTGTTATGGTAATAATTTTTTCTTCAAAGATATATTGTTAGTAATATTTTCAAAAATGTATATTTTTCTATAAAAGTTTATTTTTATGTATATGTTTCTATAAAAGTGTATTTTTATACTTTCATAGTGTTTTGACCCCAGTTTGGGGGTTAACTATTTACTCATAGCTGGGACCCTAACAAGTGCTACTACTCCGTGTCAGGGTGGACCTGGGAACAACAGCAATTAAGAGGTGGTTCCATGCTCCTCACAATCTCCCAATCAGAGGCCTTGCTGCCAGATGCAGTTTACCGTCATGCCCAGTTTGCTAAATTCATAGTAACTATAATGAGGAAGAACCTTCACTACGAAACATCATTTGAAAATACGCAACTCCCGTCGACGTAAACAAAAAAAAAAAAAAAAATTGAATTAATTATCTGTTACATTAAATTTAAAACGGCTATCCTCATCATCAAAAACTATAATTCACCCACGAGATCCACACTAGAACGAACCAACATTATTTACGAAATCACGTGTCCTTTAAAGAACTGCGTTCTTGGTCCACATTTCGTAAATATTTATATCGGTCATAGCACTACGAAATTTACTCAAAGACTGACGCTAGATCTCCCTCAACGGAGCTCAAGTCAATCTCATTTAAACACACTCGGAAACCTGACAAACCCTATCCGGAACATACTCGTTGACAACAAAAATATAGTATCATCCACATGCCAAAACAAAAAGACTAAAAATAATAGAGGACTTCCTAACAAAAACAAAAACCCAACACTCAATAGCATCAACTACGAATACGCTAACAACATTCTTACCATGTTCGGTACATAACACATACCACTACTGTACATTATACATAACACCACATACATTCTGTTACATGTAAAATAACATTCACCCTCGAAAATGTTTAAAAGTATAGCCGAAAGCGCTCGGATAAATAAAACATTTGACAATTTTTATATAAGACGAACCTACCTAGGCATTCCCTAAACGGATCGTCAGGGAGCTAGCTTTCCCTGGTGATCCGTTTAGGAGAAACCTAGGTAGGTTCGTCCAGCTCATTAGGTTCTATCAAGTTCGCTCTACCTTTGTATTGAGTGCTTTCTGTTAGATGGTTACTCGTGTCGGATTTTTTTCTTTGGGCTTCGTGCTGATTTCGGTCCGAACACTTTTGACGGACTTTCATGTTCTCAGCTCTTCTTTTTTTTAAACCATTGTTTTCCTTCGTTCTACAAGTCTGCTTTCCCGACAGCTACAATCTCCAGGTGTTTAAAGGTAGGGTCAATAGACACCTCCTATCACTCTAACTCCCAATTATTCTCAGAACACTCTCATCTACCCAACCCTCATTCTCGGTATCCTTACCCGCCTATCACCCACCCTCTGACATTTCCTATATTTAACCATTCTTGGTATCCTTACCCGCCTATCACCCACCCGCTGACATTTCCTATATTTAACCATTCTTGGTATCCTTACCCGCCTATCACCCACCCGCTGACATTTCCTATATTTAACCATTCTTGGTATCCCTACCCGCCTATCACCCACCCTCTGACATTTCCCATATATAATCATCCTTTCTCCACTCTATGTAGCCCCCTGCGCAGTAGTGGCAGTGACATACCTTTTTTTGTGACAGTGACATGTATATTTGTTTATATGTACCGGCCTGAATAATCGAGAAATTTTGTTACAGTGGAAAACATAAACAGAGCAGATATCAATTCTTCGAAAATCCAAGAAAATTTGAGTTTAAAAGCATTATTTCAGACTTAGTTTGACTGTAAGCACTTCGTGGTCGAGTGGTCTAAGAAACGTCAGATTAATATTGTCCTAACAAAATTTCTCGATTATTTATTTATTTTATTTCCCCCCACCAATCAAGGTAGTTTTACTGCCACTGTTGCGCAGTGGGTTACATAGGAGGAAAGGAACAAGTTTTAAGGGGTGTCCGGAAGAGGGTAACAGAAAAATGGGAATACTGATGTGATGAGACTGAAGTTGATGTAAAAAAAAGAGCTTGAGAGAAAGGATGCAAGTCAGTGACATAAGAGATGAGTACTGACCTTACATTTAAGTTCTTGGAGATTGTAGCTGTCGGGGAAGCAAATAAGGGAAGGGAATTTCACAAGCGAGAAGTACGAGAAAATACGCCGCTAGAGTGGAAATTGCGGTTATATTTTATCGGTCTCACTGTAAAAGGGTAGGACCTAGTTGCTAGTCTAGTAGCTTGAGTAAATTCGTATGTAGGGGGCACCAGTGAGCTAATTTCATCGTAGTAGAAGCCGTGAAAGTATTTGTAGAAGAGACACAGGGAAGCCAAATGACCCCGGTGAGAGAGCGACTGCAGCTGAACTGCTAAGTCGGGATTGATCACATCATAGATTCTCCGTTAGATTTTGTCAAGAACCCCGAGGTGAATCGCAGGGGCACCCGACCAGATGTGGCAGCAGTATTCAGTATTCGATACACGGGCAGATGTTCGATTTATATTATACTAGTAGTATAGCCCGGCGTTGCTCGGGTGTAATAAAAGCTTTAAAACTAATCTATGGTATTGGAGCTCAGACTCTTTGGACGTTGGCACGACAGACTAAAAAGCAATAGTTTTTTCCAGTTAAAGCGAAAGCGTAGACTGAAAGAAAAATGAATGGATGTAAGACAAACTTTGATTTCCTGGTATCGATAGCAAATAGTTTTTTTTCGTCGTAAACTGAATTTTGAAGGCTAAATGGTATCATAGCTGAGACTAAGAACTACAATTATACCTACTTAGAGCCAAACCCGAAGTAAAATGTAAAATAAAAGGGCTGAAAAAATACAGACATACAGGCAGATAAACAGACACACACACACACACACAAACATTTTGCCTTATATATATATATATATATATATTATCGATTTTCTGCACTATTGTAAGAACTGCAACCTTGAAACTTTTGAATATCGTTTCTTATGTTTTTGTCTATGAGTGTATCAAATTTGATTAAAATCGAATCACTCCTTCTATAACCCGATTTTTTCGATTATCAATTTTCGATATTTATCGGGGGTACCTTGACACAAAACCTAGCTATGAACACTCGCAGAGGCTTATAGTACAACTGTGTAAATTTTCAAGAAAATCGGTTCAGTTGTTTCGGAGTCTATAGGTAACGAACACACACACACACACAGACAAAGTTACATTTATAAATATGTTTAGATATTATATACAATAAAATTTAATATATATGTGTGTCAAGATCAAGCAGCGATAGGCTTGAAGATTTTGGGTAATTATGAAAGACACTATCACCGTTGGGTGTTGACCTCAGAGTATACTTTAATATTTACATGCACTATAACCCTGATATCGAACACTTTAACTCATAAATATAGCATATCCTAAAAATATATTTTTATCGTGTCTGTGTGCAGGTTGAGACAAATGCAGCACCCTCATTTTAGGAAGTCACGCTATTAATATTTGTTTTTCCGATCATTATCTTAGACTAGCAGTATAACCCAGCGTTGCTCGGGTGTAATGAAAGCTTTAAAACTAATCCATGTTCCTGGATCTCAGACTCTTTGAGCACGAAAGACTAAAAAGCAATAGGTGTTTCCAGTCAAAGCGAAACTGTAGATTGAAAGAAAAATGAATGGATGTAAGTCAAATTTTGATTTCCTGGTATCGATGTCAAATAAGTTTCCGTCGCAAACTAAATTTTGAAGGCTCAATAAGTCCTCTGAGTAAATGGTATGGCTGAGACTCCGAGTAAATGGTATGGCTGAGACTAAGAACTACAATTATACCTACTTAGAGCCAAACCCGAAGCAAAAACCAAAATAAAAGGGCTGAAAATCTGATTTTGATCAGACCCGATAGGATATCGAGGTATCCATTTCCACTATCGAAGTCAAATACGTCATCCAAGGATAAACTAACCAAAGTAAATCTACGCATACTTATCATAGCCATCGTAAAATTGGAGAAAATGGTCCATATTGATGGCTGAATATCAGTTTTTGATCAGATTCGTTAGAATATAGGGTGTATCGATTTCCAATATCAGAGCAAATGAGTCGTCTGAGAAGATCTACTAATGTTTGAGACTAAAAACTATAGTTTTGCCAAGTTAGAGCAAATTCTGCAGCAAGAACCACGATAAAAGTGCTGAAATCCTGATCTTGATCAGACCTGATCGGATATCGGGGTATCGATTTTCGAAATCGGGGGGAAATCGGAAAAAATAAGTAGCCTTAAAGAATATTTGTATGAAGTGTTGTGAGAATCGGATAACAATTGTGGATTTATATAAAGAACATACAATTGGAGTAGATAGACTAAACTATCGCCTGGTTCACACTCCACACACGTCTATTGAACAGGCGAAGAAGCTCATCACTTGTTTAGGATCTGGTTTCCAGATTTCTCTTTTCTATATTTTTTCTCTTTCTTTTTTCTTTTTCAATTGGAGTAGATAGACTAAACTATCGCCCGGTTCCCACTCCACCCACGTCTATTGAACAGGTGAAGAAGCTCGTCCCTTGTTCCCTGTCTAGGATGTGGTTTCCGACTTTCTCTTTTCCAATCTTTTCACTCTTACGTAGCCCCTTGCGTATCAGTGGCGTTACCGCCTTGCTTGGGTCGATATGATTAAAAAAAACAAAAAAAAACATAAAAAAAAACATACATACATACATACATACATACAGACAGACAGACAGACAGACATCTAGACAGACACACACACAAACATCTTGCCTTATATATATATATATATATATATATATATAAGATAATTATTCATGCCTTTGCTTCGTCAACATTTTGATGCAGATTTTGCCAGACTGTGAATTGGTCACCGTTTTTTCCAACACATTTTCTTTCTTTGACATCTCAGTAAAGACATTATGTATTGCGAAAAAATTGAAGACCAAAAATCGAGGTAATCTATGTAGAACTCAGTGAGAGTTTGTACCACACTTTGCGTACATGGACTGAAGGCTGCATCGATCACAAGTGAGGGCTCTTTGAACATTCTGTATAGAACAGCTTGGTTACAATTCCTTAATAATTTTATCCCCGAATAAACGGTTTATAACACGCCTTTTATTGATCTCTACTTTTTGCACACTGTAATCAGTCAGTCAGTTGAGTGCCATACGTGATACACGCTTGGGCGATCATGTCTCTTTCGAGACATGACTGACTGGGCAGAAGATTATCCCGCAGTAGATTGCCATTGCTTTCTGCGGTAGACTGGTTGCCGACCAAGGCTATAGAACCCAATCTGTCCTGTTATTTAACCCATAACTGGAAGGAATAGGCGGATTAATACCTTTCCTAAGGGTATTTGCGCGTAAGTGAATGCAATGAATTCAGCTGGAATTCGAACTCGGCTCCCCGATTTCTCATTCCGAGCCGATATCCAATGCACCACAACACACATCCGCACATTGTAATACAATTGTCAAAAATTAAATTGACAGCTAGCAAAGCAAAAATTTGGTGTTATTTTGAATTACTCCATATTACAAAGCTTCTTTTCTCGCACTTCACGCCTGTGTAACTCGCTCCCATATTCTTGCTTTCCTGATGGCTACAACCTCCAGAAATTTAAATGCAATGTCAATACTCATATATTAACCACTAGACACTAGCTCTCTCCCCACCCACATATATCCTTCCCTTTCTCTCCACCTATGTATCTGTCATCGCATCTGCATTCTCAGCTTTCTATTGCTCCTTTCTAACTAGTTTGTACTCCTCACTCTTTTCTAATTAATCTTTTTACAGTTATGTAGCCCCCCGCTCATCAGTGGCATTTCTGCCTTGCTCGGGTTGAAATGATTTAAAAAAAAATTACAAAGCTTTCAAATGCAGATAAAGAAAACACACATTAAGGAAGAGAACTTTTTAAAAAAATATGGCTTGATAGACGCTTTATTTTCTTTCTGTATCTTATCAAAGGCATAAACATATTTATTAGTTTATCGCTTTGTTTCTCCTGGTTGTACGCTGCCAGCGAAGCGGCCATTTTTACACTGTGACAGCAGCAAGAAAACTGACTCGATCAAGCTCAAACTTGGATCACGTGACCACAATAGTACCAACTGTAAACACGTAAATGCAGAAAGCATTTACGAAGTTGGTAGGTAGTGTAATATCTCTCGATTAATTAGATTTGCTGGAATGATTTATTCTTTTATTCTTTTATTCTTTTATTTATAAAGTAAACAATTATGCTAACCATTGTCCCACAACAGAGGATCACCAGACCATAAATCTAAATCAGCCGTTGACTAAAGTCATGTCAAGAAAAATGAATTTACGTTCTAAAAACGAATACATTTTTTTCAATTACACGCATTTGAACAATGAGGAGCATGTATTTTTTTCTTTTCATACTGAAAGCTATACGCTGTTTGCATTGGGCTCTGAGAGAATAATAGAGAAAAGTATGGGAGGGAGAAGGAGAAACAAGTTGGTACAAAAAATATTGTAGATTTCACTAGTCAGGTCAATATAAACATTGTTAATGAGATAAATTTCGAAACAGAATGCATTTGTCAGGGTCAGACGAAAGTCTTATATATGATTGTTAACTGAAAAGTTCCCACCCAAACAAAGACATTGATATTCATTCACATTATTTACACTCTATGGACAATTATTTACAAATTTATTGCCATATTTACGACGTTTCGGTCGTTGTACGCTCCGGCCTTCTAGCATTTTGTATTACTGGTTTACATATTGTATTCATTTCTTTACTTGGCCGGCTTAGGAGATTTTTATGCCATAGCATATGCGCTGATTCCTTTGCGTAGTTTCTAATTGTATTCTCTATCAATTATTTCATCTTCATCCCATATGGGGCGGTGACCCACTTTCTCACTCCATATGTGGTCAGCTACGCCTGATTTTCCCATCGTATTACGGCCTTACCTTAAGGGGGTGCTAGAGAAAATCATTAGCTTTAAAGATTGCAATATAAGCTCTGAAAAAGAATTTACTGAGAGATTAGGTTTATAGGTCCCCAAAATTCACTGATGTCCCCAAGGACACATGGGCTAGTGGATATAGTTGTTTGTTAGTTTAGGTAACATGAACCAAAGAGTTGCGAGTTCAATACTTGGCTATAGCAGTAATGAACAAATAAGTTGAGTTAAAGTGAAATAACTACATGGCATCCGGCAGTGGCATTGCACATAGAATGAGAATAATATACCCCAGTGATCGAGATAAAGAGATCGGTTGGAAATTCCTAGAACCTGAAGAAGGTAGGAGCGTACAACAGCTGAAACGTCGTAAACATGGCGATAAAGATAAGGAAAACAGTCCAAACTGTAAATAATGTAAATATACGTAATCTCAGAAGTATAGTGAGTCGTGTCAGATACATTCAATAAATTACGTTTATTGTAATCAGCAATTAAGCTTTTTTGTTAGAAATAGCATTTAAATACAAACCATACATCGCATGTCTAAATTTCCGTGTCAAAAAAAAAAAAAAAAAAAAAAAGATTAGAGAAGATTATATGTCCCGGAAACGGATATATATATATCATTCGAGGTTTCTAATTGGTTTAGGCAAATGTAACTGGGTAGAACAATCTTGTAGGTAGACTTAATGTACGGTACTCGTCGTATGAAGTATCCTGAGACATAGGCGTAGTCAATAGTCGTAGACCAATAGCCGTAGACCAGTCGACCTCTAGTCGTATGGACTTAAACCAATAGACCTCTATGCGTGTTCGCCTTTGTATTTATGACTGACACCAGCCAGTCACATTCCAGTGAGGGGGAACCAAGGTGTATACATATTCATTACACCAGAAGAAGTAACCATTTGTTATTTCTCGCACAATAGGTTTATCTCTGAACTTAACAAGATTTGCAGTGTCCTATACACTCGTTTAACCTTTTATCAAACCTTTGTCCTTGTTATGCCATCAGGTCACGGATTACTTCCAGTTCCTCATCGTTTCCTTTGCCTTCAACAGCTTCTGTGAGCGATAAAACTTTTTAGGCCCTTTTACTGCAATTCAGCGACCACCAGTATTTTAAAAAGACTATGGGATACATATTTTTTTTTATTAAAATAAGCAACAGGAAAACACAATAGAACATTCTAGAAAAAATGGATCAAAACAGCAGTAGAATTTAGATTACATTTTTATATTTCTCAACCAATCAGCTAAAAACTTAGAATAAGAACATTCTAGGAAAATAGGCTTGGAAGTAAATTAACACAAAAATATTTAGGCCCCAAAACAAAAATGTAAAATAATAAATCTGATTGGTCAGTAAATGTTTTCACACCCTAATGTTAGGAAGATTAGTTGATCCCCTATTAATGTATATAATACACACAGTTAGAAAAAAAAGGTCAGTCACCAAGCAGGCCATTAAGTCCGCATGCCACCGTATACTTTGCCGGCCATATCATTTCTTCCATGCCAAAAGTTCGTGACCTCGCTCCAAGGACCTTAAAAAGAATAAACCGACGAACTTTCTTTCAGCAACGCGACACGCTGTCGCCAACTGAAACGCACCAAATGTAAGTAGGAAAGGCTTATTTACAGACTCTGCTAATGTAAACTTATACACGTTTTTGGACAAAAATTAACTTCTTGCCAAGTTTATATTTCTAAAAAAGGCAATTTTCGAATCATGTATTTTGTTGGTTTCTACATACCATTTTATTTGTCACATAATAAATTGTTTGTTGTTGAATGTCCGTTGTAAATTATTCCTTCACTTTGCGCGATTGCAAAATTGAGTGTTGTATTTGTGGGGGAAATAATCAACATACAACCCAGCAAATACCAAATCCCCCACAAGACTCATGAATTAAATACAGACATCTGTACACTTTATTAACCGAAAACAATAGTGGTAACTATGGTAAATTTAAAGCCAAAGTATCTAAAATTAAAAAATACATTAGATTATTTAGAATATTTTCCTAAATATCTAAGATTAACTGGTTTGCTAAAAATTATAACAAAAAAGAATTCGCTAAAAATTATAACAAAAAAGAATAATTTGGCCTCAATTGGTTTTAGTCTTTGGAATCATTCTATTTTGGAATACGGTTTACATCTGCTCTGTTTTATTAATTTCCGTTGAACTTCCCGAAGTGCACTTTTACAGAAATTTCCAGATAGAAAGTAAAAACACTGAACATCTTTTATAAATCTCTAATGACAAACGGTTCATTCCCGGAGAAATTTTGCTCTCGCTTTTCTTGGGAAATAATATTATCTTAGTTTAAAGTTACTAAAGTTATATTCGTTAAGTAATTTTTATAGATACATCTCTCGTGAAAAAACAAAAAACAAAACCAAACATAAATCTATCGAGATAGTTGTAATAGTATAAAACACCTCGTAGTTTAAAAATAATTTTCGCGATGTTTTAAAAAAAAATAAGCATTATTTCTTTCAAAGCAGATTAAATAAACTTTATATAAACTAATTTTCCTCAAATAATGTTTCTGAAAAGTATATATTATTTTTCAAAGATCTTTTAATAAAGAGTATTGCGTTGTTCTGAGAGAATTGTAAACGTGGCTAAAATCAACCGTTTTTCCGTTAAAGAAAAACTCATTCTAATCAATTCGTTTTAAAATATAGCAAAGTATTTTGCTGATTGGAAACATAAAATTTAATCAATTAACAAGAAAATAAAACTAAAAGAAAAGCTTCATGAAAAAACTTTTACTTTTAAAAATTCATTTTAAACTTGATATATTAAGTTTATTTATGGAGATACTCACCACCATATATGTATGTTTTGAGTATATTTGATTAGCAAACCAAAGTCCTTTCAAAATATTCTTTGAAAATTTTTACAAGTTTATTTTATATGGATAATATTTTCACTTTACAGTTCTGACTTTGAGTATAATTTATTTGATTATATTTCTTTTTTCTTAATGTGTTTCTTTGATTTCTGGTTAAGTTTTTGCAAATTATTTTTCGTTCTAAAGTTCGTTATTGTTCAATCATTTAAATCGTGATGTGGTTGTAAAGAGTGAAATAAGGAATTGCTTTCGTGACAACATTTGTAAATAAGTTTTCTTTCAGGCGTTACTTTACCATATATCCAAACTGGATGAATGGTGGGGATTCTTTGCCTATATTTGCATAACAGGGACATTTTTAGGTACCGCCACTAAATCGTGAAAAAAGCAGGATAGTATGAATAAAAAAAGATCCTAAACTTAATAAAAACGAACTTATTCCATCAAAATGTTCATATTATTATTCTAAGGAAAGATCAGAGTAATTAAAATTATTTTAGAAAAATTTCTAATTCCTTCTAACATGTTCGAAATTTTGGCAGAAAATCTTGTTTTGATTTCAGTCAGGTGAAACGTTACGACTGTTTACAATGTTCGTAGACCAGGATAATGATGACATAAACCTTTTTTCCGGTGACAAAGACATTAATTTGGAAATTCTTGCAAAAATCAAATAATTGTCGAAGTTTAATGAAATTTTCAGTACTCATTCACAAATAAATGAACTTAGTTTCAAAATTATTACTTTTAAAAAATCTTGATAAAAATATATTTTTGTTACCTTTGTTATTCCCACTCCACGTAAATCTATGAAATTTTAATAAATTTTTAATTTGTTGCGGTCGATGAATTTATTAGTTAAACGCAGGATTCATTGGGGAATATGAACCATCTATTTTTCTTTAATTTAGCCTCAGTATCCAAAAATCTGCTACGAAGAGTAAAATAAAAATGCAATAAAACTCTGATATTATTTAATTTGATAAGCTTTTAATTGCTTGAATAAATAATAAATATTAAGGACATTATAGTCTGAAGAAAAATAATTCGATTACTAATGAAATTTAAAAAAAAGTTTTCATTTTTTAAAATATTTTGAAAATAATTTTATTTTATTTTTTTGCTGTTTATTTGAATTTTTTGTATGGTATTTTCTATGTGTAAATTAAAACATCAGAGTTTCAGCCCTTACCCGAAAAACATTTGTACGATTTTGTCAAAACACCACACACTTTTATCTCTAATCAAGAACCTGTCAACAAGTTTACGGCGGACAGGTCAAAAAGTTCAAATCTGTGATTAAGAAATTGTTTCATTCTAAATTTCACGCTATAAATAAGTTATATTCGTTTAAACCAGATTAATTTAACATCAGATTTGCTAACTTTTCAAAAATAATGTATCACAGATGTATATTATATTTTTGCAGGATTTTTAAAACCAAGAATTAACTTTTGTTTACAAATGTGCCGATCGCTCAAAAATCGCGGTAAAATTCAAAAATTGAAAAAGATCTTAAACATTTATATTCCAATCAAAATAATTTCTGTTTGAAATAAACCAGAGTGTATTTTGCTTACTGGAAATAGTAAATTTAATCATTTAGTTTTCAATTAAATCTAAAATAAAAGTTTCAAGAAAATTTTTACTTTTTAAACATTTCAATTTAAAAGTAACTATGCAGTTTTTCCAAGATTTAGTAGAAGTACCTAATTTATACTTTATTTCGTAGTCCAGGATAATAAAATGTGATTGTATCACGTGAATATTCATATCTGGCTTCATAGACCAGGATAATAAAATACAATTGCATAACATCAACATTTACATTTACATCTGGCTTCATAGGTCAGGATACTAAAATATGATTGCATCACATGAACATTTACACCTGGCTTCATAGGCCAGGATAATAATATATGATTGCATCACATGAAAATTTACATCTGGCTTCATAGGCTAGGATAATAATATATGATTGCATCACATGAACATTTATATCTGGCTTCATAGGCCAGGATAATAATATGATTGCATAACATGAACATTTATATCTGGCTTCAGGCCAGATAATAATATATGATTGCATAACATGAACATTTACACCTGGCTTCATAGGCCAGGATAATAATATATGATTGCATCACATGAACATTTACATCTGGCTTCATAGGCCAGGATAATAATATATGATTGCATCACATGAACATTTACATCTGGTTTCATTAGGCTAGGATAATATATGATTGCATCACATGAACATTTACACCTGGCTTCATAGGCCAGGATAATAATATATGATTGCATCACATGAACATTTACATCTGGCTTCATAGGCCAGGATAATAATATATGATTGCATCACATGAACATTTACATCTGGCTTCATAGGCTAGGATAATAATATATGATTGCATCACATGAACATTTATATCTGGCTTCATAGGCCAGGATAATAATATATGATTGCATAACATGAAATTATTTTACACCTGGCTTCATAGGCCAGGATAATAATATATGATTGCATCACATGAACATTTACATCTGGCTTCATAGGTTAGGATAATAATATATGATTGCATCACATGAACATTTACATCTGGCTTCATAGGCTAGGATAATAATATATGGATTGTATCACATGAACATTTACATCTGGCTTCATAGGCTAGGATAATAATATATGATTGTATCACATGAACATTTACATCTGGCTTCATAGGCCAGGATAATAATATATGATTGCATAACATGAACATTTACATCTGGCTTCATAGGCCAGGATAATAATATATGATTGCATCACATGAACATTTAGTATCTGCCTATATAGGCCAGATAATAATATATGATTGCATCACATGAACATTTATATCTGGCTTCATAGGCCAGGATAATAATATATGATTGCATAATATGAACATTTACACCTGGCTTCATAGGCCAGGATAATAATATATGATTGCATCACATGAACATTTACATCTGGCTTCATAGGCCAGGATAATAATATATGATTGTATAAATATGAACATTTACACCTGGCTTCATAGCTAGGATAATAATATATGATTGCATAACATGAACATTTACACCTGGCTTCATAGGCCAGATAATAATATATGATTGCATAACATGAACATTTACACCTGGCTTCATAGGCCAGGATAATAATATATGATTGCATAACATGAACATTTACACCTGGCTTCATAGGCCAGGATAATAATATATGATTGCATAACATGAACATTTACACCTATTTCCATAGGCCAGGATAATAATATATGATTGCATCACATCAACATTTACATCTGGCTTCATAGGCTAGGATAATAATATATGATTGCATCACATGAACATTTACATCTGGCTTCATAGGCCAGGATAATAATATATGATTGCATAACATGAACATTTACACCTGGCTTCATAGGCCAGGATAATAATATATGATTGCATCACATGAACATTTACATCTGGCTTCATAGGCTAGGATAATAATATATGATTGCATCACATGAACATTTACATCTGGCTTCATAGGCCAGGATAATAATATATGATTGCATCACATGAACATTTACATCTGGCTTCATAGGCCAGGATAATAATATATGATTGCATCACATGAACATTTACATCTGGCTTCATAGGCTAGGATAATAATATATGATTGCATCACATGAACATTTATGTCTGGCTTCATAGGCCAGGATAATAATATATGATTGCATAACATGAACATTTACTCCTGGCTTCATAGGCCAGGATAATAATATATGATTGCATCACATGAACATTTACATCTGGCTTCATAGGCCAGGATAATAATATATGATTGCATCACATGAACATTTACATCTGGCTTCATAGGCTAGGATAATAATATATGATTGCATCACATGAACATTTACATCTGGCTTCATAGGCCAGGATAATAATATATGATTGCATAACATGAACATTTACATCTGGCTTCATAGGCCAGGATAATAATATATGATTGCATCACATGAACATTTATATCTGGCTTCATAGGCCAGGATAATAATATATGATTGCATCACATGAACATTTATATCTGGCTTCATAGGCCAGGATAATAATATATGATTGCATAACATGAACATTTACACCTGGCTTCATAGGCCAGGATAATAATATATGATTGCATAACATGAACATTTACACCTGGCTTCATAGGCCAGGATAATAATATATGATTGCATCACATCAACATTTACATCTGGCTTCATAGGCTAGGATAATAATATATGATTGCATCACATGAACATTTACATCTGGCTTCATAGGCCAGGATAATAATATATGATTGCATAACATGAACATTTACATCTGGATTCATAGGCCAGGATAATAATATATGATTGCATAACATGAACATTTACATCTGGCTTCATAGGCCAGGATAATAATATATGATTGCATCACATGAACATTTATATCTGGCTTCATAGGCCAGGATAATAATATATGATTGCATCACATGAACATTTATATCTGGCTTCATAGGCCAGGATAATAATATATGATTGCATAACATGAACATTTACACCTGGCTTCATATGCCAGGATAATAATATATGATTGCATCACATGAACATTTACATCTGGCTTCATAGGCTAGGATAATAATATATGATTGCATCACATGAACATTTATATCTGGCTTCATAGGCCAGGATAATAATATATGATTGCATAACATGAACATTTACTCCTGGCTTCATAGGCCAGGATAATAATATATGATTGCATCACATGAACATTTACATCTGGCTTCATAGGCTAGGATAATAATATATGATTGCATCACATGAACATTTACATCTGGCTTCATAGGCCAGGATAATAATATATGATTGCATCACATGAACATTTACATCTGGCTTCATAGGCCAGGATAATAATATATGATTGCATCACATGAACATTTACATCTGGCTTCATAGGCCAGGATAATAATATATGATTGCATCACATGAACATTTACATCTGGCTTCATAGGCCAGGATAATAATATATGATTGCATAACATGAACATTTACATCTGGCTTCATAGGCCAGGATAATAATATATGATTGCATCACATGAACATTTATATCTGGCTTCATAGGCCAGGATAATAATATATGATTGCATCACATGAACATTTATATCTGGCTTCATAGGCCAGGATAATAATATATGATTGCATAACATGAACATTTACACCTGGCTTCATAGGCCAGGATAATAATATATGATTGCATAACATGAACATTTACACCTGGCTTCATAGGCCAGGATAATAATATATGATTGCATCACATCAACATTTACATCTGGCTTCATAGGCTAGGATAATAATATATGATTGCATCACATGAACATTTACATCTGGCTTCATAGGCCAGGATAATAATATATGATTGCATAACATGAACATTTACATCTGGCTTCATAGGCCAGGATAATAATATATGATTGCATAACATGAACATTTACATCTGGCTTCATAGGCCAGGATAATAATATATGATTGCATCACATGAACATTTATATCTGGCTTCATAGGCCA
The DNA here is from genome assembly GCA_037127315.1 of Ascarosepion bandense. Classification (NCBI taxonomy): domain Eukaryota; kingdom Metazoa; phylum Mollusca; class Cephalopoda; order Sepiida; family Sepiidae; genus Ascarosepion; species Ascarosepion bandense. The sequence continues at coordinate 527,244 of JBBBDQ010001194.1, forward strand.
GGATAATAATATATGATTGCATCACATGAACATTTATATCTGGCTTCATAGGCCAGGATAATAATATATGATTGCATAACATGAACATTTACACCTGGCTTCATAGGCCAGGATAATAATATATGATTGCATAACATGAACATTTACACCTGGCTTCATAGGCCAGGATAACAATATATAATTGCATCACATCAACATTTACATCTGGCTTCATAGGCTAGGATAATATTATATGATTGCATCACATGAACATTTACATCTGGCTTCATAGGCCAGGATAATAATATATGATTGCATAACATGAACATTTACACCTGGCTTCATAGGCCAGGATAATAATATATGATTGCATCACATGAACATTTACATCTGGCTTCATAGGCTAGGATAATAATATATGATTGCATCACATGAACATTTACATCTGGCTTCATAGGCCAGGATAATAATATATGATTGCATCACATGAACATTTACATCTGGCTTCATAGGCCAGGATAATAATATATGATTGCATCACATGAACATTTACATCTGGCTTCATAGGCTAGGATAATAATATATGATTGCATCACATGAACATTTATATCTGGCTTCATAGGCCAGGATAATAATATATGATTGCATCACATGAACATTTATATCTGGCTTCATAGGCCAGGATAATAATATATGATTGCATAACATGAACATTTACTCCTGGCTTCATAGGCCAGGATAATAATATATGATTGCATCACATGAACATTTACATCTGGCTTCATAGGCTAGGATAATAATATATGATTGCATCACATGAACATTTACATCTGGCTTCATAGGCTAGGATAATAATATATGATTGCATCACATGAACATTTACATCTGGCTTCATAGGCTAGGCTAATAATATATGATTGCATCACATGAACATTTACACCTGGCTTCATAGGTCAGGATAATAATATATGATTGCATCACATGAACATTTACATCTGGCTTCATAGGCTAGGATAATAATATATGATTGCATCACATGAACATTTATATCTGGCTTCATAGGCCAGGATAATAATATATGATTGCATAACATTAACATTTATATCTGGCTTCATAGGCCAGGATAATATATGATTGCATAACATGAACATTTACATCTGGCTTCATAGGCCAGGATAATAATATATGATTGCATCACATGAACATTTACATCTGGCTTCATAGGCCAGGATAATAATATATGATTGCATCACATGAACATTTACATCTGGCTTCATAGGCCAGATAATAATATATGATTGCATCACATGAACATTTACATCTGGCTTCATAGCCAGATAATAATATATGATTGCATCACATGAACATTTATATCTGGCTTCATAGGCCAGGATAATAATATATGATTGTATCACATGAATATTTACATCTGGTCATAGGCCAGGATAATAATATATGATTGCATCACATGAACATTTACATCTGGCTTCATAGGCCAGGATAATAATATATGATTACATAACATGAACATTTACATCTGGCTTCATAGGCCAGGATAATAATATATGAGATTACAACATGTACATTTACATCTGGCTTCATAGGCCAGGATAATAATATATGATTGCATCACATGAACATTTACATCTGGCTTCATAGGCCAGGATAATAATATATGATTGCATCACATGAACATTTACACCTGGCTTCATAGGCCAGGATAATAATATATGATTGCATCACATGAACATTTATATCTGGCTTCATAGGCCAGGATAATAACATATGATTGCATCACATGAATACTTACACCTGGCTTCATAGCTAGATAATAATATATGATTGCATCACATGAACATTTATATCTGGCTTCATAGCCAGATAATAATATATGATTGCATCACATGAACATTTACATCTGGCTTCATAGGCCAGATAATAATATATGATTGCATCACATGAACATTTACATCTGGCTTCATAGGCTAGGATAATAATATATGATTGCATCACATGAACATTTACATCTGGCTTCATAGGCCAGGATAATAATATATGATTGCATCACATGAACATTTACATCTGGCTTCATAGGCTAGATAATAATATATGATTGCATCACATGAACATTTACATCTGGCTTCATAGGCCAGGATAATAATATATGATTGCATCACATGAACATTTACATCTTATTTCATAGGGCCAGGATAATAATATATGATTGCATAACATGAACATTTACACCTGGCTTCATAGGCCAGGATAATAATATATGATTGCATCACATGAACATTTACATCTGGCTTCATAGGCTAGGATAATAATATATGATTGCATCACATGAACATTTACATCTGGCTTCATAGGCTAGATAATAATATATGATTGCATCACATGAACATTTACACCTGGCTTCATAGGCCAGGATAATAATATATGATTGCATCACATCAACATTTACATCTGGCTTCATAGGCCAGGATAATAATATATGATTGCATCACATGAACATTTACATCTGGCTTCATAGGGCTAGGATAATAATATATGATTGCATCACATGAACATTTATCTGGCTTCATAGGCCAGGATAATAATATATGATTGCATAACATGAACATTTATATCTGGCTTCATAGGCCAGGATAATAATATATGATTACATAACATGAACATTTACATCTGGTTTCATAGGCCAGGATAATAATATATGATTACATAACATGTACATTTACATCTGGCTTCATAGGCCAGGATAATAATATATGATTGCATCACATGAACATTTACATCTGGCTTCATAGGCTAGATAATAATATATGATTGCATCACATGAACATTTACATCTGGCTTCATAGGCCAGGATAATAATATATGATTGCATCACATGAACATTTATATCTGGCTTCATAGGCCAGGATAATAATATATGATTACATAACATGAACATTTACATCTGGCTTCATAGGCCAGGATAATAATATATGATTACATAACATGTACATTTACATCTGGCTTCATAGGTCAGGATAATATATGATTGCATCACATGAACATTTACATCTGGCTTCATAGGCTGGGATAATAATATATGATTGCATCACATGAACATTTACATCTGGCTTCATAGGCTAGGATAATAATATATGATTGCATCACATGAACATTTACATCTGGCTTCATAGGCTAGATAATAATATATGATTGCATCACATGAACATTTACATCTGGCTTCATAGGCCAGGATAATAATATATGATTGCATAACATGAACATTTACATCTGGCTTCATAGGCCAGGATAATAATATATGATTGCATCACATGAACATTTACATCTGGCTTCATAGGCCAGGATAATAATATATGATTGCATCACATGAACATTTACATCTGGCTTCATAGGCCAGGATAATAATATATGATTGCATCACATGAACATTTACATCTGGCTTCATAGGCCAGGATAATAATATATGATTGCATAACATGAACATTTACATCTGGCTTCATAGGCCAGGATAATAGAATACGATTGTATCATGTGAACATTTACATCTTGCTTCATTGGCCAGGATAATAGAATATGATTGTATCATGTGAACATTTACATCTGGCTTCATAGGCCAGGATAATAATATATGATTGCATCACATGGACATTTACATCTGGCTTCATAGGCCAGGATAATAATATATGATTGCATCACATGGACATTTTACATCTGGCTTCTTAGGCCAGGATAATAATATATGATTGCATAACATGAACATTTACATCTGGCTTCATAGGCTAGGATAATAATATATGATTGCATCACATGAACATTTACATCTGGCTTCATAGGCCAGGATAATAATATATGATTGCATCACATGAACATTTACATCTGGCTTCATAGGCCAGGATAATAATATATGATTGCATAACATGAACATTTCCATCTGGCTTCATAGGCCAGGATAATAATATATGATTGCATAACATGAACATTTCCATCTGGCTTCATAGGCCAGGATAATAATATATGATTACATAACATGTACATTTGCACCCGGTTTAATAGAGCAAGATAATAAAATATGATGGCAAAGCATATGTATTTATATATGGCTTTGTAGGCCTGGATAATAAAATATATAGCATGTATATTTAGATCTAACCTCTTCGACCAGGATAATAAAATGCAATTGCATAAAATGAACCTTTATATCTGGCTTCGTAGGTCAATATTATAACATATGACTGAATCAAATGAACATTGACATCTGGTTTCGTAGGCCAGTATAATAAACTATGATTCCATGTCATGAGCTTTTATATCTAGCCCCATAATCCAGGATAATAAAATATGATTGCGTGATATGAACACATATATCTGGCTTCATATGCCGTGTTAATAAAATTTGATTGTATAAAATTAATATTTACATAGGGCTTCGTAAGCCAGGATAATAAAATATGATTGCATGGTACAAAAATTTACATCTGACTTCTTAAGTCAGTGCAATAAAGTATAATTTCATATCATGAGCTTTTATATCTGTTGTGGAGTAGTTTTTCGCACTGATGGTTATAATCGGGCTATGTCGGTTGCTAATCGACTTAACGCACCCAAAATGTTAGGAACTTGGTAATCTTCCACTGAAAGCTGACTCCTTAGTATTCAACTAACTGCCGAATAATATCAACTGCTTAGTAGTTCTACTGAACTCCAGTAAAACTCCAAAGAACTCCTATAAACTTCCCAAGAACTTCTCAAGAACTTTCTGTTAACTCTTATTAATATAGAAGGGAGAGTTCATTATCTGAGGAATAGATGTGTTTCCTCATACAATAACTGGCTCCGTAAGCCAGGATAATAAAATATGTTTTCATTTTTTTTTTTTTAATCATTTCACCCCAAGCAAGGCAGAAACGCCACTGATGTGCAGGGGGTTACATAAATGTAAAAAGATTAATGAGAAAAGAGTGAGGAGTACAAGCTAGTTAGAAAGGAACAACAGAAAGCTGAGAAAGCAGGTGCGATGACAGATACATAGGTGGAGAGAAAGTGAAGGTTATACAGGGGAGGGGAGAGAGCTAGAGTCCAGTGGTTAGTAGATGAGTATTAACTTTGCATTTAAATTTCTGGAGGTTGTAGCCGTCAGGAAAGCAAGAATACGGGAGTGAGTTTCACAGGCGGGAAGTGCGAGAGAGGAAGCTGCAGGAGTAGAATTGTCAGTGAGTTCCACAGGCGGGACATAATATGAACACGTACACTTGGCTTCATAGGC
>JBBBDQ010001194.1:537500-560000 GCA_037127315.1 Ascarosepion bandense
GACAAGCGATATCAGGCCGGTGAGAAAGTGACTGAAGGTGGGCAGCCAAATCAGGAGCGACCACATTGCAGATCCTGTTTTGGATTTTGTCGCGAACTTCAAGATGAATAGCAGGAATATATGTCCAGATATGACAACAGTATTCAATGCACAGATGAATGGCAGATTTATAAATGTGCAAAATATATTCTCACGAGAAAAACTTTCTGGCCTGATACACAGTTTGAGTTTGAGTTTTGTTTAACGGCATATCAACCTCTATCGGTTATTTAATGCCAAAAAAGGTGGGATTTTAAAGATTTTTTTAAAAAATGTTCAGTTATAGTGAGAAGATTGATTTAGTCAGATTCTGATAAAAAAAATTTTGTTTTTATTCTTTTTTATTTCAGAAAACTGAAAATGTCTTCTAGTTTTGTATTCAAAAATGTTTTGCTGAGAATAATTTTTTTCTTCATATATATGTTATGGTAATATTTTTTTCTTCAAAAATGTATTGTTGATAATATTTTTCCTTCAAAAATGAATATGTTTTTTATAAAAGTTTATTTTTATGTATATATTTCTATAAAATTATTTTTATACTTTCATAGTGTTTTGACCCCAGTTTGGGGGTTAACTATTTGCCCATAGCTGGAACCCTAACAGGTGCTACCACTCTGGGTCAGAGTGGGCCTGGGACAAACAGCAATTAAGAGATGGTTCCACGCTCCTCACAACCTCCTTGCTGCCGGATTCAGTTTATCGTCGTGCCCAGGACTCTGATACAGATACCTAACATTCATAGCATGCAGCTATAGATCCAATATAATCGTTCCACTTCATGTCTGTTGAAAAATGGTACGAAGGAGGCGCAGTGCCTTGCTCTAAAGAGAGACATGCTTCAGACATGCTGATGGCTGACAGGAACGTTTCTTTATGTTCGTTAAAGGAGATCAAGAAATATTGTGAATTTGTGTTCCTCTAAAATATAATGGAAGTGTCGAATAGCTAAATAGATAACGAAAAGTTCTATCGAAAATGTGCTATATTTCATACTTGATGAATTCAGCTTGAGAAAGAAAAAGGATATGGATTTGTTTTCTGCGTTAATATTTTGCTGTAAAATACCATCAACAGCGTTCGATGAGGCATCTGTTGTTAAAATTAACACAGCGTTTTCATCATTAGTCAGTCAGTTAAGTGCCATGCGCGATACACGCTTGGGCGATCATGTCTCGAAAGAGACATGACTGACTGGACAGAAGATTATCCCGCAGTAGGTTGCCATTGCTTTCTGCGGTAGATTTGTTGCCGACCAAGGCTATAGAACCCAAATTGTACTGTTATTTGACTCATGGCTAGATGGGGAAGATATGTACTATATTATTAAGTAGTATTAAGTGGGGGATCAGTTTATTACTTCATAACAATATAAAACTGATCCCCCACTTTATGACCAGTAGAAGCCTTAATCATGCTTTCAACTATTATATTCAGTCAGTCAGTTAAGTGCCATGCGCGATACACGCTTGGGCGATCATGTCTCGAAAGAGTCATGACTGACTGGGCAGAAGATTATCCCGCAGTAGGTTGCCATTGCTTTCTGCGGTAGACTAGTTACCGAGCAAGGCTATAGAACCCAATCTGTCCTATTATTTAACCCATAACTGGAGGGAAGAGACGGATTAATACCTTTCCCAAGGGTATTTGCGCGTAAGTGAATGCAAGAAATTTCATCATCACAGGAAATAATTTAATTTTACAAAGTTCGCCACGACTTTCTATGCCTCGGGAAAAGCATTTAAAGACCTTGAAATAAAACTTTCTGGGCTCTTTTTAATGTCTGTCAAATAGTCTTTGATTATCAATGTGGCAAAAGTATTCGATAGGAATTTATCATGGAGATAAACCTACGAAGTTGATTCTGATAGTGGGATCTTTTTTTATAACAGATACTTTCTCAGATAGAAATGATATTCCTGTTTCATCTATTGTATCCTAAAAATGAAAATTTTGGGGGTTTTTTTACGCCAAACGTGCATCAATGTTAATTTTCACGCCAAAACACTGTAGGTATTCAAAACAAGTTGGAGATGTGCCATGTATTCGTCCATGTATTTGCTTGCTATTAATACCTCGTCGATGTATGCGAAAGTGAAAGATAGACCTCTTAATACTTCGTATATCAATCTTTGAAAAGACAGGGCAGCATTTCTTAAACCAAACTGCATTGTGGTGAATTTATAGTGGGTTATACGTTCTAGTGAAACGTAGTTGTATGTTGAAACAGATTAACTGAGTTTGGCCTCGTTAGTAGATAGCCCACTATAAGTTATAAAAGGGTTTGTAAAACACGAAAATCAAATTGAGTATAGAAAAAAAAATTATATATACACAGATATCAATTAAGGTTTTTACAAATAAATTAATGTCTTTTCGATGAGTTCAAAGGACGTTAAAATGTTTATAGCAGTAAATACTGAAAAGAGAGTTTGTGCGTCAGTATGTGGAAGCATTTGTCAGTTAGGAATGTCTTTGATGTACCCGCTCCTTTGGTCGGGTAAGTAGCTCAGGGACAGCGAAGAAGAAGATGAGGAGGCGAGCATAGTGGATCGCTTGACGAGGTCAAGGGACGTGCTAATTACGCTCGTACTTTCCCAACTCTGGCGATGCTTTCTGTGTCGGCTTTTTATTTGGTCTTTGTGGGTCCCAGCAGGTCATTCGGGAATTCACACCAGTATTTGATTCTGAGCTTCCCATTGGATGATAAATAAAATTCGCGTAGGCTCGCGAACAGGAATTTGATATTTAATTAATTTTTGGTTTTCTGCCGGAACATATGCGTGGAGCCGGGTGCGCAAAGACCAGTTTTGGTCATTAGCTTTCTGAACCTCCGAGGGCAAACATCCGGTCCCTCGCTTTGCTCGGTATCATCACAACTTCGAATAAAGCGAAAAAGTGGCGATGGCAGTCTTTGGTATATCGCCTTCTTCGACAGGGATTTGGTAGTACGCCTTGATTAAGTCAAATCTGATAAAAATTTGTATGCGTTATAAACACCGAGGTCATGTATATGATAGCAATCTCGGGCTGTTGACGTGTTTCAGTCAGTTAAGTGCCATACGTGATACACGCTTTGGGCGATCATGTCTTGAAAGAAACATGACTGACTGGGCAGAAGATTATCCCGCAGTAGGTTGCCATTGTTTTCTGCAGTAGACTGGTTGCCGACCAAGGCTATAGAACCCAATCTGTCCTGTTATTTAACCCATAACTGGAGGGACGATATGGATTAATATCTTTCCCAAGGGTATTTGCGCATAAGTTAATGCAAGGAATACGACTGAAATTCGAACTCGGCTTCCCGATTTCTCGTTCCGAGCCGATATCCATTGCACCACGACGACGTGTTTAGCCATCGGAAATTGCTTTCAGTAACATGCGCAACGGGAATGACCACTGGGAAGTGGAATTATTCAGTATGTTTGAATGGGGTTGTAATCCCTGAGAATTTACGAAGAATTTCACGAAAAATCTCGTCGTCCCGTAGGGCTGAACTGATATCTGTTGAAAGAAATCGGGAAGACGTTCCATGAATTTTTAGCTGGGTTTCGTTGTCTATCAGTGTCTTGGAGCCATGTACACTGACAGCTTGAAAATATGTGAGGAAATCTGCTCCTAGTATAAGTGTTTTCGCATTTGCTCGTATGAAAATCCACGAAAAACTCAGTCGGATAACAAAAATTAACATAAGTTATTTTACATCGTATGTATTAATTTTTGTACTGTTTGCTGCTTGGATACAGCGCTGGTGTTAAATTATTTTCAGTTATTGAAGAAATAACGTTAATTTCGGCGACTCTGTCGACCAAAAATTCATATCCGTGACACAAGTCAAGAATCTAAACTTATTTATAAATGGAACCTTGTCTGTGTGTGTGTGTGTGTGTGTGTATGTGTGTGTGTGTGTATCCGAAACGGCTTAACCGATTTTCTTAAAAATTTACACAGTTGTACTATAAGCGTCTGCGAATGTTCTTAGCTAGGTTTTGTGAAGAGGTAGCCACGATAAATATCGAAAATCGATAATCGAAAAAATCGGGTTATATAAGGAGTGGTCCGATTTTAATCAAATTTGATACACTCATAGACAAAGACATAAGAAACGTTATTCAGAAGTTTCAAGGTTGCACTTATTACAATAGTACAGAAAATCGAGAATATATATATATATAAGGCAAGATGTTTGTGTGTGTGTCTGTTTATCTGCCTGTATGTCTTTGCTTCGGGTTTGGCTCTAAGTAGGTAAAATTGTAGTTCTTAGTCTCAACCATTTACTCAGAGGACTTATTTAGCCTTCAAAATTCAGTTTACAACGAAAACAACCTATTTGATATCGATATCAGGAAATCAAAATTTGACTTAATCCATTCATTTTTCTTTCAGTCTATGGTTTCGCTTTAACTGGAAACAACTATTGCTTTTTAGTCTTTCGTGCCAATGTCCAAAGAGTCTGAGCTCCAGGACCATGGATTAGTTTTAAAGCTTTCATTACAACCGAGCAACGCCGGGTGTAATGAAAGTGTAAAATAGAGGACTCTTATTCGAAAATCCAAGTGTAGTCGTCTTCATTACATGTTGAAATAACAAGTCCAGAATTTTGTGGGCGACCTCCGTTTTTCAAACATTTCAGCATAGGTGAATTCCGGCTTTTACAAAGTTACTCTTCTTGCCGTGCAAATGACCTTTAGGTTAGCGAACCGTATCTATATATTCAGTGAGTTGAAAGGGAGTAGCTGTAACGATAGCGTATCTCCAATCGGCCCTTCTATTTTTACGCCTATATTAAAGAAGAATATTCGTCCTTTCCTTTTTACCGAAGTTGGAGTCTCGCTTAAGAAATCTTCTCGCAAATGCGGTGTTAGATTGGTATAACCACTGATGAAAGAAAAATAATTAAACTATGAGGTGGCCGTAAATCAGCTGGTGGATAATAATTGTAGCACTTATGAAATACTAAAATACTATGCACATGTTGCTCTGAGCAGTAAAGAAAATTTTTCTTTTTTCGGAAACTAATGTCTTTTTCGTGTGCGTCGTGGTGCAGTAAATATCGGCACAAAACGGGAAATCGGAGAGCCAAGTTCAAATTCCAGTCGAATTCGTTGCTATCACTTACGCGCAAATAACCTTGGAAAAAATATTAATCTACCGCTTATTTTTCTAGCTATGGGTTAAATAATAGAGCATATTGAATTTTAGAACTTTGGTTGGCAACCAGTTTGTCGCAGAAAATAATGGCAACTGACTACGGGGAAATCTTCTGCCCAGCCAGTTATGTCTCGGAAGAGACATAATCGCCCAAGCCTGCATCACGTATGGCACTTAACTGACTGTCCTTTTTCAAAGTGCTTTTCTTTATATATATATATATATATATATATATATATATATATTATAAATTATGTTTTAGAACATGTACATAATTTCTTCTATATATGTCCTCTTCCCTACAATCATATGTTTGTTTCAGTGTTTGGATTTAAACACTTCTTCAGGGGAAATAAAGATTTGGAATCATTCTCTGTTTATATTTGGTTCGTTGTTGTCGTGGGGGTTGGTTGTGGTTATTGGTAATTAAGCGAATGTCTCGTTTTGATCGTTAGACTTTTGAGGAATTTGGTGTGTAAGTGTGAAATTGTTGATTAATGGTATTATCTGTTGGAATGTATGTTTTATCTTTTTATCGGTTGGGTTATTCTTTTGGTTAGGATATATATATATATATCCAGAAGAACATGACGTTGAGGTCACCCCTTTGTCGCGGGTATAAACACTTTTGATTAGATTCTATAAGCTCCAGGTACATTTGACAAATGTATGTCGACGAGACATGATAAGGTCGGCGTCATGAAATTACTTCCTTACATTACGATGAGGTTCTTATCAGACTACCGCTCTCATCGAACTGACTTTTGCCCGGCCAAGAGACGTGAATAAGTAATGAAATCTACTCACGTGGTCAGCTCGAACCTACATACCCAATTTCTATGTGTTAACAGACCTTGTATATCTAGTTTACTCTAGTGTTAAATAGGTAGACATAGAGTGGATTCAAACTAGAATAAAAAAAATAAAAACGTTAGACATACATTCAGTTCATATGAGAGTCAAAAGTTAGAAACAGGACCGACTCAGATAGCCAAACATATCAGTGTCCCTTTTTTTTAGGTGCTTAATCTTCTACGATGAATGCAACCCTACCAATAGTTTTTGAAGCATATAGAAATGTATTGTTGGGTAACTTTAGACTTTTCAGTAATATATAAGAAGATTCCACTCTCTTAAATACAAGTTCGACTGCTGACAAGATCACACATAATTATTTCACAGAAAGGAGTTTTGCACACGTGTTGATGCCTGCCTTTGTTTATCCGTTCAGATGTCTTTTTGCAAATGATGTATGCGCCTCAGGTACTTGTCGACGGGGCAGAGACAAAATGATGCATCGATGTGACGCGTTTTCGACTGATCTTTTCCCGACCATCAATCAGGGACGAAGACGAGGCGGGGGACATGGGGTTCTACTTGCATGAATGTGGGGATCACCGGGGTGATGAAGTAGGTGGGGATATATGGGATGGGCAAATAAAACAAAGTCGAGCATCTGCGTTGCTCACAAGATCCTTGTTAAACTAGAAATAGACAGGAAGAGAAAAAGAGAAAGAGAGACTGGGTAGGAAGGTGAGAAGATGGCAAGAACATATCGTTGAAAAGAGGGAACAAAATACATTTAGCATGGAGCACACAGTGAGGATCGATCTCACTATACAATCCTTATAGACTACTAAATTAGATCATTACTAATTACTACACATAATTATGCATGATCTTTGACTAACTAGCCTAGTCAAGTGAGTGATTTGTTTTTCACAGTTTATCAACCGTTTATCAGTTATTTAAAGCTATAAAATATTTTTAGATTATAAGTGTTTTCTTTTTGTAGGAGATAATAATCATTTATTGAAAAAGTCTTGGTAATTAACCTATTATCTAAAGAAAAATCTTACAATCTAAATTAAATACTTTCTAGCTTTAAATTAAGCCGCAAAAATTGATAATCCAGAAAAATAAATAAATAAATTTAATGTTTATTGAGACCTATTTAGTTTTGATGGATCAGCTGGTACCGACGAAAGTTGCCGGTATTTTCTGACGATAATGAATTTTAGAGGACAGTTAATGATAATAATAATGCCGATAATGATACTGTTGTTTGAGTATATATTATTCATTTATGTTAACTATATATATTATGTATAGTATGTATAGCTAATATATATAGTACATATATAGTATCTTCTTCTTCTATGTGCCTTGTCCCTTCAGGACGTAGGCGATCATGGCTTTCCACGTCTCCCTGTCCCTGGTGGTTCTTAGCACGCTTTCCCCTGTTGCCCCGCGCAACCCTCGTTCCGCCATCCACCCGCGCAGGCCAGTCAAGTACGTTACAGGCTGTTTTCCCCTCTCTCTCCTTCCCTCTATCGAGTCTGTTAGTATCAGTTTCTCCAAGCCCTCTTTCCTCACTGCAAGTTTCAAAAACTTCAGCTGTATCTTCCTGATGCTCAGTATTAATTTCCTTTTCGTTTCCATCCTTTCTAAAACCTCACATGATCGATCCATGATATTCGCAGCATCCTTCTAAAAAACACTTTTCTTCCAAAACGAAGCTGCTATCTAATAACCACCACAGACAATCGTTCCTCCCACACATTAACATGGATCAGGCTTCTATCAGGCGAAACTCTGCGCCTCCTCGGGTTAATTCTCACAGCAGACCTCAAGTAGAATCTATATAGAATCCATAGCTAAATCCGCTGCTAAAAATCGGTTCACTGTGTAGGGCCAGGAAGTTTTTCCCGTCCCAAACAATCCTGCACATATACAAGTTTACCATCCGCCCGTGCCTTGAGTATTGCTGCCATATCTGGTCCGGTGCTCCTGCTATCCACCTTGGTGTTCTCGACCGAATCCAACGGAGAATCTGTAATGTAATCGATCCCGACTTGGCAGCTAGGATACAGTCGCTTTCTCACCGACGCAGTGTGGCTTCCCTGTGTCTCTTCTACAAATACTTTCACGGCTTCTGCTCCGATGAACTTAGCTCACTAGTACCCTCTATATACGAATTTCCTCGAGCCACAAGATTAGTAACTAGGTCCGGCCCTTTTACTGTGAAGCCAATAAATTGTAAACGCAAATTCTACTCCAGCAGCTTCTTTTCTCGAACTTCCCGCCTGTGGAATTCTCTTCCGCATACTTGCTTTACTGATAGTTACAATCTCCAAGAATTTAAATGTAAAGTCAATAGTCATCTCCTGTTTCACTAACATAATCCTCTCTCTCATGCTTTTCTACATCCACCCCACTTTTATCAATACTCTCTTCCCTCTCCTACTCTCTTGCTGACACCCCCTGCAACCTCTCACTCCTCATAACATTCCTTCTCGTCCACCTCATTCTCATGAGTAATTTCTTCCCTCTCCTACTTTTTTCCTGACACCCCCTGCAACCCCTCACTCTTCATAACTTTCCTCCTATGTAACCCCCCGCACAACAGTGGCAGTAAAATGCCTTGCTTGGGGCGACACGATTTAAAAAAATTGCTTCAAGTTTTCTCTTCTACTTTGATGATATTGTCCAGGATTCACTGCCATATTGAAGAACTGACATCACATAGCAATCCAGTACTCTCTTCTTTGTTTCTAGCAAAATTGTCCTGTTTCTTTGTGCTTTTGGATCTCAGGAATATAAATGTATAGAAACTGATGTAGTCACAAAGTGAGGGGTCAGTTTATATATTGATTGTAATATGGAACTGATCCTCCACTTTATATCCAGTATGCTTCTGTAGAACCACATTTTGGTTGCTTCAAGTTTTTCTTTCATCTTTGATGATATTGTCCAGCATTCACTGCCATACTGAAGAACTGACATCACATAGCAATCCAGTACTCTCTTTTTTGTTTCTAGCAAAATTGTTCTGTTTCTTTGTGCTTTTGGATCTCAGGAATATAAATGTATAGAAACTGATGTGGTCACAAAGTGAGGGGTCAGTTTATATATTGATTGTAATATGGAACTGATCCTCTACTTTATATCCAGTAGCTTCTGTAGAACAACATTTCGGTTGCTTCAAGTTTTTCTTTCATCTTTGATGATATTGTCCAGCATTCACTGCCATATTGAAGAACTGACATCACATAGCAATCTAGTACTTTACTCTTTAGTATATCTAGTTAATATAGTGTGTTGTGGCGCAATTATCAGCTGAAAATGAGAAATCGGAGAGGTGACGTGTGATTTTTTTCTCTTCTTCGGGGAATTTTCATTGCAAAAAGACGTATTCTTTACGCTTCTGCAGAATGTTAGTCATCAACTACAGACGCTGAAGGTTACTTTGAACTTTTCACATTTATTCATCTTTTCTTTTATAAACTCTCCTGTCAATATATTTGTTAATATTTCCTTATTCAAATTCTATGCTTTATTTTTCATTTCGACTTACAAGAGTCCACCAAAAATTGTTAGCAGATCAAATGATTTAAACTCTCAACAATAAACTATATGGTTAGCTCTCCAGGGTAATCCCTTTCGAGTCTATGCACCCTGCTGGAACGATTCTTCTTGGATGTCACTCAGCTTATTCTTACGGCCCTCTTGATGGTCCCCGTGCCTTTAAATGTGTTCTCCTTGATGATCCCCTTGAACTTGGGGAAAAGAAAGAAGTCACACGGAGTAAGATCAGTTGAATAGGGACGTTGTTCCAGTCCGGCGATGTTCGTCTTGGTTTCCGGATGTTCAGGACGTTGTGAGTTGCATAATGGTGGTGAAGCAGCTACAAATTTTTCGACCACGAAAGAATGTGAGAAAAAATTCAATGGTTACAGAAAAATAAGATTTCGGTTATATACTCCCAAGATATTGTGTAAGATGATAACAAAATTCGCTTATCCTTCATTTGCTCATACCTCACACAGCCCCCTTACTTTCCTTACTAAGCTGGTATGTCTTTCTTTTACTCTATTGTAAACCGGTTATATGTCTTTGTTGTGATTTCTTTTAAAATTTTTGACATTTGTCTTTTTTTTTTAATCATATCACCCCGAGCAAGGCGGTAATGCCACTGATGTGAAGGGGGCTACATAAAAGTAAAAAAGATTAATTAGAAGAGAGTGAAGAGGAAGACGAACCAGTTAGAAAGGAGCAATAGAAGAATGGGAATACAGGTGTGATGACAGCTTCAAAGGTGGAGAGAAAGGAAAGGATATACGGGGTGAGGAAAGAACTAGAGTCAAGTGGTTAATAGATGAGTATTGACATTGCATTTAAATTCCTGGAGGTTGTAGCCGTCAGGAAAGCAAGAATATGGAAGCGAGTTCCACAGGCGGGAAGTGCGAGAGAAGAAGCTGCAGGAATAGAATTGTCGTCTGCATTTGGTTAATCTAACTGTGAATGGGTGGGACTCAGTTGCCAATCTGGTTGCACGAGTAAACACCTGTTGAGGAGGCACCAGTGACTTAAGTTCGTTCGAGCAGAAGCCATGAAATTATTTATAGAACAGACAAAGGGAGGCTACATTTCGTCGGTGGGGAAGTGGCTATAGTCAAACCGCCAAGTCGGTACCTATCACATTACTGATTCTCCTTTGGAGACTATCGAGTCTTCTTTTCTTCTTCTTTATATGCCATGTCCTTTCAGGACGTAGGCGATTATGGACTTCCACTTGCCCATATCCCTTGTCTCTCTTAACATTTTTCCTGGGTATCTCTCCCAAACACCACTCTGCCATCCACCTGCTCAAGCCCATCAAGTTGCTCTCGCGCTGATTTTTCCCGTGTCTGTTTTCCCGTATTAATCCTGTGAGTATTAGGTTCTCCAAGCCCTCTTACCTCATTAAATGTCCCAAAACCCTCTGCTATCTTTAGCTGATACCAAGTATAAGTTTCCTTTTCGTTTGCATTCTCTCCAAAACCTTGTCGTTACTTACATGTGCATTTCATGGTATCCTCAGCATCCTTCTGTAGAACCACATTTCTGTTGCTTCGAGTCTCTCTTTCACCTTTGAAGAGATCGTCCAGCATTCGCTGCCATATAGGAAGACAGATATCACATAACAGTCCAGTCCTCTTTTCTTTGTCTTCAAGGTAATATCCCTCTCTCTCTCAAAATATTCTGCTTAGCCATTGAAATGTGTCTTTGGTCATGCCAGCCCGCCTACGGATCTCAGTGTCGCACTTTTCATCAGGAAAAAATACTTGTTCTGAAATAAATTTAATATTTAGTATAATAGCCTTTTGCTTTGATCACAGCCTTCTTTTTGTCAGGCATTGAACACTTTTTAATACAACTGTTAAATACGGCTTTTAATACAACTGTTTTAATACAGCTTCTTCAATGTATCTAATGGTATCTCCTGCCAAGCACCTTGTATTTGTTCCCAAAGTGTGTCTTGCAAAGTTACATTAGATTTATCAATGTGTTTTATCCAAAATATCCCATAGTTGTTCAATAGATTAGTTTCAAAATAACTTGTTTAATAGAAAATAGGAAAAATTAAATATAAGTTCTTTTTAATACATTTCTTTTACACCTAGTTTTAAATAATCAATATTTATTTGGAATTTACTTGGCTTTTCACCCTGTATTTGAATTTCAGTGTGGTGTTTAGGAAAATCGCCCCTGTCCTAATACTTTTGCACACTACCGATAGTGTGCAAAAGTGTTAGGACAGGGGTGATTTTAAACTTTATTTTGATGCCTCATAAAAGATAAAATAGTTCTTTCCCTAATACTTTTGCACACTACTGTAAATGTATGCATGCATTTGTGCGTTTGTGTGTGTGTGTGTGTGTGTGTGTGTGTGTGTGTGTGTGTGTGTGTGTGTGTGTGTGTGATTTGTAGATTATATACTTACGCACACATGTATCGATATAGGTACTTAATTAGCAAAGAATACAGGCATGTCACACTGAAAGATGTGTTCTCGTCCTATCACAGAACTTGAGTAACGTCGAGCCAGGTAAGTGGTCGTAATGGATCACGGCTCGGAATTGGAAATTGAAGAGTCGAGATCAAATTCCAGTCGGGTTAGTTACACGAGGGTGAACTGAAAAGTTCATGGGCTGGCTATGAAGGTAGTGATGCTAGAGCCGTGAAATCCTGCAAACATTAATTTGAAGTCTAATTAATTGCTGCATCAATATTACAAAGTAACACACACACACAGACAGACACACACACACGTATATATATATATATATATATATATATTATATATATATATATGTCTTTAAAGAATCTTGTTAAATATATATGCAAATATATATATATTTTTTTAAAGAAGCTTGTTAAAAGGAAACATGTTAAGTTAAAGACACTTGTTTTATTCATATTGTCGGATTACGATCCATATATTCAACACACACACACACACACACACATATATATATATATATATATATATATATATATATATAAAATAAGACCAGTAAACAGTTGTATTAAAAAGTGTTCAATACAATTATATTGTAGAACTTTTGAATATTCTTCTTTTGTAAACACGACCAAGGTTTCTACCATGTGGTATCTTCAGGGTATTTGCAAGAACTGATTTTACTGGGTTTTTTTGTTGGCTTTTTTTTTACCGCTTTTTTAAAGAACACTCGGTGATGTTTTTGACGCGCAATTTTTAAAATTAGAAGAAATGATTATATATATATATATATATATATATATATATATGGTGTATGAAAAATATTTTACAAACTTTGCAGGTGACTTACACACACCAAAACAAGAACAAAAGTCCATAGAAACATGTCCGCAAATCCTTCGCTTTTGAGTTTTTAAATTTAAAGAAGGTTTACGTTAGATGGTGTGATGTTCCTATGTAGACAAGATTACATTTGTCATTCATGTATATTTGTGACGAGTCTTCGACGCTTAACATGTGTAGTAGTGAGTTAACTGTGAAGTGTTCCATTTAACAATGGAAGGATATACATATCACGAGTAGGCTGATATGATTTTTACATATGGCCGCACAAATGGTAACTGACACGAAGCGTCACGGCTGTATCTGAGTGTGTTTCCAGACCGTAGGCAGCCGAATCATCCAACCTTTCCTGTTGTTTATCGTCACGTTGCTGCGACATGATCTTGGAGACTACAAACTATGGATCTAGAAAAATAGAGATCCGTTCGTACACCGGACCACAAAGAACACATTCTATAGGCTAAGATGGTTCTAAGATTTCGGCTCACATGAGACATCTTCAGAGAGGTTACAGGGACGTTAACATCAAGACACCCACCATCAAAGATGATATTATCTTGTGTTGACATAAACATTGCTATTAGAACCAGCATAATAAAAAAATATCGAAATGTTGGACAATTTTTGTCTTTATTTTCACCTGAAATTAAAGCCAAAAGACAATGTTTAGAACGGCTCATAATTAAACATAATAAACATTCATTGTCTGTTATATTTAACAATATATGTTTAGAAAATTATTTGCTGCCTCGATACAATATATATATATATATATATATATATATATACTTCGCACTCAAACATGCAGAGATAATTATTACTAAAAATAACATAAATACACATATATAATGTGGCAAGTTATGGAGTACCATTCTCAGCTGTTTTGAAAGGTCATAGCACGAAAGATGATGATGCATATATATTTGAGTGTGTGTGGTGATTTTCTAAGCGTAGTTTAAATATGGCACAAGGCCGAACTTATGGAGCATTCAATGAGGATTGAACACACGAGACATGCTTGCTAGCCATTATACTACATCGAAGTGCCCAATATATGATTTCATGGTGTGTGTGTGTAGCAAGAGAAAAAAAAAACAATTTACATTCACATTGTCATATACAAGAGTGCGCTTACGTCGAAGCCAGTTTTTTCATTTTTTTTTTTTTTAGTGTCAGGGAATCTTATAGACCAATATTCTTGAGAAATTCTCTTTTGTCATTCAGCGATGCGAAATTCTTTGAAATTGCCAAACCATCTGTATACGGAGCGACGTCTGTTTCCTTTATTCTTTCTCACTCGTTCGTTACTTGCGATGACTTATTTTTCTTCCTTGCCAACTTTTTCACTCTCTCTTTCTTTCTCTCTCTCTCTCTCTCTCTCTCTCTCTCTCTCTCTCTCTCTCTAAAGTTTCGCTTTTCCTGCAGTTTCTCATGCAACGACTCCATTTCATTTTTTAGTCAAAATCTGTGCGTTTCGTCTTTTTTCAACTGTATCTTCTCTGGGGAAGGCTGTTTTTTCAAGACGTAAGCAAGTACGTCAAAAATATGGAAACTAATGCAAAGAATGTACTTAATTGGATCAAAATTTATCTAAAGTTAACGCTTTAGTGCTCTCTGAAATCTCTAGCCATGTTTGTCAACCAGTATACGAGAAGGCTGTAGCGTGATGGTAGAGTGCTCGCCTAATGCACGGGAAGTTGCGGATTAGATTTCCAGCCAGGTCATACTAAAGGCTTTAAAAATCGTACTCGACGCCCCTCTACTAAGCGCTCAGCAATAAAGCTTGAGGGTAAGTGGGGAAATCCAGTCGCTCCAACCCTAGCACAAGATAGCAGGTGAAAAAAAAAGGGAGCATTCGGGTCGCTCACGACCTAGTGTCGACCAACTTACTAATACGAGAAAGACAATTCTGAATTCAGAACCGTATGTTTACACAGTGGGACGCTTACTAAGGTCCGCCAACTACAGTTGCAGTACAAATCGCAGGTTGGCTCGCTGGGTGTTGACTAACCACAGATGAACCCGAGTAGATGGGCATGCTCAGAAATGAGCAGTCATATTAATGGTGAGAAATCACGTTGATGTCCAGTATTATTTCAAGACGAAATTGTTCTGATTATGTTGAGTGCTCATTGATTAATTATCTTATGCCAGTCATCCATCTTCTTATATATCAATAAATTTAGCAGTAAATTTTGGATAATCACTGATAAAGAAAAAAACACTAGAGGAAAGAGAAATGATTCTACAGAAGGATATTGAGAATTCCATGGACGGAGCGAGTAAGCAACAAGGAAGCCTTAAAGAAAATGTCAACATAAAAGTACATTTCTACTCAGAACCAAAAAAAGGCAACTGAAATTCTTGAACATGTAATAAAGTAGGACGCAACTCGATATAGTGTAGTGGTTAACAAGTTTGTCTTGCTAAAGCAATTACGACTGAGTAGTGAGTTAGATCCTCACTCGGTGCCCCATACTTTTAGCCATTTAAGAGATCCCGACGTCTTGTAATAGTTAAGCAGCCGGTCTCGTTAGAACAATTATGACTGAGATAATGCTGTTGTCTTTTTAGATAATGCCTGTTGAATACTTTTACCTAGTAACTCATCTCTAGCCAAGTGTTATGAGGATGCATTTTTATATAAAAATAGTATTAATAATGTCTAAAAAGTTATAGTAAGGGATTCTATTGAGCCCTACTTGTTATTATAAAATGTATACTTTAATGTGATTACAGACTGTTTCGAACATACATTTATATATAAAAATAATATTAATAATGTCTAAAAAATTATAGTAAGGAATTCTATTGAGTCCTACTTATTGCAAAATGTATACTTTAATGTGATTACAGACTGTTTCGAACATACATTTATATATAAAAATAATATTAATAATGTCTAAAAAGTTATAGTAAGGGATTCTATTGAGTCCTACTTGTTATTATAAAATGTATACTTTATTGTGATTACAGACTGTTTCGAACATACATTTATATATAAAAATAATATTAATAATGTCTAAAAAATTATAGTAAGGGATTCTATTGAGTCCTACTTGTTATTGCAAAATGTATACTTTAATGTGATTACAGACTGTTTCGAACATACATTTATATATAAAAATAATATTAATAATGTCTAAAAAGTTATAGTAAGGGATTCTATTGAGTCCTACTTGTTATTCCAAAAAAAGTTTTAATTCATGTAGTAGTCGTAAAAGTAAGCAAATTAGATATAGAAAATGCCAGAATGTTCCAGTAAAATCTAGAGAGTTCTAAAGGATTCTAGAAAATGCAAATTAGGTGTTAGCCCCTATAAAAATAGGTTTTGGGCAGTGAGTAACCAGTTGTTACCAGGGTTTGCTGATTTATCAACTCCGGTTTTGATTCAAGGATTTATATCCAGCCGAAAGAATGTGTAAGAAAAGTTGCTGAACAACTAAAACCTGAAAGAGAACCTCATGGAACTATGTGGCTAAACATATATTTTTGACTCTTTCATTGAGCAAGCTGATAATTATTCTTTATATACTCATTTAAGGATTTCCAAAAAGTATAGCACTTAACTTCTTTGCCAACTTAACTGGGTAAAGATATTTGACACCTTACCTTCCCCTTCTCTCCTCGTAACACTTGCCAGTAGTAAACTCTATGTCTCTTGTTTTGAATGCAACAAAAATTGTATATCTGTAGATATTTAATTAGTGTGTTTTTATAAATTAAATATTTGTCTGTGATTTATCTCTGAGTTTTGGTCAATCATTTTTATCATATTTTTTTCTTTTTGTTACACTTCAGCCACTTTCCCATCGACGAAATGTGGCCTCCCTCTGTCTCTTCTATAAATACTTTCATGGCTTCTGCTCGGATGAGCTTAAGTCACTGATGCCGCCTCAACAGGTGTTTACCCGTGCAACCAGACTGGCAACTGGGTCCCACCCATTCACAGTCAGGTTAGCCAAATGCAGACGACAATTCTACTCCTGCAGCTTCCTCTCTCGCACTTCCCGCCTGTGGAACTCACTCCCGTATTCTTGCTTTCCTGACGGCTACAACCTCCAGAAATTTAAATGCAAAGTTAAGACTCATCTACTAACCACTGGTCTCTAGCTCTCTCTCCTCCCCTGTATAACCTTCTTTTTCTCTCCACCTATGTATCTGTCATCGCACCTGCTTTCTCAGCTTTCTATTGTTCCTTTCTAACTAGCTTGTACTCCTCACTCTTTTCTAATTAATCTTTTTACATTTATGTAACCCCCTGCACATCAGTGGCGTTTCTTCCTTGCTCGGGGTGAAATGATTGAAAAAAAAAAAACTTAACCCGTAACACAAGTCATTGGGTTTAGATTCACCACTAAAAATTGCAGTTGTGACATCAGTTTTTATGTGCTTCTCCCAACTTCCGCGTTTCATTTCATGATGTTTACTTAAAAAAGGTAGCATAGCTGCGCTCACGTCTTTAATTAATTTTCTTAATGTTCTGCAATTTATTTTTTTAAACTCTTTTTGTCGTGTTATAGCACGTGATTCTCGCTCGACGACTGAATTTAATGTAACGTCTATCTAGAAAGCTATCAGATAACTATCACATAAGAAGAGTTGATCTGTGGTGTCTTCAGTATGTATAGGGTTCACTCTAAAAGATACAACAGATGGTTTGGTACTTGGTTTCCCCTCAAAACATCAAAGATTTTGATGCCTTGAGAGTCGACCTAGAAGGTGACATCTCAAAGATCCCAAGTGCATAATCGGGCACAAACTGATGTCGGTGGGTGCACCAAGGAAGTGAATCTGGCTCAACATAGAATTATACACACCCAAGACGACCGGTTGGCAGGGAGTTATATGAACGCCCGAACTGCAAAATCCCTCGCATCCTCGCAAGAAGTGGAAGATCGAACGCTCGAAGAAAGACCTGGAACTACATACCTTCGACTAGCTGCCGTTAAATCCACGAAAAAGCATTTGTGAGTAAAGAGGGTTATTTTTATG
The DNA here is from genome assembly GCA_037127315.1 of Ascarosepion bandense. Classification (NCBI taxonomy): domain Eukaryota; kingdom Metazoa; phylum Mollusca; class Cephalopoda; order Sepiida; family Sepiidae; genus Ascarosepion; species Ascarosepion bandense. Next base: position 555,313 of record JBBBDQ010001194.1, read on the forward strand.
TAGGGACAATCTGAAATTCTAGTCTTACCAGAAGTTGTTACATTATAACATTCAATTAGTTCCCAATGTTATCTTGCCAATATTTTAAATTTCCTATTTTATTGTTCTGTGATTTCTGTTCAGGTCTTTCGCATTTTTAAAGTAGTGTCCACATCAATGAATAACTTTAGAAAGTCCTGTTTCTATTCCGTGGCTGTATAATCCATGGCATTTATCATATATCTAAAATAAAATAAAAATTCATAACAATAGTTTTGTATATTTATTTACAATATGATAAAGACATTTCGAGTAGCATAATAAAATCTCACACCACCAAGTAATTTAATGTAAATATTTCTATTAAAAATTATAAAGTGAAATCTAATTTAAACATCAGCAAGAAAAAAGCGTTTTCTTGTATAATAAACTTTTATTTGGTTATTAGCAGGGTTGGATTTAAAATATTCCTGGGTTGATAGAAATTAGGAGCCTTTTTATTATGTATGTTTGCTCTCGTTTCTGTAATAAAGTTTAAGTGGAGTTCCTTCCTATGGCCCCGTCCAATTTAAAAGATCCGCTCCAACTACAGAAAACCAGATATTAGCTACCTCCAGTAAATCGGTAAAAAACTGCATAGACTGAATAAAAAAGTCCCAAACTTCATAAAAACGAACTTTTCCCATCAAAACGTTTAGATTATTATTAAGAGAAAATATCAAAGTTATTTAAATTTTTTAAAATTTTTAATCCCTTCTAAAATGTTCGAAATTTTGGCAGCAAGTCTTGTTTTGTTTTGAGTTAGCCGTTAAACAAAACGTTACGACTGTTTATCATGGAAAACGTAATGATTATATCACCCAGTTTTTAATCCCTTCTAACATGTTCGAAATTTTGTCAGAAAGTCTTGTTTTGTTTTGAGTTAGCGGTTAAACAAAACGCTACGAGAGTTTATAATTGATAACGTAATTATGACATCACCCACTTTTTTTCCTCTAACAAACAAATTAATTTGGAAATTCTCTCAAAAATCAAATAACCGTCTGATTTTAATAAAACTTTTAGTACTCATTTACAAATGAATGAAATTATTTTTGAAATTAGCATTTTTTAAACATCTTAGTAAAATTATTTTTATTACCTCTGTTACCCACCTCCACGTCAATCAATGGAATTTTAATTTTTTTTTTTTTTTGCGGTCTATAATTTTATCAATTAAACACAGGACTCATCTTTATTTTTTGTAATTTTGCGTCTGTATCCGAAAATCTACTCGGAAAAAATCACAAAAATGTAATAAAACTCAGATATTATTTGATTTGATAAACTTTTAATTTCTTGAATAAATAATAAAATTAAGGACATTATAGTCTGAAGAAAAAAATACTCGATTACTTAAGAAATTTTTAAAAAATTGTCACTATTTTTTTCTATTATAATAATTTATAAAATATTAAAAAATATTTTTAAAATTATCAATGATTTGTTTCGGTTAGATTTTTAGTTAAAAACTGATGATTATATTGCCTATGGAAAATTGAAAAGTTCAATAAAAACTGTTTGGCCTTCATATTTTTAAAATAATTTAATTTTTTGTGTATTAAAAGTTTTTTGTATGGTAACTTCTATGTGCAAATTAAAAGGTCAGAGTTTTGTCCCTTACCAGAAAAAATTGTACAATTTTGTTACTTATAAACGCCATACACTTTTATTTCTAATCATCCTGTCAACACGTTTTTGATTTACGGCGGACAGGTCAAAAAGTTCAAATCTCTGATTAAGAAATAGTTTTATTTTAAACTAGCAGTATAGCCCGGAGTTGCTCGGGTGTAATGAAAGCTTTAAAACTAATCCATGGTCCTGGAGCTCAGACTCTTTGAACGTTGGCAATAGTTGTTTCCAGTTCAGGCGAAACCGTAAACTGAAAGAAAAATGAATGGATGTAAGTCAAATTTTGATTTCCTGGTATCGATATCAAATAATATTTTTCGTCGTAAACTGAATTTTGAAGGCTAAATAAATCCTCTGAGTAAATGGTATCATGGCTGAGACTAAGAAATACAATTATACCTACTTAGAGCCAAACCCGAAGCAAAAACTAAAATAAAAGGGCTGAAAAAATACAGACATACAGGCAGATAAACAGACACGCACACAAACATCTTGCCTTTTATATATATATATATATATATATATATATATATATATATATATATATATATATATTATCAATTTTATGCATTATTGTAAGAACTGCAACCTTGAAACTTCTGAATATCATTTCTTATGTCTTTTTCTATGAGTGTATAAAATTTGATTAAAATCGGACCACTTCTTCTATAACCCGATTTTTTCGATTATCGATTTTCGATATTTATCTGGGGTACCTCGACACAAAACCTAGCTAAGAACACTCACAAACGCTTATAGTACAACTGTGTAAATTTTCAAGAAAATCGGTTCAGCCGTTTTCGGAGTCTATATGTAACGGACACACACACACACACACGCACATGCACACACACACACAAAGTTCCATTCATAAATAAATTTAGATTTCACGTTATAAATAAGTAATACTTGTGTCAGTTAGTTTAATTTAACATAGTATTTGCTAATTTTCTAAAAATAATGTGTCATATTTTATTTTTGCAAGATTTTTAAAACCAAGAATTAAATTTTGTTCACAAACGTGTCGATCACTCAAATATGGCGGTTAAATTTAAAAATTAAAAACAATCTCAAATTTTCATATTCCAATAATATAATTTCTGTTTGAAATAAACCAGAGAGTATTTTGCTTACTGGAAATAGTAAATTTAATCATTTAGCTTTCAATCAAAACTAAAATAAAAGTTTCAAGAAAACTGTTTTCATTTTTAAAAATTCTGTTTAAAAGTTAGATATCGAAAATCAGTTGAGGTACCTACTATAAAATATTTCAAATTAATTCAAAAGAACCCCATTAGAACTGAAAATAAACAAATCTCTGTTCTTATATCGCTAATTTTTTGTTTTATAAGAAGTCCAAGATTATAGGGATCTTAGGGGGCCCTGTTGTCTTGAGGCCCTTCGGCTGTGACCCGTAATGTCCCATGTAAATCTGGTACAAGTTATTATTGTTGTTTTTTTTCAGAAATAACTTTTTGTGACTATCAAAAACAAGCTCTTTTTGTCCTTTTTCAGCCAATGTTTTCGAATTCGTTTTAGATTAATGTAATCTCTGCTCAAATTTTTCACAATTTCCAACGTTATTATCACATCTCCATTAAGTTGTATTTTCTTCAGGCGCTTGAAGGTCCGAGTAAACTTCAAGTCAATTCTTCTAAACACTTTATTTAATCTAAGGACGTAGATCGTTCTCGGTTCGATATCAGTGTCTCGGGATATCTGGTCTTCTTTTTTTTTTAGTACTACTCAGTTATTGCTCGCCCTGTTTCAGACAGAAATCAAAACTTTAGAAAACTTGCAACTGAGAAGGATATAGACAAGTGATGTTTTTTTTTCTATTTTAATCACAGAATATTTCCTTCATTTACACGATTCAGAGAACACTATCTTCGGCATGCGTGTGTGGCGTTGACCCATAAATAGATCTAACAGACCACGTTGAAAGAAAACCTGGTTTTCATGTAGCTAACAGGGAGAAGAATTGAAATTCTAGATAGTTAATAATGGCAAAGGTCAAATATTTAGCGGTTAGATTAAGTTACGCATTTTTTTAGCATTAACAGAAAGTAAAAAATAAACAAATAAAAAATAAAAAAAGCCGGAAATATTTTTTTGTAATCGTTCCGCTCCGATGAATTGTTTCTTTCTTTCATTTATATTTTTTTTCATTCAGTGTTAGATTTCTGTCTATTCATTTGGTGCGACTCCACAGAAAACGCTTGTAAAGATATTTACATAGTGACACAATTTATTGGTTCAATTAATTGGGCGTTCCTCCAGACACCCGTTAGTCGGCATTCAGAGTCAAAACTTATGCTAATTTTTATGGTAGGAAAACAATCCGTCTGAACTTTTTTTTTATTAGTTTACCAAAATCAAGGCAATAAAGCCACTAAGAAGTTGTTAAATATGAATAAACCGAGAAAATGTGACTGAGACAGGAAAAACAAAAAGAATAGGCTTCGGGGAGACAAAAAATGATAACGGACGTTGCGTTTCAGATTTTGATAATTTATTTTGATAGGTGTTGTAGAGTGTCTAACGCCCCTGCAGCACTCTCAATGATGAAATAGCCCATGGTCTATCTGAGTAAAGAATAGTAGCATTTGAGGCATAATATTAGAGTGTCATTCGAGTAATATTCGGACTGATTACTTCTGTGGCAATTGCGATCTAAACCTCTCCTCCCTGTGTTGAAAATTATGTCTTGTCTATCATTGAAACTATTTTACTGTTCTGTGTATATCCGTTTAGCACCGGAAATTGTGCTGAATAATACCGCAGCACACTTTGTCTGTGAATCGTATCCATCTCGGCGATACAACAAAATGAAAGCAAGAAGCCGAAAGAGAATTCCACAGTCGAGAAGTGCAAAGAGAAGAAGCTATCAGAATAGAACTTAGGTTGCATTTAGCAATTTCAACAGTAATATAACGAGACGTAACTGCCAATCTATTCTTCTCCTATGTGTCCTGTTCCTTCAGGACGTATGCGATCATGGCTTTTCATGTTTCCCTATCCCTGGTGGCTCTGAGCAC
>JBBBDQ010001194.1:570000-625000 GCA_037127315.1 Ascarosepion bandense
TCTTAATTAAAGCGAGGAATTTTTCCCCAATTTACTACTAGTCATCTGGCTGAAAGGGGGGGTTGTACCAGATGATATTCCTATTCCTATTTTTTCTTCGAGGGTTACTTTTCTCGTTTACATATTTAACATTTGGTTTTTTGTATCCACTATTTTTTATTTTTTAATATTTTTTAATAATATTATATTAAGCTTTATAATACTCATTATATTGAGCACTGTCCATAATAAAATAAATGCCAGGGAACTCAAAATAATAAAACCTTGAATCCACTTCCCCTGGAATTATTTATATATATATATATATATATATATATATATATATGCTACGGAAATCAACGAATTTTAACGAAACTTGGTTATAAGCAACCGACAATTTGAAATGAATTGTTTGAACATTATTTTTTTATCGATACTTGTATTTAAGTAGACATTAATGAAACAGTATTATATATTTATTTCTCCCGGCCTGATTATTTACGATAACTTTTTTATTACGAAAATGTGTGCCATTCGGCAGGATAGACCCGTTTGAAAGAAAAAAACCTGAGACAAAAATCCTAACACTAAAGCGCTCAATACAACACTAGAGAAAACAAGTAAGAATAAATCTAACCTAGAGCCAACGGACTTACCTAGGTTTCACCTAACGGATCGTCAGGGCAAGTCGGCTTGCCCTGACGACCCGTTGGCTCTACGTTAGATTTATTCTTACCTATATATATATATATATATATATATATATATATATATATATATATATAAATGTAAATACATATATATAATTCATTAAACATAACTGACAGAGTATTGGTGTTAATGTTTTTATTCGATTTTTCTAATTTGGTCTGAGTATTTTCCTTTTCTAAACAGAAAGTGGGTAATGTCTAAATGTTCTGTATATCTGACCGCCATTATGATAAAGGAACTTGTAGATTTTTATTTTTAACTATATATATATATATATATATATATATATATATATATATATATATATACTAGCAGTATAGCCCGGCGTTGCTCGGGAGTAATGAAAGCGTTAAAACTAATCCATGGCTCTGGAACTCAGACTCTGCATAAAAAATATTTGTGTGAAGTTTTTATATATAGATTTTCGATATTTATTAGGCGTACCTCGACACAAAACCTAGTTAAGAACACTCGCAGACACTTATAGTACAACTGTGTAAATTTTCAAGAAAATCGGTTCAGCCGTTTCGGAGTCTATATGTAACGGATACACAAACAGAGACACACACACACACAGTTTCATTTATATATATATATATATATATATATATATATATATATATATATATATATATTGTAATTTTCTTAATACAATGGTCTATAAAAGCATTATATCACTAAGCAAAAATTTTCATGTTTCAGAAGAATATTATTCTTCTTCATGTGATATTTTAAAATAAATGGTGAAAATTATTTATTTAGAAAATATAATATGAATTCATGGTTATTTAGAAAATTAAGGAGTGGCAGTTGTAGAAAGTTAAACAATATGCTTGTAGATGTGTCAATATTGTTCAATCAAAAGTGATAATTAGTTTGAATGATGGAGTTGAAAATGTGTGTCGCGAAATGGTGCAAAGTAGTATAACATCAAAACAATATCAAGCTCTACTTCGTATTGAGCACTCTTTATAAAAGTAAATGCATGAACAGTGGGTTTTAATTTATCTGTTCTTTCACTTCCTTATAATATATATATATATATATATATATATATATATATATATATATATATGTGTGTGTGTGTGTGTGTCTGTGTGTGTATGCGTGTCTGTCTATGGAAGTATGTATGTATGTATGTATGTATACGTAGATATAATAGGCCACTGAAAGAAACTCAAGAGATAAAAAAAAATAATATTGTTCATAGGACTAATAATTGTATATTGGAAGGCCTTTTGACCAAATTACACATAATAAAAAGAAATTTAGAAATCGTACTTTTCAGTCACATCTGTGTTCTTTCTTAGTGAAATGTGAAATGAAAAAAATAATCATGAAATGGGACTTTCATTTCCGAAGATATTTATATTTACTTATCTTTCTCTCTCTCTCTCTCTCTCTCTCTCTCTCTATATATATATATATATATATATATATATATATATATACGTCTCATATTAGTAGTCTCTTCATATCTTATCACAATATAAAATGAATACTTATTGGAATCAACAAAATTATTTGATGAATGATCGTAAAACCTATCTGCGCAGTTAAGATGAATGTTCAGTTTCATTCTGCGCAGATATAAACAAGCGGCAGCTATTTGTGTTATGTTTTAAATTTCGAAGTCTCAAATTAACAGCGGCGCTGGGGGTTTATAGATGTAAAATGAGTTGAAAGGCTGATTTGACAGATAAAGATAAATGTTTGCAAATCTTCAAATTCAGTAACCAAAAGCTAAGACCTTTATCTCGTCGTGTTGTTTCCCGTAACAAAAAAGAAAAACATCTATTATTTTCTACTTTTTAAAATATTTAAGCAATTGTCGAAAACGCAACATGTCAGTGCCTAAATCGAGTGGAGATATGTTAGACAAATAAGCCTCCTTGGAAAGACATCCATAAGGAAACTATAAAAAAATGTCCAAAGTATACAAGAAGACCGATTTTTTAAACGTTCCTTTCCCGGAGGAATGTAATGCTACTTTTGATGAGACATAAGTATAAAACAAAGATTGGTAACATCTTCCAGAAACCAGGTTGTTAAACTGAGAGTTCAGATATGCATTTTCTTAAAGACATACGTAGAGCTATGGTTCAAGAAGAAGCTAAACGCTTTCAGAAAGTTTATTTATATACATGACATTATTACGTTTTATTCGAAGACGAAAGCAAATAAAATGATTACCCTATAAAAATGGACTTCAAATAGACTCTTTCAAGGAAATGTCTGCTCGCCATTGAAAAATTGTAAGGAACTATGAAGAGAAAGCATTGGGAAACGATAATTTGTTATAAAAATGGAATTTTAGCTTCAGTGTTTTATATATTACTTGCAGGATAGCCCGGCGTTGCTTGAGTGTAATGAAAGCTTTAAAACTAATCCATGGTCCTGGAGCTCAGACTCTTTGGACATTGCACGAAAGACTAAAAAAGTAATAGCTGTTTCCAGCTAAAGCGAAACCGTAGACTGAAAGAAAAATGAATGGATGTAAGTCAAATGATATCGATATCAAATAAGTTTTTTCGTCCTAAACTGAATTTTGAAGGCTAAATAAGTCCTCTGAGTAAATGGTATCATGGCTGAGACTATGAACTGCAATTATACCTACTTAGAGCCAAATCCGAAGCAAAAACTAAAATAAAAGTGCTGAAAAAATACAGACATACAGGCAGATAAACAGACACACACACAAACATCTTGCCTTTTATATATATATATATATATATATATATATATATATATATATATATATATATAATCAATTTTCTGCACTATTCTAAGAACTGCCACCTTGAAACTTCTGAATATCGTTTCTGATGTCTTTTCTATAAGTGTATCAAATTTGATTAAAATCGGACCACTCCTTCTATAACCCGATTTTTTAGATTATCGATTTTCGATATTTATCGGGGTACCTCGACACAAAACCTAGCTAAGAACACTCGCAGTCGCTTATAGTACAACTGTGTAAATTTTCAAGAAAATCGGTTCAGCCGTCTCGGAGTCTATAGGTAACGGACACACATACACAGACACACACACACACAAAGTTCCATTATAAATAAGTTTAGATTTAGATTAGATAAAAAATCACAAAATCATCAGAACAACGACTTTGAATATGTATGCTCGAAACGAGAAATTGGAGAACCGAGTTTGAAATTCAGTTGAATTCGTTGCATTCCCTTTCTCACAAATGCTCTTTGGAAGGGTATTAGTCAGTCTCTTCCCAACAGCTATGAGTCAAATAATAGAACAGATTGGGTTCTATATCCTAGGTTGCCAACCAGTCTACAGCAGATCTATTGCGGGAAAATCTTCTGCCCATTCAATCATGTCTCTTTTATTCTTTGTAAAACTTAACGTTTCTCTCTTTGCCAAGTGTTCGAGTCTGCCCCTTTCGGTCATCAATTCACAAAAGCTCGTCATGTAGCTGGCAATTCAGTGGTGTAATGCTTTACAAGTTTATCTTGCTATATCAATTGCGGTTTAATAGTGAGTTCGATCATGTCTGGGTGCTCCACATTTTCGGCATCTTTTTAATATTTAAGGTCTCTCATTGCAAGGCTCATAAATCTGAAGCGGACTTTAGAGAGGTCTGTAAAACCAATCCTAAACAAGAAACAAGAGATAAACCTCTAATGCTAAAGACCGGGAGGATGTGGATCAGACGACAGTCAAACGTAACTATTCCGATTGGTGAAAGAAAGTAAAAAATCAGTACAGGGTTGAAGCAGATTTAAAAGTGGAACCGGAAACCCAACCCTAAACAGGGACAAGGATGACGAACAGAAAACATCGAATCACGTAGAGAATCAGGATTATGTGGCTAAGACGTTGGTTTCTGTTTCTGAGTATATTAGTAGTCAGTCAGTTAAGTGCCATACGTGATACACGCTTTGGGCGATCATGTCTCTTTCGAAACATGACTGACTGGGTAGGTTGCTATTGCTTTCTGCGGTAGATTGGTTGCCAGCCAAGGCTATAGAACCTAATCTGTTCTATTATTTAACTCATAATTGGAAGGAAGAGACAGATTAATACCTTTCCCAAGGGTGTTTGTGCGTAAGTGAATGCAAGGAATTCAACTAGAATTCGAACTCGGCATCCCGATTTGTCGTTCCGAGTCGATATCCACTGCACCACAACGCAGATTCAGCGTTGTGGTGCAGTAGATATATTAGTAGAGTAGACGAAAATACTCTCCATTATAACAAAAACCATTGTGCATATATATATATATATATATATATATATATGTATTACACACACACACACACAAACAAACAAACACACTCACACACACACACACACACACATATATATCCTTTCGCTCAGTTCCTCAGAAAGACAATAGCGAGGCAGCCTCGACTTGCTCATTGTCTTTACTGCAAATAATCAAACTTTTGTACCAGTTATGAAAGTTCTTGCGGAATCTTTGTTCTTGAACAGTGTCTCATATATATATATATATATATATATATATATATATATATATATATATTGTACTTGTTGTTACAATGGTTTATAAAAGCATAGTATTACTAGACAAAAATCTTTGCGTTTCGGAGGTATGTGTGCTCCTCATCTGGTGATAAGTTGAAATGAAAAATAAATGGTGAAGACGATTTATTTTTTGTAATATGATATGCAAGTGAATGTGGGATGGGGGTTTAGTATGATTTAGCCAGCAGTTTGTAGCCATAGAGATACAGCCTTTGGTTAGAGGTGCAGAGTAGCTGAGTTTTGGACAGGTCACTTTTTGGTTTTGTTAATATCTATAACTTTCTTACAATATATATATATATATATATATATATATATATTGTATCTGGACAGCAGATGATTATCTAAACATATATTGTTATAATGAATGTCTATTATGTTTAATCATGAGCCGTTTTAAACATCGTATTTTGGCTATAATTTCAGGTGTAAATAAATATAAATCTTGTCCAACATTTGGATATTTTTTATTATGCTGGTTCTTAATTTACATATTTACGAACTGCGTCTGCTATTCGGTGACTGTTATCGTTGCATAGCAATGTTTTATGCCAATACAATATAAAGTCATTTTTGATGGTGGATGTCTTTATGTTAATGTCCCTGTAATTTCTCTGAAGATGGCTCATGTAAGCCGAAAGCTTAGAACAATCATAATAAAAAATATCCAAATGTCGGGCAAATTTAGTCTTTATTTTCCCCTGAAATTAATACCAAAACACTAGAACTGTTCATGATAAATATAATAGACATTCACTGTCTGTTACATTTAATAATATATGCTTAGAATATATATATATATATATATATATATATATATATACTATATATATATATATATATATATATATTCTAAGCATATATATATATATATATAACATATATATATATATATATATATATATATATTCTAAGCATATATATATATATATATATATCTTTCATATCTTTCTATTAAACGTGCATGGATGCATCAACAGTTTTGATCTTTCTACTACATCAGGCATCATCAAAAATACAACAATGCATATATATATATATATATATATAAATTGCGAGTTCAAAAATTCCCTGCCACGTGAACGTTCAAATAAAACACCGTTAGAAGAACATTCTTAAAAAGAAAAACCGTAAAATGTAAAATCAGTTATTAAAAATCGCCTGAAGACACCACTCATAGTAGAAACCTGGGTAGCGCAATAACTCGTTTAAAAATGGAATATATATATATATATATATATATATATATATATATATATGCAATAAAATATAGTTTTAATTTAAGGCATAATGTCTTAAACTGCTGAATATTAGAGATAGAGTATATGGAAAAAAAATTAAATACGTTTATGGTTTTTCCTATGTACATTTTTTCATCTTTGGGTTTCTCCATGGAAGAAATCGAACACATATATATTAAGGATTTCGTTAAACATTTATTAGGAATAGTGCATTGGTTTGGGTTTCTACAGTTACAAAGTTTGTTATTATGGGGCAGACTGGTATTAGTGTTGGAGTTATTTTTGTTATGTGCTTTTAATATTTTACTGTTATGTATTTTAATTATTTTTTCTAGATTGTTAGAGCAGCAGTAGCAAAGTTTTATTGTATTCCTATTTAATATTTTGCTTAGGGGGTTATTTTGGGGAAAATGCTTATCTATTAGTTTAAGAAATTTATGTCCCACTTTAAACTGATTAAAAGGAGGGTTATACCATATGATTTTGTTTCTATTTTTTCTTTTTGAGCTCTTGAATTTTTCCACAAAGTTAATATTGGATGACTGATATCCACTGTCTTGAAGGGTTTTATCGTAAATTATTTTCTGTTTATCGAATATTTTTTATTTGAGAAGTGTGTATTAATGCGGCGTTCCAGTGATGATGGGATATGCTTGATAATGGATAGTGGGTGATTAGAAATGGGGTTTATATAGATTGGGTTAGAATTATTTTTCATGTCAGGTTGGAAAGTGTTCAATACTAAGTCTAATGTTATGTCTAGGAATTCAACTTGATTGATATTAAGGTTAATTACTACGTTCAGACCAAATGATTTAAAGACTTTATGAATTAATTTTCTAAAAGTTAAATGGAAAATCCTCAAACAAGCAAGAACAGCTAAATCAATAAAGGAACCATGTTTCCTTTGTCTTCAAGAAAAAATTGAAATCATTAAACACATGAATAGCGACAAACTTTTAAACCAGAGGCATGAAACCACAGTAAACTGCAAACATATTAAAGAACTAACCTTACAATCATGCTAAAAAAATACTGCAAAAGCCAAAACTAGGATCTCCAAGAGACGATAAACCTTTATCGTACTAACAACACTCTTACATCAAATTTTACCTAATATTGCTAATCAAGGTTTTAATATATATATATATATATATATATATATATAGTCATCCGCAGACAGATCTGTTTCGCTGTATCATAGCTCATCAGTACGATTAGACTCCGATTGCTTTTAACCCAGGATTGAAACCCAACCGAATTATATATATATATATATATATATATATATATATGTGTGTGTGTGTGTGTGTGTGTGTGTGTGTGTGTGTGTGTGACCAGATAAAATAATGAATCTGTTAACAAAATGAAGACAAAATGGATTTTAAAATTACTAGTTTGTTTTTTAGCATCGTCATCATTTTGTGCCTCAGATGTTTCCAAATGTCCTATCCACTTTTTCCTTCAGAAGAAGCTTTCTGGTTTACCTTTGATGAAATGGCACCCAGCAACTTCAAAGTCAGCATCGGAAGAAAAATGTTGACCTTTCAAAATCAACGTTCAGTTTCGGGAACAACTACACATCTTATGATGTCAGATTCTGGCTGTTCAAGTTCCGGTTGAAGTAATTTTCAAATAGCTAGGAATTTCAGACCTCTCACCGTTTTCGCCATTTGTTACCGGCAATGCAGTCCTTGTGCTTCGCGAAAAGAAAAACGACAATATTAAGTTCTCATTATTTTGTTAGTGAGTTTTTCAATTTCTCACGTTTTCACTATCTCGCGTTTTCAATATCTCGCGTTTTCAATTTCTCGCGTTATTTCAAAAGAGGTGACTGAATTAATCTTATTTCATACTGATAGAAATTTTGCGCGAATGTCTCTCTGATCGCAGTTCTATTTGTAACAGGAATTTATAGACTACATAATGCGTATTTAAGCTATTTTGTCTATTTCCACTATTAGCGACGCTACGTGGTAGATCATACTCATCAATCAACCCTTCTAGCGTAACTGTTCAAACTATTGATTGCACCAGATTCTCAGAAACAGCAGTTAATGTCCTGTCAGCATAGTTACAGTATAGACCACTGGTGGACGTTAAACAAGCACAAATATGCCGAAGCAGGCGTCTGCACAAGGATTGGCTAGCTACCCTACCAGACATTATAAAACGATTAGAGGATTTGGATGACTACAAAATTATTCAGGAAATTCAAAAAAATAGTTCTGCTGAAAACGGTCATAATATTGTGTAAGTTTCTGGTGATATGAAACTTGATTACACAAGCAACTCAATGTATTTCAGTGACTTTTCTTTTGAGTATACAATAACATACTTTTCCAGTGAAACTTTTGTTAAAACTATATGAAAACAAGGAATTAATTATTCGGAGACGATACAGAGTCGGACTGTAAGAGGCGTAACCATAACCAAAGAAACATTATTTATGTCCAAAAAGATATTAGAAAGAGATTAGAAAAATTATATAATTACAAAAGGGGAATCAAAAAATATTCTGTGTTTTTTTTGTTTTTTTTGTTGTTGTTTTTTTTTTCTTGAAAACGGCCAGAATATTGCGAGGATTCTGGAGATATTAGGCAACTTGATTAAACTCGAATCTCGATGCCACTCAGAAACTTCTTCTTTGAGTATACAATAATATACTTTTGATCTGATAACCCACCTTCATCGGGTCAAGGAAACTAGGTGAGAATAAACGAGAATTTTATTAGAAATAAGCTTGACAAAAAAAAAAAAAAAAAAAACCGTAAAAAATTTTTGATGAACCTTATTTCTTGAGTTAATAATTGAATAAGCTCATGGCGAGTTCTACGAAACCGATGCGGAAGTGACAGTCTTTGTTGCAGAGGCTGCATTTATGTTTTGTTTCTGGTCTGTCGGAGCTGTCATTTTGCTTCCTGCGAACCCGCCTCTCCATGGTCACTTGTGTTAGTTGCTTGATTTTAGTTGTTCGGCCAGGGTTCCTCTTTATTTGATCCGATTAACTGCTACGCTCTCACAAGACTCCGTGTTGATGCCCACAGCTTTCATATGGCGTTTTTTGATGTCACGATACCGCAGCTGTGGCCGCATAGTGGATCTTCTTCCAGAGACCAGCTCCCCATACAGGAGGTCTTTTGGAATGCAACCTTCTGACATGCGGTGAACATGGCCTAGCCAGCGGAGTCTGAACATGATAGGCAGACCAGCTGTTTACGGAGTGTGAGCATGGTAGGCAGACCAGTTCAAGACAGAACCTCAGTGTTGGGCATCTTGTCTTGCCATGAGATTCCCAATATATGTCTGATACTTCTCCCGTGGATGGTGTTCAGACGTCTCTCTTGTCTGGCGTACGTGGTCCATGCCTTACTGCCATATAGCAGTGTACTGATGACACAGGCTTTGTACACTACCATCTTTGTCATCATTGTTCGTCCAAACACAGGTCGTGGCTGTTTTCACATTTCTCTTGTCGCGCTCTATGTCAAGGGAGAGGTTGTCAGTGATGGTAATTGGCGAGTTCTATGACAATAAATTATCCGTATAAATTCCCCTATCTTATTGCTTAAGAAAATATTGCAATAACAATCATAAATATGAACGTTTGTCGTTATTTTTCACTGAAACAGCCATTAAATACTTCTATCTTAACCTTCTTTCTTACTTTTTTCTTCCTTCCTTCATTCCTTCCATCCTTCCTTCCTTCCTTTTTTTTCTTTGTTTCATTTTCTCGCTGAAGCCAAGTCATGTATGTCTTTTTTCTACACAGTCAAAACGGAATAATCCATTATTTATTAAGTATTTGCAGGAAAGGTTAAACTTTTATATTCCTTTATTTCTTTTTCGTCAAATCCCCATCTTACGAACTATTCTCTTAATAAAAATATAAAAGTAATTAAGCAGATCATGCTATTTTATTTTTATCGTAATTAAACTTTATGCCTTCTTCGGTGTCCGTCTTTCGATACGGTGTCTGAAAAATGGCGGTTTAACCGGGTTAACCAATGTTTCTCAACTAAGATTAAAGTGTAGTATAGGTACCTCCACTAAATCGCTGAAAATAATAGCATAGTATGAATGAAAAAGGGCCCAAACTAAATAAAAACAAAGTTTTATCAGCAAAATGTTTAAGTTTAAACAAAATTTTGTTTGTTTTGTTAACAAAATGTTTGTTATTGTTAATAGAATAGATCAAAGCATTTCAAA
Organism: Ascarosepion bandense; assembly: GCA_037127315.1. NCBI lineage: Eukaryota > Metazoa > Mollusca > Cephalopoda > Sepiida > Sepiidae > Ascarosepion > Ascarosepion bandense. The sequence continues at coordinate 580,656 of JBBBDQ010001194.1, forward strand.
ATTATTTTAAAAAATGTAAAAGCCTTTCTAACATGTTCGAAAGTTTGATAGAAAATCTTATCTTTCGTCCATGAGTGACGTAATTTTGCCAAGGGTTTATTAATAGCTGACCTCCCACTGGTTTTATTTCACCTTTAGAACGAGGCAATCCTCGAAGTCCTACCAGAATTTATTATCGGTGGGCACAATCTTAACAACACAAGATATGCAGAGGATACGGCGCAGATGGCAAACAGAAAAAAAACTTGCAGCAATTCCTAGACGATTTAGTAAATGACTGCGAAAAAGAAGATATTTCTTTTTTCAACAATGAAGGCATGCGGCTATATCACGTGAAAACAGCGGTTCCGTAAGATCACAGAAGTTAAACAGCGTCGAGCCTGGTTTGGTTACAGATTAAGACGCACAGTTTATGAGGACATGTATAGGACGTGAGGACGTGAATATAACGGTTAACCCTAGACTTGAAAAAGGTTAATATCGCAGTGATTAAGAAAGCATCCTCTTAACCGTTAGTTCCACAAACGACAGTTTTTTTTTTCATAGTCATTTCACCACAAGCAAGTTAGTACTGGCGCAAGTGAGGAGTGGGTTACATCAGAGAAGAGCGAGTATCAAGATACAGAGGGTGTCGAAGAAAGGATAAGAGAAAGACGGGAATACTAGTGCGCAAGTGGCTACGTGAGAGCGAGAAGGAAGAACAATATACAGAGGGTGTCGAAGAAAGGATAAGAGAATGATGGGAATACTAGTGCGCAAGTGGCTATGTGAGAGCGAGAAGGAAGAACAATATACAGAGGGTGTCGAAGAAAGGATAAGAGAAAGATGGGAATACTAGAGCGCAAGTGGCTACGTGAGAGCGAGAAGGAAGAACAATATACAGAGGGTGTCGAAGAAAGGATAAGAGAAAGATGGGAATACTAGTGCGCAAGTGGCTATGTGAGAGCGAGAAGGAAGAACAATATACAGAGGGTGTCGAAGAAAGGATAAGAGAATGATGGGAATACTAGTGCGCAAGTGGCTATGTGAGAGCGAGAAGGAAGAACAATATACAGAGGGTGTCGAAGAAAGGATAAGAGAATGACGGGAATATTAGTGCGCAAGTGGCTACGTGAGAGCGAGAAGGAAGAACAATATACAGAAGGTGTCGAAGAAAGGATAAGAGAAAGATGGGAATACTAGAGCGCAAGTGGCTACGTGAGAGCGAGAAGGAAGAACAATATACAGAGGGTGTCGAAGAAAGGATAAGAGAAAGACGGGAATACTAGTGCGCAAGTTGCTACGTGAGAGCGAGAAGGAAGAACAATATACAGAGGGTGTCGAAGAAAGGATAAGAGAAAGATGGGAATACTAGTGCGCAAGTTGCTACGTGAGAGCGAGAAGGAAGAACAATATACAGAGGGTGTCGAAGAAAGGATAAGTGAAAGATGGGAATACTAGTGCGCAAGTGGCTACGTGAGAGCGAGAAGGAAGAACAATATACAGAGGGTGTCGAAGAAAGGATAAGAGAAAGATGGGAATACTAGTGCGCAAGTGGCTACGTGAGAGCGAGAAGGAAGAACAATATACAGAGGGTGTCGAAGAAAGGATAAGTGAAAGATGGGAATACTAGTGCGCAAGTGGCTACGTGAGAGCGAGAAGGAAGAACAATATACAGAGGGTGTCGAAGAAAGGATGAGAGAAGGAACGGGAATACTAGTGCGCAAGTAGCTGCGTGAGCGAGAAGGAAGAACAATATGCAGAGGTGTCGAAGAAAGGATAAGGGAGAAAGACGGGAATGTGGTGCTGAGTAGCTGCGTGAGAGCGAGAAGGAAGAACAATATACAGAGGGTGTCCGAAGAAAAGGATAAGTGAAAGATGGGAATACTAGTGCGCAAGTTGCTACGTGAGGGCGAGAAGGAAGAACAATATACAGAGGTGTCGAAGAAAGGATAAGTGAAAGATGGGAATATGGTGCTGAGATTGCTACGTGAGCGAAGGAAGAACAATATGCAGAGGGTGTCGAAGAAAGGATAAAGAAGATGGGAATGCTAGAGGAAACGAAGTGGTTGCGACGAGCGAGAAGGAAGAACAATATGCGGTGTCCAGAAAGGATAAGAAGATAGAATATGGTGCGCAAGTGGCTACGTGAGAGCGAGAAGGAAGAACAATATACAGAGGTGTCGAAGAAAGGATAAGAAAGATGGGAATACTAGTGCGCAGTGGCTGCGGCGGGGTAGGGCGAGAAGGAAGAACAATATACAGAGGTGTCCGAAGAAAGGATAAGAGAATGATGGGAATATAGTGCGCAAGCAGTAGCTACGTGAGATTAGGCGAGAAGAACAATATACAGAGTGTGTCCGAAAGGATAAGAAAGATGAGAATACTAGTGCGCAAGTGGCTACGTGAGAGCGAGAAGGAAGAACATTATACGAGTGTGTCGAAAAGGATAAGAGAATGATGGGAATACTAGTGCGCAAGTGGCTACGTGAGAGCGAGAAGGAAGAACAGTATACAGAGGGTGTCGAAAAAGGATAAGAGAAAGATGGAATATACTAGAGCGCAGTGGCTACGTGGGGGTAGGCGAGGAAAAGGAAGAACAATATGCAAGTGTGTCGAAGGATAAAGAAAGATGGGAATACTGGTGCTGGTGGCAAGCGAGAGCAGAAGGAAGAACAATATGCAGAGGGGGTGTCGGAGAAAAGGATAAGAAAGATTGGAATACTGGTGCGCAGGTAGCTGCGTGAGAGCGAGAAGGAAGAACAATATGCAGAGGGTGTCGAAGAAAGGATAAGAAAGATGGGAATACTAGAGCGCAGGTAGCTACGTGAAGAGTGGGCAGAAGGAAGAACAATATGCAAGTGTGTCGAAAAAGGATAAAGAAGATGGGAATACTGGTGCTGGTGGCTACGTGAGAGCGAGAAGGAAGACAATATACAGAGGTGTCGAAGAAAGGATAAAGAAGATGGGAATACTGGTGCGCAAGTGGCTACGTGAGGAAGCAGAGCGAGAAGGAAGAACAATATACAGAGGATGTCGGAAAGAAAAGGATAAGAGAATGATGGGAATACTGGTGCACAGTGGCTACGTGAGGAAGTAGAAGCGAGGAAGGAAGAACAATATGCAGAGGTGTCGAAGAAAGGATAAGAAAGATGAGAATACTAGTGCGCAAGTAACTGCGTGAGAGCGAGAGAAGGAACAATATGCAGAAGGTGTCGAAGAAAAGGATAAGAATGATGGAATACTGGTGCGCAAGTGGCGGCGAGAGCGAGAAGGAAGAACAATATACAGAGGGTGTCGGGGAAGAAAGGATAGAGAAAGATGCAGGAATACTAGGCGCAAGTGGCTACGTGAGGGGAGAGCAGCGAAGGAAGAAGAACAATATGCAGAGGGTGTCAGAAGAAAAGGATAAGAAAGATGAGAATGCTAGGCTGGTAGCTGCGTGAGGGTAGAGCGAGAAGGAAGGAGCAATATGCAGAGGGTGTCGAGAAGAAAGGATAAAGAAGGTAGAATATGATGCGCAGGTGGATGCGTGAGAGCGAGAAGGAAGAACAATATACAGAGGGTGTCGAAGAAAGGATAAGAGAATGATGGGAATACTAAGACGCAGGTATGCGTGAGGCGAAGGAAGAACAATATACAGAGGGTGTCGAAGAAAGGATAAGAAAGATGGGAATACTGGAGGCTGAGTAGCTGCGTGAGGTAGGCAGGAAGAGAGGAAGAACAATATGCAGAGTGTGTCGAAGAAAGGATAAAGAGAAAGATGGGAATACTGGTGCGCAAGTGGCTACGTGAGAGCGAGAAGGAAGAACAATATACAGAGGTGTCGGAGAAAGGATAAGAGAAGATGGGAATACTAGTGCGCAAGTGGCTACCGTGAGAGTTGAGCGAGAAGGAAGAACAATATACAGAGGGTGTCGAAGAAAGGATAAGAGAAAGATGGGAATACTAGTGCGCAAGTGGCTACGTGAGAGTAGAGCGAGAAGGAAGAACAATATACAGAGTGTGTCGAAGAAAGGATAAGAGAAAGATGGGAATACTAGTGCGCAAGTGGCTACGTGAGAAGGAGAAGGAAGAACAATATACAGAGGGTGTCGAAGAAAGGATAAGAGAAAGATGGGAATACTAGTGCGCAAGTGGCTACGTGAGATTAGAGCGAGAAGGAAGAACAATATACAGAGTGTGTCGAAGAAAGGATAAGAGAAAGATGGGAATACTAGGTGCGCAAGTGGCTACGTGAGAGTAGAGCGAGAAGGAAGAACAATATACAGAGGGTGTCGAAGAAAGGATAAGAGAATGATGGGAATACTAGTGCGCAAGTGGCTACGTGAGAGTAGAGCGAGAAGGAAGAACAATATACAGAGGGTGTCGAAGAAAGGATAAGAGAAAGATGGGAATACTAGTGCGCAAGTGGCTACGTGAGAGCGAGAAGGAAGAAACAATATACAGAGGGTGTCGAAGAAAGGATAAGAGAATGATGGGAATACTAGTGCGTGCGGCTACGTGAGAGCGAGAAGGAAGAACAATATACAGAGGGTGTCGAAGAAAGGACGAGAAAGATGAACACCAGATGCAAGCGTCATGGAGAGCTGAGAAGGAAGAACAATACGAGGAACAAGAAGAAAGGATAAGAAGACAAGTTACTTGAAGCGCAAGGCGCGTGAGAGCAGAGCGAGAAGGAAGAACAATATACAGAGTGTGTCGAAGAAAGGATAAGAGAAAGATGGGAATACTAGTGCGCAAGTGGCTACGTGAGAGTAGAGCGAGAAGGAAGAACAATATACAGAGGGTGTCGAAGAAAGGATAAGAGAATGATGGGAATACTAGTGCGCAAGAAGCACGGGAGTAGAGCGAGAAGGAAGAACAATATACAGAGGGTGTCGAAGAAAGGATAAGAGAAAGATGGGAATACTAGTGCAAGTGGCTACGTGAGAGCGAGAAGGAAGAACAATATACAGAGGGTGTCGAAGAAAGGATAAGAGAATGATGGGAATACTAGTGCGCAAGTGGCTACGTGAGAGCGAGAAGGAAGAACAATATACAGAGGGTGTCGAAGAAAGGATAAGAGAAAGATGGGAATACTAGAGCGCAAGTGGCTACGTGAGAGCGAGAAGGAAGAACAATATACAGAGGGTGTCGAAGAAAGGATAAGAGAAAGATGGGAATACTAGTGCGCAAGTGGCTACGTGAGAGTAGAGCGAGAAGGAAGAACAATATACAGAGTGTGTCGAAGAAAGGATAAGAGAAAGATGGGAATACTAGTGCGCAAGAGGCTACGTGAGAGCGAGAAGGAAGAACAATATACAGAGGATGTCGAAGAAAGGATAAGAGAAAGATGGGAATACTAGAGCGCAAGTGGCTACGTGAGAGTAGAGCGAGAAGGAAGAACAATATACAGAGTGTGTCGAAGAAAGGATAAGAGAAAGATGGGAATACTAGTGCGCAAGTGGCTACGTCAGAGCGAGAAGGAAGAACAATATACAGAGGGTGTCGAAGAAAGGATAAGAGAAAGATGGGAATACTAGTGCGCAAGTGGCTACGTGAGAGTAGAGCGAGAAGGAAGAACAATATACAGAGTGTGTCGAAGAAAGGATAAGAGAAAGATGGGAATACTAGTGCGCAAGTGGATACGTGAGAGTAGAGCGAGAAGGAAGAACAATATACAGAGTGTGTCGAAGAAAGGATAAGAGAATGATGGGAATACTAGAGCGCAAGTGGCTACGTGAGAGTAGAGCGAGAAGGAAGAACAATATACAGAGTGTGTCGAAGAAAGGATAAGAGAAAGATGGGAATACTAGTGCGCAAGTGGCTACGTGAGAGTAGAGCGAGAAGGAAGAACAATATACAGAGGGTGTCGAAGAAAGGATAAGAGAATGATGGGAATACTAGTGCGCAAGTGGCTACGTGAGAGCGAGAAGGAAGAACAATATACAGAGGGTGTCGAAGAAAGGATAAGAGAAAGATGGGAATACTAGTGCGCAAGTGGCTACGTGAGATTAGAGCGAGAAGGAAGAACAATATACAGAGGGTGTCGAAGAAAGGATAAGAGAAAGATGGGAATACTAGAGCGCAAGTGGCTACGTGAGAGCGAGAAGGAAGAACAATATACAGAGGGTGTCGAAGAAAGGATAAGAGAAAGATGGGAATACTAGTGCGCAAGTGGCTACGTGAGAGTAGAGCGAGAAGGAAGAACAATATACAGAGTCTGTCGAAGAAAGGATAAGAGAAAGATGGGAATACTAGTGCGCAAGTGGCTACGTGAGAGCGAGAAGGAAGAACAATATACAGAGGGTGTCGAAGAAAGGATAAGAGAAAGATGGGAATACTAGAGCGCAAGTGGCTACGTGAGAGCGAGAAGGAAGAACAATATACAGAGGGTGTCGAAGAAAGGATAAGAGAAAGATGGGAATACTAGTGCGCAAGTGGCTACGTGAGAGTAGAGCGAGAAGGAAGAACAATATACAGAGGGTGTCGAAGAAAGGATAAGAGAATGATGGGAATACTAGTGCGCAAGTGGCTACGTGAGATTAGAGCGAGAAGGAAGAACAATATACAGAGGGTGTCGAAGAAAGGATAAGAGAAAGATGGGAATACTAGTGCGCAAGTGGCTACGTGAGAGTAGATCGAGAAGGAAGAACAATATACAGAGGGTGTCGAAGAAAGGATAAGAGAATGATGGGAATACTAGTGCGCAAGTGGCTACGTGAGATTAGAGCGAGAAGGAAGAACAATATACAGAGTGTGTCGAAGAAAGGATAAGAGAAAGATGGGAATACTAGTGCGCAAGTGGCTACGTGAGAGCGAGAAGGAAGAACAATATACAGAGGGTGTCGAAGAAAGGATAAGAGAAAGATGGGAATACTAGTGCGCAAGTGGCTACGTGAGAGTAGGGCGAGAAGGAAGAACAATATACAGAGGGTGTCGAAGAAAGGATAAGAGAATGATGGGAATACTAGTGCGCAAGTGGCTACGTGAGATTAGAGCGAGAAGGAAGAACAATATACAGAGGGTGTCGAAGAAAGGATAAGAGAATGATGGGAATACTAGTGCGCAAGTGGCTACGTGAGCGAGAAGGAAGAACAATATACAGAGGGTGTCGAAGAAAGGATAAGAGAAAGATGGGAATACTAGAGCGCAAGTGGCTACGTGAGAGCGAGAAGGAAGAACAATATACAGAGGGTGTCGAAGAAAGGATAAGAGAAAGATGGGAATACTAGAGCGCAAGTGGCTACGTGAGAGTAGAGCGAGAAGGAAGAACAATATACAGAGGGTGTCGAAGAAAGGATAAGAGAAAGATGGGAATACTAGTGCGCAAGTGGATACGTGAGAGCGAGAAGGAAGAACAATATACAGAGGGTGTCGAAGAAAGGATAAGAGAATGATGGGAATACTAGTGCGCAAGTGGCTACGTGAGAGCGAGAAGGAAGAACAATATACAGAGGGTGTCGAAGAAAGGATAAGAGAAAGATGGGAATACTAGAGCGCAAGTGGCTACGTGAGAGTAGAGCGAGAAGGAAGAACAATATACAGAGTGTGTCGAAGAAAGGATAAGAGAAAGATGGGAATACTAGTGCGCAAGTGGCTACGTGAGAGCGAGAAGGAAGAACAATATACAGAGGGTGTCGGAGAAAGGATAAGAGAAAGATGGGAATACTAGTGCGCAAGTGGCTACGTGAGAGTAGAGCGAGAAGGAAGAACAATATACAGAGGGTGTCGAAGAAAGGATAAGAGAAAGATGGGAATACTAGTGCGCAAGTGGCTACGTGAGAGTAGAGCGAGAAGGAAGAACAATATACAGAGTGTGTCGACGAAAGGATAAGAGAAAGATGGGAATACTAGTGCGCAAGTGGCTACGTGAGAGCGAGAAGGAAGAACAATATACAGAGGGTGTCGAAGAAAGGATAAGAGAAAGATGGGAATACTAGTGCGCAAGTGGCTACGTGAGATTAGAGCGAGAAGGAAGAACAATATACAGAGTGTGTCGAAGAAAGGATAAGAGAAAGATGGGAATACTAGTGCGCAAGTGGCTACGTGAGAGTAGAGCGAGAAGGAAGAACAATATACAGAGGGTGTCGAAGAAAGGATAAGAGAATGATGGGAATACTAGTGCGCAAGTGGCTACGTGAGAGTAGAGCGAGAAGGAAGAACAATATACAGAGGGTGTCGAAGAAAGGATAAGAGAATGATGGGAATACTAGTGCGCAAGTGGCTACGTGAGAGCGAGAAGGAAGAACAATATACAGAGGGTGTCGAAGAAAGGATAAGAGAAAGATGGGAATACTAGAGCGCAAGTGGCTACGTGAGAGCGAGAAGGAAGAACAATATACAGAGGGTGTCGAAGAAAGGATAAGAGAAAGATGGGAATACTAGTGCGCAAGTGGCTACGTGAGATTAGAGCGAGAAGGAAGAACAATATACAGAGTGTGTCGAAGAAAGGATAAGAGAAAGATGGGAATACTAGTGCGCAAGTGGCTACGTGAGAGTAGAGCGAGAAGGAAGAACAATATACAGAGGGTTTCGAAGAAAGGATAAGAGAATGATGGGAATACTAGTGCGCAAGTGGCTACGTGAGAGTAGAGCGAGAAGGAAGAACAATATACAGAGGGTGTCGAAGAAAGGATAAGAGAAAGATGGGAATACTAGTGCGCAAGTGGCTACGTGAGAGCGAGAAGGAAGAACAATATACAGAGGGTGTCGAAGAAAGGATAAGAGAATGATGGGAATACTAGTGCGCAAGTGGCTACGTGAGAGCGAGAAGGAAGAACAATATACAGAGGGTGTCGAAGAAAGGATAAGAGAAAGATGGGAATACTAGAGCGCAAGTGGCTACGTGAGAGCGAGAAGGAAGAACAATATACAGAGGGTGTCGAAGAAAGGATAAGAGAAAGATGGGAATACTAGTGCGCAAGTGGCTACGTGAGAGTAGAGCGAGAAGGAAGAACAATATACAGAGTGTGTCGAAGAAAGGATAAGAGAAAGATGGGAATACTAGTGCGCAAGAGGCTACGTGAGAGCGAGAAGGAAGAACAATATACAGAGGATGTCGAAGAAAGGATAAGAGAAAGATGGGAATACTAGAGCGCAAGTGGCTACGTGAGAGTAGAGCGAGAAGGAAGAACAATATACAGAGTGTGTCGAAGAAAGGATAAGAGAAAGATGGGAATACTAGTGCGCAAGTGGCTACGTGTGAGCGAGAAGGAAGAACAATATACAGAGGGTGTCGAAGAAAGGATAAGAGAAAGATGGGAATACTAGTGCGCAAGTGGCTACGTGAGAGTAGAGCGAGAAGGAAGAACAATATACAGAGTGTGTCGAAGAAAGGATAAGAGAAAGATGGGAATACTAGTGCGCAAGTGGATACGTGAGAGTAGAGCGAGAAGGAAGAACAATATACAGAGTGTGTCGAAGAAAGGATAAGAGAATGATGGGAATACTAGAGCGCAAGTGGCTACGTGAGAGTAGAGCGAGAAGGAAGAACAATATACAGAGTGTGTCGAAGAAAGGATAAGAGAAAGATGGGAATACTAGTGCGCAAGTGGCTACGTGAGAGTAGAGCGAGAAGGAAGAACAATATACAGAGGGTGTCGAAGAAAGGATAAGAGAATGATGGGAATACTAGTGCGCAAGTGGCTACGTGAGAGCGAGAAGGAAGAACAATATACAGAGGGTGTCGAAGAAAGGATAAGAGAAAGATGGGAATACTAGAGCACAAGTGGCTACGTGAGAGCGAGAAGGAAGAACAATATACAGAGGGTGTCGAAGAAAGGATAAGAGAATGATGGGAATACTAGTGCGCAAGTGGCTACGTGAGAGTAGAGCGAGAAGGAAGAATAATATACAGAGTCTGTCGAAGAAAGGATAAGAGAAAGATGGGAATACTAGTGCGCAAGTGGCTACGTGAGAGCGAGAAGGAAGAACAATATACAGAGGGTGTCGAAGAAAGGATAAGAGAAAGATGGGAATACTAGAGCGCAAGTGGCTACGTGAGAGCGAGAAGGAAGAACAATATACAGAGGGTGTCGAAGAAAGGATAAGAGAAAGATGGGAATACTAGTGCGCAAGTGGCTACGTGAGAGTAGAGCGAGAAGGAAGAACAATATACAGAGGGTGTCGAAGAAAGGATAAGAGAATGATGGGAATACTAGTGCGCAAGTGGCTACGTGAGATTAGAGCGAGAAGGAAGAACAATATACAGAGGGTGTCGAAGAAAGGATAAGAGAAAGATGGGAATACTAGTGCGCAAGTGGCTACGTGAGAGTAGATCGAGAAGGAAGAACAATATACAGAGGGTGTCGAAGAAAGGATAAGAGAATGATGGGAATACTAGTGCGCAAGTGGCTACGTGAGATTAGAGCGAGAAGGAAGAACAATATACAGAGTGTGTCGAAGAAAGGATAAGAGAAAGATGGGAATACTAGTGCGCAAGTGGCTACGTGAGAGCGAGAAGGAAGAACAATATACAGAGGGTGTCGAAGAAAGGATAAGAGAAAGATGGGAATACTAGTGCGCAAGTGGCTACGTGAGAGTAGGGCGAGAAGGAAGAACAATATACAGAGGGTGTCGAAGAAAGGATAAGAGAATGATGGGAATACTAGTGCGCAAGTGGCTACGTGAGATTAGAGCGAGAAGGAAGAACAATATACAGAGGGTGTCGAAGAAAGGATAAGAGAAAGATGGGAATACTAGTGCGCAAGTTGGCTACGTGAGAGTAGAGCGAGAAGGAAGAACAATATACAGAGTGTGTCGAAGAAAGGATAAGAGAAAGATGGGAATACTAGAGCGCAAGTGGCTACGTGAGAGCGAGAAGGAAGAACAATATACAGAGGGTGTCGAAGAAAGGATAAGAGAAAGATGGGAATACTAGTGCGCAAGTGGCTACGTGAGAGTAGAGCGAGAAGGAAGAACAATATACAGAGTGTGTCGAAGAAAGGATAAGAGAAAGATGGGAATACTAGTGCGCAAGAGGCTACGTGAGAGCGAGAAGGAAGGAGCAATATACAGAGGATGTCGAAGAAAGGATAAGAGAAAGATGGGAATACTAGAGCGCAAGTGGCTACGTGAGGAAGTGAGCGAGAAGGAAGAACAATATACAGAGTGTGTCGAAGAAAGGATAAGAAAGATGGGAATACTAGACACAGTGGCTACGTGAGAGCGAGGAAGAACAATATGCGGTGTGAAGAGGAAGAATATAAGAAGAGATGGGAATACTAGTGCAAGTGGCTACGTGAAGAGTAGAGCTGAAAGGGAAAGAACAATATACAGAGTGTGTCGAAGAAAGGATAAAGGAGAAAGATGGGAATACTAGTGCTAGGTGTAGGAAGTAGAGCGAGAAGGAAGAACAATATACAGAGTGTGTCGAAGAAAGGATAAGAGAATGATGGGAATGCTGAGGCGTAGGTATTACGTGATAGAGCGAGAAGGAAGAACAATATACAGAGTGTGTCGAAGAGAGGATGAAGATGAATATGGTGCATAGTGGCTTTACGTGAGAGTAGAGCGAAGAGCATGCTACAGAGGGTGTCGAACAAAGGATAAAGAGAATGATGGGGCCACTATGCGCAAGTGGCCAAGCAGAGCGAGAAGGAAGAACAATACAGAGGGGTGTCGAAGAAAGGATAAGAAAATGAATACTAGAGCGCAGTGGCTACGTGAGAGCGAAGAAGGAAGAACAATATACAGAGGGTGTCGAAGAAGAATTCAAGAGAATGATGGGAATGCTAGTGCAAGTGGCTACGTGAAGTAGAGCGAGAAGGAAGAACAATACTGAGTCATCGAAAAGGATAAGAGAGAAAAGTGGGAATACTGGTGTTTCAAGTAGCTGCGAGAGCAAGAAGGAAGAACAATACAGAGGTGTCGAAGAAAAGTCGAGAGAAAGATGGGAATACTAGAGCGCAAGTGGCTACGTGAGAGCGAGAAGGAAGAACAATGAGGGTGTCGAAGAAAGGATAAGAAGATGGGAGATACTAGTGCGCAAGTGGCTGCGTGAGAATAGAGCGAGAAGGAAGAACAATACAGAGGGTGTCGAAGAAAGGACCGAAGGTAGTCGGGAATACTAGTGCGCAAGTGGCTACGTGATTAGGCGAAGGAAGGAACAATATACAGGGTGTCAGAAAGGATAAAGAAGATGCAACAAGTGCTGGTGCATAGTGGCACAGAGAGTAGATCGAGAAGGAAGAACAATATACAGAGGGTGTCGAAGAAAGGATAAGAGAATGATGGGAATACTAGTGCGCAAGTGGCTACGTGAGATTAGAGCGAGAAGGAAGAACAATATACAGAGTGTGTCGAAGAAAGGATAAGAGAAAGATGGGAATACTAGTGCGCAAGTGGCTACGTGAGAGCGAGAAGGAAGAACAATATACAGAGGGTGTCGAAGAAAGGATAAGAGAAAGATGGGAATACTAGTGCGCAAGTGGCTACGTGAGAGTAGGGCGAGAAGGAAGAACAATATACAGAGGGTGTCGAAGAAAGGATAAGAGAATGATGGGAATACTAGTGCGCAAGTGGCTACGTGAGATTAGAGCGAGAAGGAAGAACAATATACAGAGGGTGTCGAAGAAAGGATAAGAGAAAGATGGGAATACTAGTGCGCAAGTGGCTACGTGAGAGCGAGAAGGAAGAACAATATACAGAGGGTGTCGAAGAAAGGATAAGAGAAAGATGGGAATACTAGTGCGCAAGTGGCTACGTGAGAGTAGAGCGAGAAGGAAGAACAATATACAGAGGGTGTCGAAGAAAGGATAAGAGAATGATGGGAATACTAGTGCGCAAGTGGCTACGTGAGATTAGAGCGAGAAGGAAGAACAATATACAGAGGGTGTCGAAGAAAGGATAAGAGAAAGATGGGAATACTAGTGCGCAAGTGGCTACGTGAGAGTAGAGCGAGAAGGAAGAACAATATACAGAGTGTGTCGAAGAAAGGATAAGAGAATGATGGGAATACTAGTGCGCAAGTGGCTACGTGAGATTAGAGCGAGAAGGAAGAACAATATACAGAGGGTGTCGAAGAAAGGATAAGTGAAAGATGGGAATACTAGTGCGCAAGTGGCTACGTGAGAGCGAGAAGGAAGAACAATATACAGAGGGTGTCGAAGAAAGGATAAGAGAAAGATGGGAATACTAGTGCGCAAGTGGCTACGTGAGAGTAGAGCGAGAAGGAAGAACAATATACAGAGGGTGTCGAAGAAAGGATAAGAGAATGATGGGAATACTAGTGCGCAAGTGGCTACGTGAGATTAGAGCGAGAAGGAAGAACAATATACAGAGGGTGTCGAAGAAAGGATAAGAGAAAGATGGGAATACTAGTGCGCAAGTGGCTACGTGAGAGTAGAGCGAGAAGGAAGAACAATATACAGAGGGTGTCGAAGAAAGTATAAGAGAATGATGGGAATACTAGTGCGCAAGTGGCTACGTGAGATTAGAGCGAGAAGGAAGAACAATATACAGAGTGTGTCTGGAAAAGAATAAGAGAAAACTGGAAATAAGCGAGATAAAAGATAGCACTTGACGTTGCACTGAAACTCTTGGAGATTGTAGCTATGAGGGAAGCAAGTATACGGAAGGGAGTTCCACAGGCGAGAATTGCGGGAAAAGAAACTGATTGAGTAGAAATGTATGTAAAATTATGTAATTTGATGTATCTCATGTTGAGCAAGATTTTGTCAATATGAGTGCTTAATAGACACCGAGAGAAATAATTATTATCAATGTATAAATGTCGGATGTGCGCTGAGGTGAAGTGGATGACGGCCTGGAACGAGCAGTCGGAGATCATAGGGAAAAGCTGTTAGAGTGGGACGTAGATCTCACCGATGGAATGTGAAATGAAACTGACCTTCAGTTTTAAGAAGGTGAAATGTTTAGTTGTCAACAAATGGGATATCTCAAAGTACGAGCTATGTATTGGAGATGTACAAATAGAATTAGTACAAAGATTTAAATATCTGGGAAGTAGTTAAACAGTGGACGGGAGATGAGACAGCGAAATCCGAAGGCGTATTGGAATTGAAAAAAAAAACAAACTTGCCTTTCCCAAAGTAAGCAAAATGTTAATAAACCAGAAAAGTTCATCTGTTATGCAATATCAGTTTTTATACACGGAAGTGAAAAGCTGGAAAATTTTCCCACAGATGAAGCGGAGACTTGAGGTCACGGAGATTTTGCGGAATCAGTCATTTAGTTAAATGACATACGTGATGCACGACTGGGCGATCATGTCTCTTTCGAGACATGACTGACTGGGCAAAAGATTTTCCCGCGGTAGGTTGCCATTACTTTCTGTGGTAGACTGGTTGCCATCCAAAGCTATAGAAACCAATCTGTCTTGTTATTTAACCCATAACTGGAAGGAAAGAGACGGATTAGTACCTTTCCAAAGAGTATTTGCGCGTAAGTGAATGCAACGAATTCAATTTAATTCTAACTCGGCTCTCCGATTTCTCGTTACGAGCCGATATCCACTGCACCACAACGCACATCCTGCGGAATAGTGAGAGAGGATCAGCTTTTTGAGCTTCTGAAAATGAATGGCGGAACAGGGAGTCGGAAGGATAGTAAAAAGATAAATATTACTAATAGATACGAAAGACAGGACGTTTTGGATAGTCATGATCGCCCACGTCCTGAAAAAATACGACTTATAGCATAAAATACAGTGAAAAATACCCTACCAGTATCTATTAATAATGGACATTATCTTAGCACACCTACAGATTAAATCGTGTCAACGGTAGATTTAGAATGTAAATTGAAACAAATACCAAATCGTGTCAACGGTAGATTTAGAATGTAAATTGAAACAAATACCAAATCGTGTCAACGGTAGATTTAGAATGTAAATTGAAACAAATACCAAATCGTGTCAACGGTAGATTTAGAATGTAAATTGAAACAAATACCAAATCGTGTCAACGGTAGATTTAGAATGTAAATTGAAACAAATACCAAATCGTGTCAACGGTAGATTTAGAATGTAAATTGAAACAAATACCAAATCGTGTCAACGGTAGATTTAGAATGTAAATTGAAACAAATACCAAATCGTGTCAACGGTAGATTTAGAATGTAAATTGAAACAAATACCAAATCGGGTCAACGGTAGATTTAGAATGTAAATTGAAACAAATACCAAATCGTGTCAACGGTAGATTTAGAATGTAAATTGAAACAAATACCAAATCGTGTCAACGGTAGATTTAGAATGTAAATTGAAACAAATACCAAACAAGATAATAAGTAAGTTATGGAGAGCCATGATCTGCTATAATTAGGACAGATGATCCTAGAAGTAATGGGAAAATTGCCAGTATTCAATACTGACGGATAGGATCTTAACAACATATACACAGATGAAATCGTGTTGATGGCAGATACAGAAAACGGAAAGAAACATTAAACAAACTAGAGAAATTAATAAGAAAAGGATCATTAACTGAAATACATCAGAAGGCATCGTTTTAAGCAAGAGAAACTTGTCCAAGGTATGAGCTACATTTGGATGAGGCCAAAATCAAGGAGATAAAATTTAACAGTGTTTGGTTATGTAGTAACTGTTGAAAGAATATGGTAATGACATTTGTAAAATTAGCTGTAATGCTAATGGTAATTTAAATACTTGCAAAATAAAGAAACATTTGTAATTTATCGACCGAACAGCAGGTTGAAATTTATAGCTACTAATGACAGGAAGTTGTAGATAGTCATGATCGTCTACTTCCTGTAAATGTAGCACATAAGAAAAAACAAAAAATAAATCAAAAACAATTCCATTCGTCATATACTTCCCCCACTGTAGACCTTAAACAATTGGTTTAAATTAATCAGAACTGTTAGCGTTAACCAGTCCCGGTGGGAAAATATATCATTAAAATTTAATCATAAATACTTAAGTTTTTCTTCATTTGCTTGGATAACAAAGCCTGAAACCTCATTTTTTTAAAAGGATCCTATTATAATTGTACTTGAAAGAAAATATTAGACGACGTAGAGAAAGTAAGAAGGAAGGAAGGGACGGGTTATTAATTGTCAGATATCAGAAGGCCTCGTTGTCAGCAAAGAGAAGCTATCCAAAGTAAGGCTGGAAAAAATAACCGGCTTTCATGTATCAGACCAAAAATATCGGATTATTTTCTGCCCTGCTTAAATAAAATAGAAAAAAGTATCCCTGCCACGACAAGCGTAGAACTGCTCAGTCCCCACTTTCCCGCCTTGATAGATTTCAAAACCGTATAAGCGATTTTATAGAGCATCACATATTTTCCAGCCTACAACCTCTTTCTCCACAGACATAAAGTTCCAACCCTATCGATTCTCTATCGCGATTTCAATGGCAGATTAACGCAGATTAATGTCACCATTTCAAAAATTTACGGCTAGGACTAACCGGGCTACCACAACAAAATCAAATCGCACTCATTTCTTCTGTATTCCATTTTTAAAGAGGAAATTCCATTCAGTCGCATTTTCCCAAAGATTGCTACTTTTCGACCTAAATTCCCCTTCACTGAATACAAAAATTTTAATTGCTTCAAATCAAATGTCAACCGCTGTTTATCCTCCCTATCCCCAGGCCTCACTTCTTTGTACTTCCTCTTATTACACACCGCATTCAGTGATCCTCTAACTCGGGTGACACTCAAGTCTTCTATTTTAGAAACTTTAGTATGAAGAAAGTAGTTTCCGTTCTTATTATTTACCCTTCTGTTCGCTTTATCTTCTCTTTCTCTATATTTTTCCCCTTTTATATTCAGACGCTTTCTTTACTCCTTTCGGGGTAGATAGACTAAACTATCGCCAGGTTCACACTCCACCCACGTCTATTGAACAGGTGAAGGGGTTCATCCCTTGTTCCCAGTTTAGGATGTGGTTTCCGGCTTTCTCTTTTCCAATCTTTTCACTCTTTTCTTTTTCCTTTTTTTATTTTCAATTGGAGTAGATAGACTAAACTATCGCCCGGTTCACACTCCACCAACGTCTATTGAACAGGTGAAGAGGCTCATCCCTTGTTCCCTGTTTAGGATGTGGCTTCCGGCTTTCTCTTTTCCAATCTTTTCACTCTTTTCTTTTTCCTTTTTTTATTTTCAATTGGAGTAGATAGACTAAACTATCGCCCGGTTCACACTCCACCAACGTCTATTGAACAGGTGAAGAGGCTCATCCCTTGTTCCCTGTTTAGGACGTGGCTTCCGGCTTTCTCTTTTCCAATCTTTTCACTCTTTTCTTTCTTTTTTTCAATTGGAGTAGATAGACTAAACTATCGCCCGGTTCACACTCCACTCACGTCTATTGAACAGGTGAAGAGGCTCATCCCTTGTTCCCTGTTTAGGATGTGGTTTCCGGCTTTCTCTTTTCCAATATTTTCACTCTTACGTAGCCCCATGTGCATCAGTGGGGTTGCCGCCTTGCTCGGGGTGATATGATAAAAAAAAAAATTCCTTCCCCAGTAAACCTGAATTCTATCTGTTTGACTGTCCGACAGTTGAGGATACAAACATTTCCTCTGTCAAAATGACATGCTTCACATCACTTTCTGACGTTCAGAACCTCTTTTTCTTTAAAAGAAATGTGGCCATTCTCTGACAGACCCGTGATGAGAATAGAGACCGCTTTAAACGGAACATCGAAAAAAAAAAAAAAAGAAACTCAAACAAAGTAATGAGTAGTGAATTAAACGGGAAAAAGTGTGTGGAACGAATGAAGGAGAAGAAAAATGGCAGGAAAAAAGAAAAAAGAGTGAAAGAATGAATGAGGAGAAAATAATTGCGTGTGAAGATAAGGGAGAGAACTCAACGCAAAATAAAAGTGACATAAAATGGTCAAACGGAAGGAAAAGAAGATAATTTAATAAAATAATGAACTAAGAACAGAAAGAAAGAAAGAAAGAAAGAAAGAAAGAAAGAAGAAAAATTAAGAAAGAAAGAGAACCGATAAAAAGAAAAAAGGTGTACAATAAAGAAAAACTGACAGAAAAAGAGAGAAATATGAAAAAGAAAGAAAAAATGCAATGAAAGAAATAGAGCATAAGGGAAAAGAAAATGAGTGTAATAAAAAAGAGAAAGAGAAAAAATGATCAAAAGAAAGAAAGAAAGAAAGAAAGAAAAAAAAAGAGAGAAAGAAAGAAAGAATATAAAAACAAACTAAGATGAAAAAAGAGACATGAGCGAAAGAAAGAAAGAAATAAACAAAAGAAAATGGAATCAAGAAAGACGGAAAGAAAATCTCGATATGAAAAAGATGTACTATAAAAAAAGTAAAAGAAATTAGAGAGAAAGAGACAAAGAAAGAAAGAAGAATATGCAAGCATGCAATTAAAAGTGAAATCAAGAAGAAAGTAAGGCCAAAGAAAATGGGAGCAATAAAGAAGAGAAAGAGAAAAGCAATCAAAAGGAAGGAAGAAAAAAAAACCGCAATATATATATATATATATATATATATATATATATATATATATATAATTGGAGTAGATAGATCTATCTATCGCCCGGGTCACACTCTACCCATGTCTATTGAACAGGTTAAGAGGCTCATCCCTTGTTCCCAGTTTAGGATGTGGTTTCCGGCTTTCTCTTTTCCAATCTTCTCACTTTGTTTTTTTCAATTGGAGTACGTAGATCTATCTATTACCCGGTTCACACTCCACCCATGTCTATTGAACAGGTTAAGAGGCTCATCCCTTGTTCCCAGTTTAGGATGTGGTTTCCGGCTTTCTCTTTTCCAATCTTCTCACTCTGGTTTTTTTCAATTGGAGTAGATATATCTATCTATCGCCCGGTTCACACTCCACCCATGTCTATTGAACAGGTTAAGAGGTTCATCACTTGTTCCCTGTTTAGGATGTGGTTTCCGGCTTTCTCTTTTCCAATGTTCTCACTTTGTTTTTTTTTTTCAATTGGAGTTGATAGATCTATCTATCGCCAGGTTCACACTCCCCCCACGTCTATTGAACATGTTAAGAGGCTCATCCCTTGTTCCCTGCTTAGGATGTGGTTTCCGGCTTTATCTTGTCCAATCTTTTCACTATTACGTAGCCCCTTGCACATCAGTGGCGTTACCGCCTTGCTCGGGGTGATACGATATATATATATATATATATATATATATATATATATATATATATATATATATATATATATATATATATATCATATGACAGGAACGAGCAAAAGAAACAATCAAATATAACAAAAATGGCGGAATGAATAAATAAATAAGAAAGAATAATCGCAGAAAATATATTTATATGATACAATACGAAAGACATTGACAATAGAAAGAAAGAAAGAAAGAAAGAAAGAAAGAAAGAAAGAAAGAAGAAAAATATTTCGAAAAAGAAAAGAAAAATCTGTACAGTAAGAAACTAAGAAAAAAAAAAGAATGAAATACAAAAGTAATCAAGAAACAATGAAAAAATAAAAAGCGGAAAAATAAAAAAAAAAGCTAATGGGAAAAAACAACTTGATACGTTGAAGAAAAGAAATCAAACATGAAAACAAAAATAGTTAAAATCTGAATTCACTACAAGCGTCTAAGTTATCAGATCGCAAGTATCAGATACAAAGATACGATATCGTGAAAAAAGACAAAAATATGGGAATAAAACAAAAACAGGAAGCACGCATGCGCGTACAGAGATACATCCGCTTACACAATCAGATACACATATGGTAGGCACGCCATTTTGTAAATATATCTAAAAATTCAGCAAATTACGAATAAGCAGGCTTACGATAATTTTTCAGGCTGCAAACAGGGGTAACTTCAGTTTTTATTATAGACTTCATCACTCTGTATGTGTTTCGTTTCTATAGGATTTGGGCGATAATGGCAGTCCACATCTTCCTGTTTCTTGTCGCTCTAAGCAACACCTCACACTTTACTATCATTTCTTGTCCTCGCTTTGCTATCCGTTCGCACAAACACACCATAGAAAGTTGTTCGTTGTTTCCTCTCTAGCCCACCCCCGCTGTATATCGTGTGAATGCTAAATTTTCCAAACCACACGTCTTTATAATTTCAGCTGTCTTTTCTTTTTAAGCACGAGTGTCTTTCTAATTTCTATTCTCATTCTCGTTGTTCATGTGTTTTGTCCATGAATTTAATTATTTTAATTAATCCTTTATAATACCACTGTATCATATTAAGTGTTATTTTTAGCTGTGTTGCAGAGTAGCTAGCACCACTTCAGCACTCTAACCAAGACACTGGCTCATAGCCTGAAAGAGTCTACGAATATGTATTTAAAGGGTCTTTTTTAATAAACTTAATAAGATTTAATAAGATTTATTCCGTTGGCTATTCACCATTTAGACACTCCTCTTGTAAATTTTTTCCTATTAATTGTGTATAACTTATTGTTCTGTATTTTTGCATTTATCCGTTAGCACCTGATAATGTGCTAAATAAATATATCAAGAACTCATTCTTTTCTGTGTATCATTCACTTCAACGATACAACAAGTTGATACTAATATTTCAGTTGACGCTCCGGTTGTTTATTAAACATTGCATTTATTTATTATCGTCTACCGTCCTAAATATTTGAGAAATCTTATCAAAGAAATATATGTGCTCTCAGGCAGAATTTGAACCTCCGTTCCTCGAAGCAGACGGAATCGTCGTTAGATTCGACGTGCTTTAACCGACTCAGCTACGAAGAACTTTTTAAGCAGGGCAGAATAGTGCCATTAAGCAAAATTTTTCTCATCATAGACGCTCTCAGCTTCGTGCCCTAACGTAAAGGGAGCAATTTCTAAACATCCTCATCACTATAGACGCACAGGTGACCAGAAAAGAAAAAATACACACACACACACACACACACACACACACATATATATATATATATATATATATATATATATATATAACGCCTATTTTATATAAAAAATAAAATTGAAATAAAAATAATATCTACAGAGCGAAAATATTTTCAGCTTAATAACTTTGTATCTCAGTCTATGGATCATTTTAAGCTGGTGTCAAGAGTTACAGGAATGTTTTATTTTTCAAAGACGGTCAGCACATTGTGGCCGTGTTCATAGTTGATATAATTCAGGATTGTTTTTTTTCTTTTTTATTATTAATGCTTCCATTATTTTAACCTTTTTTTACATATGGATCAAGCTATTTTTATCAACGGGTATGTTACAGATAGAATTTGGTAAGTCTCTGCGTATTTAAATGAGACCTAATTAAGCTATGGTCATATATATATATATATATATATATATATATATATATATATATATATATATATATTCATTTAATTTTTATTTTTATTTTAAAGTTTAATTCTTCTTATTTTTATATAAAAAATATCTGGCTTCTCCAATTTATTATATTAGCACTTATGAATTTATATCTTCGTGTTGTATTTTTAAAAGTCCTTAGATCTGCGCTTTTTGAATAATTCCTATGTTTTTAGTAACTAAAAAAAAAGGCCAAAAGATTTAGTTTTATACAATTTAACGAACGAATGTATCTATTTGCAATTCATTTCTGGCCAAAGTTTGAAATTTCTATTTCTTTGCCGCTTCTGTTGTCTCCTCCACACTTTATTCTCCCTGTGCATTTTCTCACTTTTTCCTCTTTGTTAAGCCCAGACATTGCGTAACCGATATCTGTATCTGTTTATATTTTACTTCCTGCCTAAATTCGGAGTCTCTTTCTCTCTAAGCCGTTTTCATTGGCTCTTTCCTCTCGGTTCTTTCTCTTTTGGTTTTCTCTTTGCTTTTTATTTCCTCTGTGTACTTCTTTATTTCCCCCTTTTTTGATTTCTCTTTTTGCTTTCTCATCTTTTTTACCCTCTTTTCTTTTCCCCTCTCTCTTTTAATATCCTCTTACCTTGTACGAAAAGATTTCCAAAAATAAAAGGAAGTGAGCTTTAAATTTCCATTTAAAAAATAACGTTTTTTTACCATCATTATTAACTACCTGATGAGACATTGTTCTTTCAATGTCGAAACAAAATGTACAATTTTGTAGTAGACTGTAGTTTGTACAGGGGCCCGACAATATTTTTCGGACATTTTGAAAAAAGTACTTCAAGGTGGTTACTAGTGCCAAAAACTTTTGAGATTGTAAGTACGTAGTTGAGGAGTGAAAATCCACTACTAGTGTAATAATTTTTTTTAGTTTTTTTGTGATTTTTGCGAAAACTTGCGCGACACTATTTTTCGGACATGACAAAAAATCCCATTTTATTAAGAGCTAAGCTCATGTATATGTTGCTGTATGCAAATTTTCTGCTTGTACACTTAGCTGTCATCATTAGAATCAATTATCTGTTCTATTTTACTGGCAAAACAATTAAATTTAATGAGGTAAAATGCATTCAAAAGAAGTCGTTTGTTTGGCACGGAAGAAGCGGGATGATGGCCTCAGCATCAGAAGGATCGCCATGCATTTGTAGCTGTCGAAATCAACGGTCGAATACATGCTGAAGACAAACTCCGAGCGGAAAAAGAAGAGAGGACGGAAAAGATCAATTGGCAAGAGGACTGAAAGGAGAATGAAGAGGACTGTGACACGGCTTTTGACATCTGGAGAAAAAGTTACAACAAGAAAAGTGGAGGAGAAATGTGAATTGGATGTAAACGTCCGAACAGTACAAAGAATGCTGCATAGGATTGGTTTGAAGTATGCAAAGGCTAAGAAAAAAATTACACTAACAAAGAAACACAAAGGAGCAAGACTGGAGTGTGCTAAAAGGTGGTTAACAAAGCATTTTAACTTTAAGAAGGTTATATTTACTGATGAGAAGCGTTTCAAGTTTGATGGGCCCGATGGATGGTGTACTTGGTCGAGAAGGGGTGAGCCTGCTGTACTGAACAAACGACAGATGGGAGGAGGAGGAGTTATGGTTTGGGGTATGATCTTTGCTAATGGAAATATATGGTTGGAGTGGCTGAAAGGACGACAGAACAGCGAAAGCTACAAACAGTTGCTGGACGAGAAAGCCCTACCAAGGATAAGAAGAGAGATAGGGAATGATTTCGTTCTACAGCAAGACAATTGCGGCATCCATGTGTCAAAACTCATGAAAGAATGGACGGCTAAAGTGAATATGACTACTTTGGAATGGCTTGCAAAAAGCCCAGATCTAAATTTAATAGAAAATGTTTGGGAAATGCTTGCGCAACTTGTTTATGATGGACCTGAAATAACGAAAGAGGCTCAACTATGGGAACGGATACAAGATGCCAAAAAACAACTAATAGAAACATGTAAAGATGTTATTGTGCATATGTTTGATCATTATGAAGAGAGATTGATAAAAGTTATTGAGAAGAAAGGTGATATTACAGACTATTAACAGTTTTTCAACGATGTCCGAAAAATAATGTCGCGTGTGTTTTGTAAAAAAAGATGAAAAATAAATATTTTTCCTTACCTAATCGATTTTCTTCCATTTTTATTACAGGTATTGTCTTTATATGTTTATGCTATTCTATTGAAGGAATTTCGCCACTCTATGGTACTCGGAAAGTCGAATACTAAAGTGTCCGAAAAATATTGTCGGGCCCCTGTACATGTTCTAAAATATAATGTATAATAAATATTCATTGCTCTATTTTATTATTGAGAACTGTTTTAAATTAATGTTTTGAACGTTGCAAATATTTTCTTCGCTTCTTATTCATTTGTATATATATATATATATATATATAAACTTATTTATAAATAGAACTTTGTCTCTGTGTGTGTCTGTGTGTGTCTGTGTCCGTTACCTATAGACTCCGATACGACAGAACCGATTTTCTTGAAAATTTACACAGTTGTACTATAAGCGTCTGCGAGTGTTCTTAGCTAGGGTTTGTGTCGAGGTAGCCCCGATAAATATGGAAAATCGATAATCGAAAAAATCGTGTTATAGAAGGAGTGGTCCGATTTTAATCAAATTTGATACACTCATAGACAAAAACATAAGAAACAATATTCAGAAATTTCACTCGTGCAGTTCTTACAATTGTGCAGAAAATCGATAATATATATATATATAAAAGGCAAGATGTTTGTGTGTGTGTCTGTTTATCTGCCTGTATGTCTGTATTTTTTTCAGCCCTTTTATTTTCGTTTTTGTTTCGGGTTTGGCTCTAAGTAAGCATAATTGTAGTTCTTAGTCTCAGTCTTAGTCTCCGATACCATTTACTCAGAGGACTTATTTAGCCTTCAAAATTCAGTTTACGACGAAAAAACTTATTTGACATCAATACCAGGAAATCAAAATTTGACTTACATCCATTCATTTTTTTTCAGTCGACGGTTTTGCTTTAAATTGAAACAACTATTGCTTTTCAGTCTTTCGTGCTAACGTCAAAAGTGTCTGAGCTCCAGGGCCATGGATTAGTTTTAGAGCTTTCATTACACGCGAGCAACGCCGGGCTGTACTGCTAGTTTAAAAATAAAATTATCAATTCTATTAGAAAGTTTACAGAATAAATATATTCATAAACTATTGTTAAAGATAATTTTATAAAAACTTAACAATACTTATTTCTAAATTCTTGTAGTTGTGGTCCTCTGTACTTAATTCAGACTTTCGCACGTTTTTTTATTGCCTTTTTAAGTGGGTGTTACAGTACAAGAAAAGCTGTTGATCTATAACCCTGATGGGCTTACAGGTTACCGTGAATAATTAATTAATTAATTCTTAACTTTACAACAAACCTCTAGGACAAATACTGAGAAATTCTGTTCGAATATTGGACTTTTATGAGATTTAAAAAATGTTTGTCTTCATTTTTTTGCCAATAACGGCGATTTGATGACTAATAAATAAGCGCGCTAATGTTTCAAAAATGAATTTCATATTAATTCAATATGTAAAATTATATTTCTTTATAGATTCTTCTTCTACGCGCCGTGTCTCTTCAGTACATAGAAGATCATGGCCCTCCACATCTCCCTATCAGTTGTCGCTCTTAATACCCTTTCTGTTATTCCACACAATCCCCGCTCCACCCTCAATATGCTCAAGTCTATCAGGTACAGGTATATCGTGCGCTGCTTTCCCTTGTCTCTCTTCCTCTCTATCCGTCCTGTGGGCATCAGGTTCTCCAATCCCTCCTTCCTCAATGCATATTTCAAAAACTTCAGCTGCCTTTTCCTGGTGTTAAGTATCGGTTTCTTTTTATGTCCATCCTCTCCAAAACCTCGTCATTGTTTGTGTGTTCCGTCCATATTATCCTCAGTATTCTTCTGTAGAACCACATTTCAGTTGCTTCTAGTTTATTTTTTTTTTTAATCTTCGATGACATTGTCCATCATTCGCTGCCATATTGAAGGACAGACATCACATAACAATCCAGTACTCTCTTCTTTGTTTCCAGCGAAATTTTCTTGTCTCTTAATCCTCTACTCAGCTTATGTAATGCATCCTTGGGCATGCTAATACCTCTTCGGATCTCTGTATCACACTTTCCGCCCTCTTTTACAACGCAACCTAGGTATGTAAATTTCTGCACCTGATTGATTTTGGTATCACCAACTTATAGTTGGCATTATTGTCTTTCCTGTTTACTTATTATCATGCATTCAATTTTCTTGTAGTTGAAATGTAGTCCTTTCTTTCCACTAAAACTACTTCCTGTTGAAGTTCATGTAGTTTCTTCCCTCCATTTGCTATCAGCACTTTACCCTATCTTATATTGTTCAGATTGCAGCCTCCAATAACAAATCCTGACAGGACTTCTAGAGCTCTCAGAATTATCTCTTTGTATAGGTTAAATAGATCTGGTGAGAATGCACATCCTTGTCAAACACCTCTTTCTATCTTTGTGTATCTGCTGAACTCGTTTCCTGTCCCTTTGCAGGCAGTTTGATCGATTTCTCAATAAAGATTCAACACAGTTTAAGATTTTATATTAAAGTCTGGTGAATACACAAAAGTAAATATATAAAGTAGCTAAATAAATTTGAAACGTTTTCGCCGAACTCTTTCGCAAAGAATCACAATATATATTTTTTTTTATGAAACGACAAACTTGATGAAAATCCAGTACTAGGATGTTAAATAATGTAAACCATAAATCTCTCTCTCTCTCTCTCTCTCTCTCTCTCTCTCTATCTATCTATCTATCTATCTATCTACACTACCAGCTATAATTATTAGGCCACGCCAGTGTTTTAAAATACAATGTATTTCATACTAGTTTTTAGCATTTATTGCCAAATGAATAATTGTAAATGAAAATAGAATGGTTCTTTTGTTAATATTGCATAATAACATGTGCATCAAATGAATTTATAAACATTTAGTAATTACCTATATTGCAATTTCATCAATGAAAGAATGAAGAAAATTTAGGGTGATTCGGAGGAGTTCATCTTTGTTTCCTTGCCTTGTAAAATTTTGCAAAGTAATAATAACAAAAGAACCATTCTATTTTCATTTGGCAATAAATACTAAAAATATTAGGAAATACATCATTTCTTAAAAAAAACTGGTGTGGCCTAATAATTATGGCCAGTAGCATATATATATATATATATATAACTTTTATCAGTGAAAGTACTGAAACCACAACAATCTTAGCGCCAAACATTATCATAACTGAACACTATATATATATATATATATATATATATATATATATATATATATAGGAAAAACTACTTAAATGTTGTAAGTTTAAAAATGTTCTACACACTCACGCAGAAAGAACAAGCTAGGTTTAAATAGGGACTCAGGTGTTTTGAATCTTTATAAATATTTCAATAGTTAAAAATTTTTTAGATACAATTAAAAAAAAATTTATCTAAAACAAAATTTATAAGTATTATTAAAGATAGGTTTACGCTTACAAATATTAAAAAAATCTGTCGCTTTCTGCGTCACGTGATGTAAACAATCTCTCCACAAACGCTCTCGCGAAATACGTTTCTAATTTAAATTTTAAAATCATTTGTTTCTGATGACGGGCCGAGTCCGGTGTGAAATATCAAATATATATATATATATATAATAATAGAAATAAACAAATACTGTCGAAAAAATACATTTTTAAACTTACAACTTTTTAGTAGTTTTTCCTATACATATTAAGACAGTATACGTGGATCATCACTATGTTATATATATATATATATATATATATATATATATATATATATGTATATGTGTGTGTGTGTGTGTGTGTGTGTGTGTGTGTGTGTATTACTAGCGGCCCATCCTTATAACTCATTATAAGTCTATTTTATTATTTTTAATACGAGTATTGTTCTAATTCCTAGTTTCTTTTCAAATATTTACGCTTTCACACCCTGATTGAGCACTCTGGAGGAGGGGTAGACTTTGAAAAAAAATTCCTAGTTTCTTATTGTTACTTCCTCCAGACCCTGTTTTTTCAAGCCCATACACGCTACTTTCCTCTGACCCTCTTTTCCCTCTATTTCTTCGGTGAGTTTTAGATTTTCCAAGCCCTGCTTCCTCATTACGTGCCACAGAAACTTCAACTGCCTTTTACTGATGTTAAGTATAAGTTTTCTTTTTCGTTTGCATTTTCTCCAAAGCCTCGTCGTTGCTCTCATATTCGGCTCATGGTATCCTTAGCGTCTGTCCTGCTAATTAACAATAGCTGAGGTGGGAGAAGAGATGGATTCATACCTTTCCTAAGCGTATTTAAGTGAATATAATGAACTTGATTAGAATTCGAACACGGCTGTTCGATTCTTCAATCCGAGCCGCTATGCATTACTATATAATTCAATTTTTCTCGTGTTCCTTTCTGAACATATGTGAATCTATACTAATGGGGATATATATATATATATATGTATATCCCCATCAGTATATATATATATATATATATATATTGTCATCGGCAGACAGATCTGTTTCGCTGTATCACAGCTCATCAGTACGGTTAGACTCCGACTGCTCCCTGACCCAGGCTCTAAATCCGACCGAACTGGCGTCAGTCGGCGACTCTACCCCTGGGCCACGGGGCTTTCGGTGGAAGAAGGCAGTCTTTTTTTTAGTGCATATCATATTACGCCCCCAGCAGCCAGAGTGATCCAATTCATTTTTAATGAATGAGCGATGCGTTCACGCTAGAGTGGCTACTGTTTTTCAAAGTCTACCCCTCCTCCAGAGTGCTCAATCAGGGTGTGAAAGCGTAAATATTTGAAAAGATTCTTGGTGGTACAAATTTTTATTATGGCAAGGAATAAGCGAATGTAGTTGCGGATGCAACTACATAGGCAGAACATCTCAGCGTTTGGATTTTAGAATTAAACTGCATTTACCCCAAAAAATTTGGAATTCGTTTGTAAATATTAGTCAACTAGTAAATATATTCGGGTCTTCTATAGCACAACATGCAACAACTAGCAGGGAATGTTTGGCTGGATTGAGGCTGGAGGTTAGCATCAACCATGCTGATGGAAGATAGGAATGGATATTTTGAACGCTAGGGAACAGTTTCGTTTTAGAAGCGTTAAAATATTTTTTAATTCCTTACTCCAGGTAACAGTAGATGTTTTTGAGATAGCTACCAATTTTGAACTGATCACACTTAGTAAATAGTTGTACCATCAGCATAGATACGGAGTTGATAACGGATGTCATCGGAAGGTCATTGATGAAAATTAGGAACAGAGTAGATAGATAGATAGATAGATAGATAGATAGATAGATAGATAGATAGATAGAAAGGTATGAAAGGATAGATAGATAGATAGATAGATAGATAGATAGATAGATAGATTCCCAAGCGGTCACCTATCTAAGTACTGACTAGTAGTGATATTGCTTATCTTCATTTATCGTATGGAAACTGGGGTTTCAACATGAATTGGTCGTAAGCCAGATAGATAGATAGATAGATAGATAGATAGATAGATAGATAGATAGATAGATAGATAGATAGATAGATATGAACAGACCAGATAGATAGATAGATAGATAGATAGATAGATAGATAGATAGATAGATAGATAGATATGAACAGACCAGGATAGATAGATAGATAGATAGATAGATAGATAGATAGATAGATAGATAGATAGATACGAACAGACCAGGATAGATAGATAGATAGATAGATAGATATGAACAGAACCAGATAGGATAGATAGATATTTAGATAGATAGATAGATAGATAGATAGATATAAGAACATATATATGTTGACTGTTATTCTATATCAAAGTATAATCATCATAGCTGAAGATTGTTTTCAAACATGAAACAGACAGTCGCCCTCATTGTTGAGAGTGTAATATATATATATATATATATATATATATATATATATATATATATATATTATTATTTTATATATATATATATATATATATATATATATATATATTCTTATTCTTATATATATATATATATATATATATATAAGAATAAGAAGTTTCAAGGTTCCAAGATTTCACCAAATTGGATCTTCAGGGCTAACTAGGCTAAAATAAGGCGATAAGATATAAGAAACTCTGCAATCACGTGATCAAAGCAGAAGACACTAAACACTCAAAAAGAGGGGTGTAACACTTTATTCACAAAATATTACAGTTATATATATATATATATATATATATATTACACTCTCAGTACGATTGAGCTCTCTATCGATGAGAATTTAAATAAAAACAGTTAGAGATAGATAGATAGATAGATAGATAGATAGATAGATAGATAGATAGATAGATAGATAGATAGACAGATAGATAGATCGTTTAATATATAAACAATTTATGAAGACTCTTCAGTTATGTTCAGTCCGTAATAGATAGATAGATAGATAGATAGATAGATAGATAGATAGATAGATAGATAGATAGATCGATAGATCGTTTAATATATAAACAATTTATGAAGACTCTTCAGTTATGTTCAGTCCGTAATAGATAGATAGATAGATAGATAGATAGCTAGATAGATAGGTCATGGTCAAATGAGTTATATAAATATGATAAACAACGTCAAAAAATTAAAGTATTTAAGAAAGACAGAGAAAGGACACGAACGAATGCAGTTATTTTTAGATATGGAACAACAGTCGTTGTTGTCGGGATGTTGATGGCAATTTAAGTGTTAAATAATGTCGAAAAATGTGTGAGAATGGAAACGAACAGCTGGTAAAGTACGACACCTGTCGACTTGGCCCCATCCTCAGATTACCTAC
Organism: Ascarosepion bandense; assembly: GCA_037127315.1. Classification (NCBI taxonomy): domain Eukaryota; kingdom Metazoa; phylum Mollusca; class Cephalopoda; order Sepiida; family Sepiidae; genus Ascarosepion; species Ascarosepion bandense. Next base: position 610,766 of record JBBBDQ010001194.1, read on the forward strand.
ACAAGTGACCTGCGGGAAGAGGTGGAGGGGTCTTAATTTTTTAAAAGTCACTCTTTTTCTTTCTTTTTTCATTCACGAGAAAATTTTTCTATAAGCAGACAGACAAATACGCATACAAATATTTAATTCTTCCGTTTTTACATTCGGTGAAGTCTTGAATGTGCGTTGTGGTGCAGTGGATATCGAATCGGAACGACAAATCGGAAAGCCGAGTTCGAATTCCAGTTGAATTCCTTGCATTCACTTGCGCACAAATACCCTTAGGGAAGGTATTAATCCGTCTCTTCCCTCCACTTATGGGTTAAATAACAGGGCAGATTGGGTTCTATAAGTGTACCAAATAACAAAAAGCACATTACTTTAGAACTTTCAACAGCTAAAATGGATATCAAGTGACTTGAAGAGAAAAAAAACGACATAATCAAGATGATGACATTCCACTCTATTTTCAAATAAATGTGTAATATATTACCTTGACCGACAAAGATATGATTGGCAAAAATATCCTGTCATGGATAGTGGCGGTTGAATGAGACATCAAAGGCGGAAAACACAGGCAACGACCGGCTTGAAAGGCGATAGCTGGCGAAGATGTACATGGCCGTAGATCACGTCAATTAGGTGACAACCCGAAAAAGCAAAAATGCGTAGGAGTTTTGGGGTTATATAATTTCGGGATTTACGGCCGACGAGACAATAGTATGGCTGAAGAAGAAGAGACTAGCTTACGACTACCCCAACAACTTCTGTGTGTGCGCGATCTCTCTCCGGTTACCTTTACTCCACACGACCGTCACCGACTAAGAATAAAAATATAAGATATTTTATATATATATGGCTCTTTGTTCGTCGTTGTCAAGACAGTCGTTGTTTCTCTAGATCCAGCGTCGTAATATAAAAAACGCTTCGAAAGAACCACCTCCACATCAATACTGGAAAGAGCGATAACAGCTACTGGAGTTAAAAAGTCTATATTCTTCAAAAATTATTTTGAGTGAAAGATTTTGTAAATTTCAGACATTGGAACTAGCTGCCTGATCAATGAATGTCGAATGTTTCTTTATAATATTACCATACAGTAAATGAAGAGAGATTTATAGTGTTGTAAAATTTAATTTCTCTAATAAGTAATAATTAAATTAAATACGTCATCAAATGTACGAGGTCGGCTGAAAAGTTCATAAACTGATAAAGATACTGCCATTGAATGTGACCAAATGAGGTCTATTTTTCGGCATAGTCCGCATTGCGGTTTACACACTTCTTACATCGGCTTACGGCCATATCACGGTTCTCGCTCGATCACCGAAGTTAAGCAACGTTGAGCCTGGTTAGTACTTAGATGGGTGACCGCTTGGGAATACCAGGTGCTGTAAGCGTTTAGTGACGGATGTGCGTCGTGATGCAGTGGATATCGGCTCGGAAAGAGAAATCGGTGAGCCGAGTTCGAATTCCAGTTGAATACCCTGCATTCACTTAAGCACTGGTACCCTTCCCTCCAGTTATGGGTTAAATAACAAGGGTAGGACTTGGGGACACTGCCCTTAAATGATCCCATAAGGATTGATAGGTCGTTAAACCTACAAACAAACTTCTTACATCGGTGTTGCAATACTTGGAGTCCATTTATTAAGAAGCTTTCTTCTTGTTATTAAAAGTCATCAATACCAGATATGACGTCATCACTATACGATCCGGGTTCCCAGCCATGTATTTTGTTCATGTTGGGGAACAGATGATAATTAAATAAAGAAAATAGGAAGAGTGATCGACCGTTTTCGCTACGCACAGCAATCATTGAAACCAAGGACTTGTGTTCTGAAGTATTGCCCGGTGGAAACAAGGCCCCTTACGTCAGTTTTACTGGGCGTTTAGTCTCGATAGCCTTTCGTAACGGCTTCAGCAAGTTTGCATCATATTCTTCATTGAAGGCGCAGTTGTTTTGAAGATAGTCAAGTAACACAATACATTTTGCATCTCAAAAAGCTGAGGCCATCCCCAACCCTGCAGATGAAACGACCTTAACCTTTTTTAGAGTAATGTCAGTATTCTGGGTGATGTGCTCAGCATGGTACGCGTTTGATCAGGTGTCAGATAACATGACACACACCGAGAAGAAGCCTTTGTCATGCCAAGTTCATTGTGCAGAATATTATTATCTCACTCACGGGATATGACCAACAATACATATTCATATAAAAAATAACCAACAATACATTTTTTAACAAAAAACTCAAGAATACATTTTTATATCAAAATGGCCAACTATACATTTTTATATAAAAAAAATAACCAGCAATACATTTTTATACCAAAATACAATTTCATATCAAATTAACCAATAGATTGTATATAAAAATAAACAACAATACATTTTATCAAAATAACCAAGTACACATTTCAATATCAAAATGACCAGCAATATATTTTTATATCAAAATGTCCAACAATACATCTTTATATCAACATGACCAAGAATACATTTTTATATTAAAATAACCAACAATACATATTTATATCAAAATGACTAACTACACATTTTTATATCAAAATGGCTATCTATACATTTTTATGTCAAAATGCCTAATTATACTTTTTTATATCAAAATAACCAACAATTTTATATCAAAATTACAGCAATACATTTTATATAAAAATGACCAACAATACATTTTCATATCAAAACGACCAACAATTTTATATCAAAATAACCAACAATACGTTTTATATCAAAATAACCAACAATTTTATATCAAAATGTCTAACAATACATTTTATATCAAAATGACCAACAATACATTTTTATATCAAATTGACCAGCTATACATTTTTATATCAAAATGACCAACAATACATTTTTATATCAAAATAACCAACAATTTTATATCAAAATGTCTAACAATACATTTTATATCAAAATGACCAACAATACATTTTTATATCAAATTGACCAGCAATACATTTTTCTATCAAAATGACCAACAATACATTTTTATATCAAAATGACCAACAATTTTATATCAAAATGTCTAACAATACATTTTATATCAAAATGACCAACAATACATTTTTATATCAAAATGACCAACAATACATTTTTATATCAAAATGACCAACATTTTTATATCAAAATTACCAACAATACATTTTTATATCAAAATGACCAACAATAAATTTTTATGTCAAAATGACCAACAATTTTATATCAAAATGACCAACAATACATTTTAATATCAAAATGACCAACAATACATTTTTATGTCAAAATGCCAGCAATATATTTTATATCAAAATGACCAACAATGCATTTTATAGAAACATTGAAGACATGGTATAAATTGTCTAAAAAAATAAATAAATAAAAATAGAATAAAAAACTATTTATTAAAATTAATCTCATTTCTTGTAAGAAAAAACACGTTTTCACGCTTCATTTGATTCGTTTAACATTATTCGGTAAAAAAAATTGGAGTTAAGTAATTATAATTTTATCATGAAATGATACCATTCTCTTGAAGTTTCATATTTAGATCACGGCATCAAATAACCCATGCGGGTTAATCGGCCAACAAACAAAAATAACCAAACCAAATGAAAACACATTCGTCTATCTTGAAGTAATCCTTGTTCTTGCTCAGGATTTGACAATTTTCGCACGGTTCACGGATTTAGATCGGATCCTAAATTATCACCAAACCGATGAGCGGATGTTTGTTCAGGAAGGTCCTGTGTCATGAGCGCCTACTGAGACTTAAATTCAACCCAGACTCTATTCGCAATTCATACATTACAAACTGGTTGGTTACATTTAGTGCCTTGAAATCCAAACTGCTTATATTTCATCATCGCCGATCGAATCCTGAAGTATCATTAATCTCGATGAAAGGATGTTTCTTCATGGAGGTTCTGTGTCTTGAGCGCCTATTGGGACTTAAACTGAACCCAGATATTATGGGTAACTCGTACATATGGTCCAGCGCTAAAGATGCAGGAAAAATAGTCTTTTCCCTTTAACGCTTCTCATGCTATTCTCTAAATTTAAAAACGTCAGATCAAACCAAAAATGGAGAACTTATATATATATATATATATATATATATATATATATATATATATATATATATGCTTCATCGTAGCATAGATTCCTATGGGTTAATTGGTAAAGAACACTAGGCTAAAAGAATAATTTCTGTGGCGGTTAAAGGGAGTTTGAGTTTGATTCTTGTCGGAAATTAAATTTTTCCTTTAGTAAAGATTTTACGATTTCTGGGCCGATTGACATTTATTTTACTAAAAAAAAAAAAACAGGAATGTCATCTCAAACTGGTCTGTTCATTGATTAAAAAAAAAACAAAGCGAAAAAGAACGTTTACAGTAAAATTAAACACACACACACACACACACACACACATATATATATATATATATATATATATATATATATACTAGCAGTATAGCCCGGCGTTACTCGGGTGTAATAAAAGCTTTAAAACTAATCCGTGGTCCTGGAGCTCAGACTCGGCCTAAAGAATTTTTGTGTGAAGTTTGGTAGAGAATCAGATAAAAATAGTGGAAAAAATCGGTTCAGCCGTTTCGGAGTCTATAGATAATAGACACAGACACAGACACAAACACACAGAGACAAAGTTCCATTTATAAATAAGCTTATATATATATATATATATATATATATATATATATATATATATATATATATATATATATATTCCATTTTTAAATGAGTTATTTTGCTACCCAAGTTTTTACTATGAGTGGTGTCTTCAGGCGATTTTTAAGAACTGATTTTACCTTTTACCGTTTTTTCGTTTTAAGAACGCTCTTGTAAAGGTGTTTTATTTGAACGTCCACGTGGCAGGGAATTTATGAACGCGCATTGTTTAAATTCAAACGAATTATGACGTTTTCATCCATGGTTGTATGAACCTAAGAGGTATTTCTTCGTGTGGATGCATTTAGTCATAATTTCTGTTCTTTCATTTAACAGTTCGTCTTTATTTGGGTATGTCATAATTTCTAATTTTTCTTCTTAGCACAGTCTACATATTTGTCCACCGTTGTAAGGCTTGGCTGTTTTTACAATGCACCACGTTATGTCTGGATCTTTTTCATATTTTGATTTCAATTTCCAGACGTGGTTAGCCAATTTTGTATTGTTTTTTAATTTTTCTATTTTAAATGTAGATCTGTGGTTGAACCAACTGATCTTAAAGGTGACTTTGGAAAAAACAGAAATTATGACTATATGCATCCACACTAAGAAATACCTTGGATGAAAACGTCATAATTCGTTTGAATTTAAACAATGCGCGTTCATAAATTCCCTGCCACGTGAAAGTTCAAATAAAACACCGTTACAAGAGCGTTCTGAAAAAGAAAAACGGTAAAAGGTAAAATCAGTTATTAAAAATCGCTTGAAGACACCACTCATGGTAGAAGCCTGGGTAGCAAAATAACTCGTTTAAAAATGGAAAATATTCAAAAGTTCTACAATATAATTGTATAGAACACTTTTTAATACAAATATGTACTGGTCTAACCCTATTAGGACCAAAAACTAAGCATTAATCAATCAATCAATCAATCTATATATATATATATATATATATATATACTCCCCGGTTTTTGAAATAGCAGTGGAGGTTTATCTCACGTCTACTGTTTAGAATTGTTTTTCCGGTTCCTTCTTCATGAACATCTCCATCTAAACTTTGAATTATGCTATTACTGATTTTCTTATTATAAGAAAGTTTTGTAAAATATTACACTTTTTTAAATATATCTAATCATAATGTTCAATAACTTCAGTCAGTCAGTGATACACGCTTGGACGATTATGTCTCCTTTGATCCATGACTGAATAGGTAGAATATTTTCCCACGCTAGGTTAAGATTTCTTCATGCAATAGATTGATGCCAACCAAGGCTATAGAACTAAATCTGTCCTGCTATTCAACCCATAACTGGAGAGAGAGAAATGATAGATTAACACCTTTCCTATTCCGAGGCGATATCCTTTGCTCCACAATGCAAAATTATAAATAAATACACTTGTTTAAAAAAAAATTTAAAAAAAAAAGAAATTTTTTTAAAATTGGATTGATGGTAATTTGTTGTTTATACTTGCACATATCAAAATTTTATAAAAGAATTTTATTTTCTAAGATTAAGTCTTTCTCTCTTTTTAGTCTGAATATATCTGAAAAAGAAAAAGTTTAATCGGTCATTTCCACATCTGAGGTTGCGTTAAAAATCTTCTCAGCCACCCAAGTAGGGATTTAAAAAATCAAAAATCTGTTGCTTGTTTATAAGGTAAGATTATGGCAAGTGGAGTGAGCCTAGAACAACAGTATTGTCATTTACCGTTATTCTTTCTGTGTCGTAGATTTTATCAAACATGGATACGATTTTGAATAACCTTGTGAAATCTTAGTATTAATTTGCATGTTCGACAACAAGGGAGTGCACTCACTTTAAATTATTTGCCGCCAGCAATTAATCCACGTCACTTCAAAACAATCTGACGACATTACCTTTTATAAAGTATTATTTTCTTGCCTGGTTAAATTCTCGTATTTTGTTTAAATCTATATCTTATATAAAAAAAAAACTAACTTGGATCAGAATGTGATTATATGTTATTTTTATTGGTTTTATGTTGAAACCATGGCGTTCTTTACTAAAGTCCAAGTCACTGTGGATCTTATGCCTAGAAATGGAAGATTATCTCAATTTACGTCGATTAACTGGGAGTGAAGGCTTTTATCTTTGGTTTGGGTTACCAGTAGTTACCTCTTAATTGCTGCTGGTCCCAGGTACACAGAGACCCCCAGTGGCAGCACCTGATAAGTTCCAAACTATGGAAAATAATGAACTCCCAAACACTATGAAAGTATAAAAATAGTTTTTTTTATCGTAAAAATACCAGAAATACAATTTTTAATAAAAAAATTACCAATAATACATATTTATAGTAAAGTAAACAATAATACATTTTTATAATAAAAATACCAACAATACAATTTTTAATAAAAAATTTACCAATAATACATATTTATAGTAAAATTAGCAACAATACATTTTTATAGTAAAAATAGTAGCAATGCAATTTTTAATAAAAAATTACCAATAATACATATTTATAGTAAAATTAACAACAATACATTTTTATAGTAAAAATACCAGCAATACAATTTTTAATAAAAAATTACCAATAATACATATTTATAGTAAAATTAACAACAATACATTTTAATATTAAAAATAGTAGCAATACAATTTTTAATAAAAAATTACCAATAATACATATTTATAGTAAAATTAGCAACAATACATTTTTATAGTAAAAATAGTAGCAATACAATTTTTAATAAAAAATTACCAATAATACATATTTATAGTAAAATTAACAACAATACATTTTAATAGTAAAAATACCAGCAATACAATTTCTAATAAAAAAATTACCAATAATACATATTTATAGTAAAATTAACAACAATACATTTTTATAGTAAAAATAGTAGCAATACAATTTTTAATAAAAAAATACCAATAATACATATTTATAGTAAAATTAGCAACAATATATTTTTATAGTAAAAATAGTAGCAATGCAATTTTTAATAAAAAATTACCAATAATACATATTTATAGTAAAATTAACAACAATACATTTTTATAGTAAAAATACCAGCAATACAATTTTTAATAAAAAAATTACCAATAATACATATTTATAGTAAAATTAACAACAATACATTTTAATATTAAAAATAGTAGCAATACAATTTTTAATAAAAAATTACCAATAATACATATTTATAGTAAAATTAGCAACAATACATTTTTATAGTAAAAATAGTAGCAATACAATTTTTAATAAAAAATTACCAATAATACATATTTATAGTAAAATTAACAACAATACATTTTTATAGTAAAAATACCAGCAATACAATTTCTAATAAAAAAATTACCAATAATACATATTTATATTAAAATTAACAACAATACATTTTAATAGTAAAAATACCAGCAATACAATTTCTAATAAAAAAATTACCAATAATACATATTTATAGTAAAATTAACAACAATACATTTTTATAGTAAAAATAGTAGCGATACAATTTTTAATAAATGCATTTTTATAGTAAAAATAGTAACAATACAATTTTTAATAAAAAATTACCAATAACACATATTTATAGTAACATTGACAACAATACATTTTTTAAACAGTATACAGCGAAATAATTCCGAAAGAAATAAAATCCTTGCCAGGAATTGTCATTGGCAACCACAGTTTCAGCAATGTAAGATGCTCGGATGACACGGTGATGATAGCAGATACAGTCAAGAAAATGCAGGACCTTCTACAAAAGATAGCAAGAGAAAGCAGAATAAAAAGACTGAGCCTAAAGTTCAAGAAAACTGAATATATACTCATCAGCAAAAAGAAGACCTCAAAATGCCAACTACAGGTCGGAGAAACTAAAATAAAACAAGAAATTTAATTACCTGGGAATTTAATTACCTGGGAAGTGTTCTGACAGAGAATGAAAAGTGCGACATTGAGATCCAAAGATGCATTGGCAGGGCAAGGACACGTTTCAAATGCTAAACAGAATACTGAGAGACAGGAAAATCTCATTAGAAACAAGGAAAAGAGTGCTGGATTGTTATGTGATATCTGTCCTTCTGTATGGCAGTGAATGTTGGACGATCTCCTCTTGGATGAAGAAGAGGCTTGGGGCATCAGAAATGTGGTTCTACAGATGGATGCTGAGGATATCTTGGACTGAGCACACGAGCAAAGATGGAGAGGATGTAAACGAGAAGAAAACACATACTTAACGTCAGAAAGAGACAGCTGAGGTTCCTGTGAGAGCTAATGAGGAAAGAAGGCCTAAAGAATCTAATACTTACAGGACGGATAGCGGAAAAAGAGATAGGGAAAACAACATACTGGATAGGCTTCAGCAAGTAGATTTGGGAGAGACACCAAGAGGAAAAATATTGATAGAGACAAGAGAGAGGGCCAAGTGGAAGTCCACGATCGTCTACGTTCTGAAGGGACACGACACAAGAAGAAGAAGAAGAAGAAGAAGATTACGAACAATACATTTTGTAGCAAAATGACCAACGATACATTTTTTTCGGTAGGTGAAGCTGTGTTTAAAATATTTAGATTTCGGTATTAAATAACCCATATAGGTGTTGATATGCCGCTAAACAAAATCAATCAACCAAATTTGCTGTAGTTCAGTAGTTAGCTTAAGAGAAAACTTTTTACTTTGCTGTATTTGAGACAAATTTTGTATATTTTATTGCAATAAGTATAAAAATGTATGTATTTTCTTTTCTTACAACCGACTATATTGTTTTATGTTTTGATTACAAAATTCACAAAATAAATGTAATTTTTATTTTAATTTAATTATTTCACCCCAAGCAATGCGGCACCACCTCTACTCCGCAGGGGGTTTGAGAAAAGACTGGGTACAGGGACTATTGAAGAAAGAATGAATGGGACTCAATAAGATGGAAGGTGGCAATTGACGTTGAATTTAATTTTTTTGATATTGTAACTATCAGGGAAACAAGTAAACATAAGGGAGTTCCACAGGTGAGAAACGCGAGGAAAATAACTGTTCGAGTAGAAGTGGCGTTTACATTTAACTGTTTCAACGGTAAAGGGGTGGGACCTAGATGCCAATCTAGTATCAAGCTTTCATTCACGTAGACAAGAGGCTTATGGCCTATCACGTTGGATACGTTCTCGCTCGATCACCGAAGTTAAGCAACGTTGAGTCTAGTCAGTACTTAGATGGATGACCGCTTGGGAATACGAGGTGCTGTAAGCGTTTAGTGACGGTTGTGCGTTGTGGTGCAGTGGATATCAGCTCGGAAAGAGAAATCGGTGAGCCGAGTTCGAATTCCAGTTGAATACCTTGCATTCACTTAAGCACTGGTGCCCTTGGGAAAGGTATTAATCCGCCACTTCTCTCCAGTTATGGGTTAAATAACAAGGATAGGACTTTGGGACCATGCCCTTAAAAACAAATCCCAATGAATCTTGATACTCGAAAAGAAAAAAGTATTACTAGAAACAAAAACTTATATAAACAACAATAAATTGTTGAAAGAAAAAGGAATTACCAGCAATAAATAAATAAATTTTAGTTGGCAATAAATGACCCGCCGAGGTGTTGATATGCCATAAAAACAAAACAAACGTATACAAGGTAGAAGGGAAAAGTTCATTAGAGCAGATGCAATGAAAATATATGTAGCAAAGACAGAGTGAATCCACATCAAGTCGGTGAGAAAGTGACTGAAGTCGAGATGCAAGATCAGGACCGGTTACATTGCAGATCCTACTTTGGATTTTGTTAAGAGCCTTGAGATGAATAGCAGCTGTATCCGACCAGAAGTGGCAACATGGTTATGTTACTTAGAAATTAATTTATCATTTTTCACGTCATTCAATGTTATTTTCTCTGAAATTCTTCTTGCGTCTTCTTCTGTGTGCGTGTTTTTTCGGGACGTAGGTGATCATGACCTTCCACATCTCCCAATCCCAAGTGACTCTTAACATGTTTTCTTCTGTTACCCTTTCCAAACTCTGATCTGCCATTTATATTGGCGTTGCATTTAAACTTTTAGAGGTTGCTGCTATCGGAGAAACAAGTAAACACACACACACACACACACACACACACACGCACACACACAAAAAAAAAAAATCTGCCATCTTCTGTCTTCCTGAATCCCATTCATCTTTTATCCTTTTTTCAATACCCTATGTACCCAGTTTTTCTCTTCCCTGATAGCTACAATCTCCAAAAAATTAAATACAACGTTAGTTGCCATCTTCTATCTTCCTTAATCCCATTTATCTATTATACTTTCTTCAATACCCCCTATATAGCCCAGAATACCCACAATAAAAAGGCCTTGTGCCACATTTATCTTTAGTGAGAAGGCAACTGATTACTGCAGTCAACTCGCGCAGTTGACAGCTTTACGCACTGTCGAACTCTCTGCCTTCGGGCGGAGAGTATTAACTCAGTCGAGGCTCCGCCGAAGGGTAGAGACTTGAATGGGGAACATTAGACAGGGATTTTGGCTGGGCTATATGGCCCGAGGAACCCACATTAAAAAGGCCTTGTGCGACATTTTACCTTGGTGGAAAGGCGACTGAATACTGCAGTCAACGAGCAAGTTACGAGCAGTCAAATACAGCAGTTATTGGAAGCAGTTAACGACAACTACTAGTCACTCAGTCAATTAAGTGCCATACGTGATACACGCTTGGGCGATCATGTCTCTTTCGAGACATGACTGACTGGGCAGAAGATTATCCCGCAGTAGGTTGCCATTACTTTCTGCGGTAGACTGGTTGCCGACAAAGGCTATAGAACCCAATCTGTCCTGCTATTTAACCCATAACTGGAAGGAAGAGACGGATTAATACCTTTCCCAAGGGTATTTGCGCATAAGTGAATACAATGGATTTAGCTGAATTCGAACTCGGCTCCCCCCGGTTTCTCGTTCCGAGCCGATATCCACTGTACCACAACGCAGCCAGACAGCGTAATAATACCTTCGGACTTACTTATTTCTATATGACTTATTATTAACACTTCCTGTGAATATTTTGTTTCTTGTTATACTAATAAGCTGTTTTGAAGCTACTTCCTGTGTTCCGTGTCTTACTTCCAGCACAAACCGGCCATTACAACTTTTCGGCGAAGTTTCGCCACAACAAATTGGCGATGAAGCTCCACAACAAATTAGTATAATACTCGCGGACATAAACCCATTGGAAAAATATTTACTGTTCACTTCATAACTGTTAGCTTACTTTGAAATGTAATGTGATGTGGCTTCTCTCTATCTTTTCTACAAGTATTTTCATGGCAACTGCTCTGTTGAGCTTTTTTTCCCTTTGGTTGCCCGACCACATGTATTTACGCGTACTACTAGTTTGGCATCAATGTCTCACCCTTTTACCTTCGAAATAGTTAAATGTAATCGTCTCTTCTACTCTAACAGCTTCTTTTGCAGCACTTCTCGTTTGTGGAACTCCCTTTCGTTTGTTACTTTCCTGATAGCTCCAAAAGTTTAAATTCAACGTCAATTGCCATCTTCTATCTTCATGAATTCCACCCTTCTCTTATTCATTCTTTGACATCTCCTGTACATTTTTCTCTCTCACTGTATCTCCCTGCACACCAGTGGTGTTCTTGTCATGCTTAGGGTGAAATGATTATAAAAAAAGATACAAATTTTTGTTTAGGCCTTGTGTGTGTGTTTTGTGTGTGTGTCTGTGTCTCTGTGTGTGTGTGTGTGTGTGTGTGCGTGTGTGTGTGTGTGTGTGTGTTATAAATTAATAGGTTAAAAAATTTAAATTATTCTGTTTTTTTCGTAATATAGCGTGACGGGGGTGTCAAGTGTGTTGACTTGCAGTTAAGATATAAACCCTTTGGTGCCATTTTTGCAACACATTTTGTTCTTGGAGGACGCCTTTATCTCACGTTTTACATAACATTTTTTTTATAATCATATCGCCCCAAGCAAGGCATTTTACTGCCACTGTTGTGCAGTGAGTTACATAGGAGGAAAGTTATGAGAAAGAGTGACAGGTTAAAGGGGGGTGTCAGGAAGTGGATAAGTAGGTAAGAAAAGGATGAGAATATGGATGAGAGTGGAGTGGACGGAGAAAGGAGCATGAGATGCAGGTTAGTGAGATGACTACTGACTTTGCATTTAAATTCTTGGAGATTGTATTTGTCAGGGAAGCAAGTAAATGCAAGGGAATTCCATAGGCGGGAAGTGTGAGAAAAGAAGCTATGGAGTAGAATTTGCGTATATAATTTATTGGTTTCACAGTAAAAGGGTGGAACCTAGTTGCAAATCTTGTGGCTCGAGTAAATTTATATACAGGGGGCACCAGTGGGCTAAGTTCATCGGAGCAGAAGCCGTGAAAGTATTTGTAGAAGAGACACAGGGAAGCCACATTATGCCGGTGAGAAAGTGACTGTATCTGAGCTGATAAGTCGGGATCGATCACATTAGAGATTCTCCGTTGGATTTTATCAAAGACACCTAGGTGGATAGCAAGAGCACGCGACCAGATATGGCAGCAGTATTCAATGCACGGGCGGATGGTAGATATAAATATGTGCAGGATTGTTTTAGGAGGAAAAAATTTCCTGGGCCTACACAGAGAACCGACTTTCTTAGCAGCGGATTTAGCTATGGATTCTATATATTCATTCCACTTGAGGTCTGTTGTGAGAGTTAAGCCGAGAGTTATTAATTTCTTGTTTAACAAAAAAAATATAAAAACAGGGGTAGCAACTTATCGAGCACGTGAGCAATGATGAGATTTTGGAAAGGACAGAAACGAAAAGACAGCTAAAGTTCCTGGGACATACAATGAGGAAAAAGGGCGTGTAGAACCTGATACTAACAGGACAGATAGAAGGAAAAAGATAAAGGGGAAAGCAGCGGATGACATATTTGAAGGGCCTGGTCAGGTGGATGACAGAACGGGGGTTGGGTGATATAACAGAAAAAAGCGTGCTAAGAGCACCATGGATAGGGAGACGTAGAAATCCAAGATCGCCTACGTCCTGAAAGGACAAGGCACACAGAAGAATACCTACAGAAAATAACGTTTATAGTAATAACACACACACACACACACACACACACGCACACACACGCACACACACACACACATTTGTAAACACGCACGAACGGACACTGTTATAATTTTTATAAAATTAACCATTGTAGCTATTTTTTTTTTTTTGTTGGCAACAAGAGTTCATTAACTGCTGGTCAAATACATTTTAAAACATTGATACTATACTCATAATGAATTCTGTTCAGTGTAGCTTGGTTGCTTCTGATATAGAGGGCTCGTGAATTATATATATATTACGGAAAGTTTCGAAGATTAACGAAATGGATTAATAAAAGACATATTTAATTTATTTGCTTGAACACTGTTTACATTTTTGACCCTATGATAGACTTTCAGAACAAAGATGGGTATTGACAAGAAATAGGAAATTTGTGTATATAAAGCTTCATTCGGCTTCGTTTCGACTGTGAAATCATTCGTTGTCGAGGGGTCAAAGAAGCATCAGATCAATTGATGGCTTCCCCTATATTGTTAGGGATCGCGGGTTCGAATCC
>JBBBDQ010001194.1:627500-645000 GCA_037127315.1 Ascarosepion bandense
AGAGAGTTTAACTTACCAAGGGCAATTAGCTTCAACTGATATATCTGAATCCATGTCACGTGGAATTAGAACAATCTATTCTGTGGACTCAATAAAGGGCTCTGTTCGAAATTGCAACTTATATCGCCCGAAGGAAACCAGAGCGTACAACAGCCGAAACGTTATGAATATGACAATAAAGATGAAGACAACTATACGAATAATATAAATACTGTAAATAGTTAATATATATATATATATATATATATATATATATATATATGTATGTATGCATGTATGTATATGTTCATTTGTAAAAGAGTTATTACACTACCCAGGTCTTTACCTTTCAGTATCTTCGGCCGATTAGTAACTGATTTTACGTGATTTTTTTTTTAAAAACGCTCACGTAACAAAGGTTTTTTATGATCGATCAATTTTAAAAAATTAGGAGAAGTTGCTTGAAGGTCCTGGAATATCTATGATTGTATTAACCTACAATCATGGATGAAAATGATAATTTAAAAAAAAAATTCGTAAAATCAGTTATTGTTTATAGCTTGAAGACACCGAAAGGTAGAAACCTGGGTTGCTTAATAACTCGTTTAAAAAAAAAAAAATTAATACAATTGTGCACTGGTCTATTTTAATTATGACCAAAAACTAAATAATTAAATAATTTATATATATATATATATATATATATATATATATATATATATGTATGTGCATACATAAAATTATTTGATTATATATATATATATATATATATATATATATATATATATATATATATATATATATATATATATATATATATATATATATATATAGCATACTGTCTTAATATGTATAGGAAAAACTATTAAAAAGTTGTAAGTTTAAACATGTATTTTTTTGACAGTATTTGTTTATTTTTATTATTAGAAATAATAGAAATAAACATATACTGTTAAAAATACATTTTTAAACTTACAACTTTTAAATAGTTTTTCCTATATATATATGTTACTTGTTTATGTGCGTTGTGGTACAGTGGATATCGGCTCGGAACGAGAAACCGTTCGAATTCCAGTTGTAATCCATTGTATTCACTTACGCGCAAATACCCTTGGGAAAGGTATTAATCCGTCTCTTCCTTCCAGTTATGGGTTAAATAGCAGGACAGATTGGGTTCTATAGCCTTGGTCGGCAACCAGTCTACCGCAGAAAGCAATGGCAACCTACTGCGGGATAATCTTCTGCCCAGTCAGTCATGTCTCGAAAGAGACATGATCGCCCAAGCGTGTATCACGTATGGCACTTAACTGACTGACTTAATATATATATATATATATTAAGTAATTCATCGAGATTTTTTTTTTCATATATATATATATATATATAACATATTTTGATAACTTTATTAGTTTTGTACCTTTACTGATGATTTTTTTCGCGTTTCGGGCATCTTTGCCGTTAGCGGGAAATAATTCCCATAAAAAAACCCACTTATCAATTAAAATACCAGTTCTTTAGTTTTCTTATATAACGATTTATTTACTTTTCGTGTCTTGTCTGTTCCAGTTATCAATATAAATTAACGAAATGATGCCACCCTATGAAAATGTTTGCCCGAGGTCGGCTCAAGATTACTCAGCCCCTTTATAATGTAAAGTAGGCGGTTTTTGTGTTAGGTCCACCTTATGTCGGGTGTGGCCAAACTTACGGCTTGCCATTTGCTAGTAGACAGTAACCAATCGCATATCAAAGATTCGTTGAGCCACGCTTTACATTTATAACTCGTGCCTTCTCGCGTATTTTTCTTTCCTATTTTTATTTATTTTACTTTCTCTCTTTCTCTGTGTTTATATGTGTGTGTGCGCGCGTGTGGTGGTAGGGTTGGAAGGTATCATTATTCACGCTTCTTTCTTCTTTCCTCCTTCCTTTCTTCCTTCTTTCATTCTTTTATTCGTCTTCACGTCTTTTCTTCGTTTGTGACCTGACTTGCTTTCTTTTTCCCTCTTTTCTTTCTTTGCTGAGATTTTACTTGCTTAAGAAACACAAAGAAAATAATCTCGATAAATAATCAAATATACACTCACGCGATAAAATACACACACACTCACGCACTCAGACACACACACAAGAACATAGGTGCATGCATACACACAAAAAACACAGAGAGAGAGAGAGAGAGAGAGAGAGAGAGAGTGAGGAAGGGGGAGGGAAAGGAGAAAAGAAAAAGAGAGGCTGTCCAAAGCCCTAAGTCATTTCGGCAATTTAGCAAACATGAAAATATTAAACAATTAGTAAATAAGACATTGTGTACATATTTGGTGGTTTCAAAAGTAACACAAAGACGAGACGTCTGTCTGTCTTTCTATCTCTCATTCTTTCTTTCTTTCTTTCCATATATATATATATATATATATATATATATATATATATATATTTAATCGTATCACCCCGAGCAAGGCGGTAACGCCACTGATGTGCAGGGGGCTATGTAATAGTGAAAAAATTGGAAAAGAGAAAGCCGGAAAGCACATCCTAAACAGGGAACAAGGGATGAGCCTCTTAACCTGTTCAATAGACGTGGGTGGAGTGTGAACCGGGCGATAGATAGATCTATCTACTCCAATTGTTTATCTACTCCAATTATCTATCTACTCCAAATATATATATATATATATATATATATATATATATATATATAATGTTGAAAGGAAAACTCAACACATAGTTAATGTGCTAAGTTTTCCTCTCAATATTTTATAATGCTCTGGATAATGTATATCGAGCTCTCTATTTTTATCTTAAAAAATTTATCTTAATTGCATAAAATTTTTTCGATTAACCTCTCCGTCTTTACGGGTCTGCCATTTTCTCCTATACTGTGTATATAACACGTAAAAATCCCTATTCCTCAACCGAGCGCCAATAGCTTAGAGGTAGAATCGCCGATAGATGTCAATTCGGTCGGGTTTCAATCCTGTGAAGCAATCGTGTGACTAACGGTACTGATAATCTGTGATAGAGCGAAACAGGATATAAATATATATATATATTAACAAATATTTTATTGTTTGTATTCGATCATAAGTATTACTAATATCTCAATATATATATATATATATATATATATATATATATATATATATATATATATATAAAGTCTGCTTTCCCGACAGCTACAATCTCCAGGTGTTTAAATGTAGGGTCAATAGACACCTCCTATCAGACTAACTCCCAACTATTCTCAGAACACTCTCATCTACCCAACCCTCATTCTCGGTATCCTTACCCGCCTATCACCCACCCTCTGGCATTTCCTATATTTAATCATCCTTTCTCCACTCTACATAGCCCCCTGCGCAGTAGTGGCAGTGACATGCCTTGCTCGGGGTGAAACGCTTATAAAATATATATATATATATATATATATATATATATATATATATTTATTAAGATATATATATATATATATATATATATATATATATATATTAAGATATTAGTAATATTGAAATGATCGTACAACGGTTTTGAAATTCAAAATATATATATATATATTGAGATATTGGTGATTCTCCTGATCGCATACAAACAATAGAATATTGTTAAATACAGTTTGATATCCAATTAGTCTAAAATTGTTATCGATGTGAAAACAATTAGCCGAATTCAAATTCTGACATTTTTTTGCTGCATCCCGTCTTCTTCTTCTATGTGCCCTGTCCCTTCAGGACGTAGGCGATCATGGATCTCCACGTCTCCCTATCCCTTGTGGCTCTTAGTATGTTTGCTCCTGTTGCTCCTGGCAACCCCCGTTCCGTCATCCACCTGATCAGACCCTGCAAATATGTTATCCGCTGCCGTCCTCTGTCTCTCCTTCCTTCTATCTGTCCAGTCAGTATCAGGTTCTCCAGGCTCTCCTTCCTCATTGCATGTCACAGGAACTTCAGTTGTCTCTTCCTGATGCTCAGCATCAATTTCCTTTTTGTTGCCATTCTTTCTAACACCTCGTCGTTGCTTGTATGCTCAGTCCACGATATCCGTAGCATCCTTCTGTAGAACCACATTTCGGCCGCTTCCAGTTTTGTCTTCATTTTCGATGATATTGTCCAGCATTCACAGCCGTATGGAATTAATATCAGGGTAGTTGAGATTTTCTTGCCTTCCGTTAAACCCAGGCTAAGGGAAGGGCTAATCCGACTCTAAAACTGTAAAAAATCAAACGGGAAACCACTTTTCTATCTTTCCCGATATCGTAAATCAGAAATCATCAATAAATTAATATAATGCAGAGCCATTAACGCCGACATCCTGAAAGTCAATGGCATCCTGAAAGAAAATGTTATTAAAAGAAAGACAAATAACATTTATTTATTTTTATATTTAATTATTTTGAGCCCCTCAAATATATTTTGAAATAAATCTCTGTTTATAAAATACTAGAAAAACAGTGAAATTTTCATGGTTTTTCTCTTTTAATTTTCAGCTGAACTTTAATTTAATGATTTACGAGTCAGTCACTCAGTTAAGTGCCAAACGTGATACACGCTTGGTTGATCATGTCTCGAAAGAGACATGACTGACTGGGCAGAAGATTATCCCGCAATAGGTTGCCTTGGCTTTCTGCGGTAGAGTGGTTGCCGGCCCAGTCTGGCCTGCTATTTAACCCATAACTGGAAGGAAGAGATGGATTAATACCTTTCCCAAGGGTACTTGCGCGTAAGTGAATACAATGGATTCAACTCCCCGGTTTCTCGTTCTGAGCCGATAGCCACTGTACTACAACGCACATACGAGGACCACAACTATATAAATAACCAACGAAATTCACCTGTTGCACCGCTAAATATTTGAGCTTAACAAAAACCTTTCAATAACAATCGTAAATATGTAGGCTGGTCATTCTTTAAACAAGAAATTTCAAATAAATAAATAAAAACATTAAAAGCTAAAACTACCACCATCTTTAAATTTGTTGTTTTTCATTTTTTTTTAATTACTTTTTTTAATACAATCTTATCAATTACACCCTAAACTTTCCGAGTGACAAAAAAAAATTTGGAAAAATTTCAATTTTTAAACAATTTTAGGTGTGTGTGGGGGGCTCAGTTTTTCATGTAACGTTATAGTAAATCGATCCTCCATTTCGGAGCCACTTGCCGGTACGACATTACCACCACTGTAAAGTTGTTGATTATCAATATTTTTTTTACTTTATTGGGTGCAATGCTATCGATTAAACCCAAAACTTTCTGATTGACAAAAAAAAAAAAAATTGTAAAAATTTCAACATTTAAACAAGTTTTTTTGGGGCGGGCTCAGTATTTCATACATCATTATATAGTGAATCGATCCTGTGCAATTAACTTTTTTGCTTGTGCATATTCAACAACTGTATCTTTTGCAAAATTTTTGAATAAAGCCATTCTTATAGTTTCCGAGGAAGATGCCATCGTAAGGAATGAAGAAAACTTGAAAAAGACAAAAACAAGAGCAACAACTCGTCACCCCCCAAACCCCCCCCCCCCCCAAAAAAAAAACAAAGCGATTCCAACGCGATTGGTTCCAAAATTTACTATAGCGTTGTATAAGAAACTGAGCGCCCTCCCGCCTAAAATTCTTTAAATATTGAAATTTTTCCAAATTTTTTTGGTAATCGGAAACTTTATGTAATAATCGATAAGACTGCGCTGAAAAAAGTGAAAAAAAAAAAGAAAAACAACAAATTTAAAGGTGGTGGTAGACTCCTTCAGGTCCGCCACAGTTTCTTTACTTGAACTTCACCATTGTAGAACTCTCTTCTGGCTCCAGGTTTTCTAGCCAACTTCAAAAAGACCGCACAGACAAATTATGGCAACTAGTTAGGACTTCATAGAGTTTTTGAGGTATTATAGTGTCTGTAGTAAGAATGGTAAGTAAAAATGTTTGTTATGGTGTCAGGAATACTGTAGTATGCTTCGGTCAGTAATCATGGCTAACTTAGATTGAAGGACAGCCTATCTCCACCCTATCCTTTTGGTCTTGAGCCACATTTTTGTATTTCCAAAATAAATATTGCTTTTCTCTTTGATACTTTGATTTTAAGTGAGCTACTAGATTGGCAGCTAGGTCTCATCATTTTACAGTTGAAATGGCTAGATATAACGATATGTTCTATGCTAACAGTTTCTTCTTTTACACTTCTCACTTGTGAAACTCACTTCCGGCTTCTTGCTTCCCAATCAACTTTGATCTTCCAAAATTTAAATGCAGTTTCAGCCATTATCGTTTGGCTTCTCACTTCCTGTTATTTTATTGCTCTCTCTCCTTTATAATATGTGTCTTTTTCTCATATTCTTTCACACTCACTAACATGTTAGTGGCTTTATTGCCTTTCTTGTGTTGAACTGATTAAAAATGTATTTAAATTAGAATTGCAGCCTTTCTGAAAAAATGTTTGGATAGAATTAATAAAAACTTTTTCTTTTGTAACTGATTAATATTCATGATGATGACAACTGCAGATGGTCGAAAATTCTTGAAGAAGAAAGATTATAGACTTTGAACGATTTTGTCCCTAAATTTTATACATATCTGTGGTGACTTATATGCAGACAGAAAATATATAATAAAAAAAATTGATGATCAATTTTAATAAAACTTGTGCTGTTTTAGATCAAAGTTCAACTACCAACGTTATTTTTATTTTCCTTCCCTAGATAAATTGTACATATGAGAAGATAGGGCTTCATAAAGACTTTGAGATATTATGGTGGCTGTAGTAAAAATGGTAAGTATGAATGTGTTGCTTTGGTGCAAGAAATACTGTGGCCTGTTTGGGTCAGTAACTGTGGCTAGCTAAGTTTGAAATAGGACTTTCCTTATCCCCACTCTTGACTTTGTGTCACATTTTTATATTTTAAAAATAAATATTACTTTACTCTATGGTATGCAGTAAGCGAAGTTCTAGATTGGCGACAAAGTTTCATCCATTTACATTTGAAATGCTTTGATGCAACCGTAAGTTATATGCTAATAGTTTCTTCTATCTAATTTTTCGCTTGTGGAACTCATTTCCGGCTTCGTGCTTCCTAGTCAATTTCGATCTTCAAAAGTTTAAATTAATTGTCAATCGTTATGCTCTGTCTTCTTAATTCTTAGTCTTTTATTGTTCTCTCGTCTTAATGTTTTTTTCTCATATTCTCTCAGACTCCACTCTGCTTAGTTTTTAGACGGCATCTTTCATGGTAATTGTTCGAATGAGATTTTCACTATGGTACCGAGACTTTTTGTATTTAAACACATTACTAGATTTCTCGCACTTCTGGCTTGTGTAGAACTCCCTTCCGGCTCCATGTTTTCCAGCCAACTTTAATCTGTAAAAATTTAAATTCAAAGTCAACCAATATTTGCCGTCCTCCTGATTACTCTTTTTTTCTTCCTGCTCATTATTAATATTTCTGTTTCTAATTTTTCCACACCTAGTATATAATTGTGACTTAGTGGCTGTACTGCTTTCCTTGGGATGAAACCAATTTAAAAAAATGTATATATTTTTGATTAAAAAATATCGACAAATTCTGTCTATCAGTTTTTTAATTAAATTTTTAAATTATTCGACCAAACATATTTGAAATAATTACTGATGCCCAAACATATATCAGTCAGTTAAATGTCATACATGATATACGCTTTTACGATCATGTCTCTTTCGAATAGGCAGAAGAATTTCCACCAGCAGGTAGCCATTACTTTCTGCGGTAGATGGATTGCCAACCATGGCTATAGAACCCAATCTGTCCTGAAGGAAAGAGACGGATTAATACTTTTCCAAGTGAATTTGCGTGTAAGTGAACGCAACGAACACATCTGGAATTATAACTCAGCTCGCCAATTTTTCGTTCTGAGCCGATATCCACTGCACCACACACACACACACACACATATATATATATATATATATATATATATATATATATATATATAAATTCAGATAAATTCAGGGGAAATAGCCATTTTCAACATGTCATTTTAAGACATGCATTCCCATCCCCATATAAACAAAGAATGAGGAAAACTTTTCAGCCCAAAGGTTTGCTCTAGTAAAGGAAGGGGTTAGGAGATATTGGTTTTAATAGGGTTAAGCTAGCGGAATTTTAGTAGTAATTTCTTCTTTGCTAGTGGGAGTTATTTGGCCTGACCCTTGAGTTAGTAGTGGTGGGTAGTGGGGAAGTAAATGTTAAGCCAAAAATTAAAAAAAAAACTTATTGTTACTAATTGGAAGAATAGGATATTTATTGCAATTTATACTTTTTTTATGACGACACATACTAATGATCCTCCTTCCTTTATTTAGGAGTATATTCTGGTATTTAGATTTAAACATTTTAGTTTTTTCTCTTTCGGTTTTTATATGGTTAAGCTAGCAAAATTTTAGTAGTAATTTCTTCTTGGTAGTGGGAGGTATGTGTCTTGGTCCTTGAATTTATTTGTTTGAACATTATTTTTGATGAATGCTCTATTTTTTATAATTAACCAGTACATTTTTTTAAAATATCTACCGGCCTGAATAATTGAGAAATCTTGGTCGGAAAATATATATAACGGGCTGCAATCTGAGGAGATGGTGGCCAGATAAAAGGGCTAGTGTGGGGTCCCAGAAATTATCTGACAGCTATGATTATGTTATCCTGCTTGTAAGTCCTGATGCCAAATATTGAACCTTCCAGTAGCCACCCTCTTGGCCCAGGACAACACTACTTCCTCAAGTAGGCTTTATTGTTGAGTCTAAAGCCGTGTAGAAAGATGAGTGTCGGCAAAACTTCGCCATCACTAGGGATCACTTTTAGTCTCATCCAGCTCTTTCCGAATTTTCTCCGCTTGTCTCAGATTAACATACAAACACACTAAAATCTTTGTACTAGAACTACTGGTGCCAAAACCAAGCAGTTAACCATGCTTTTTCCAAATTTCTGGCGAAGGGGATTGCGTCACGGTGCTCTTTTTCTCACAGACGGTGCCCAACTGACCCTAGTACACTGTATATTCGACTAAATCAAAAGGCACGAAAGTAAAAATATAAAATGGTAATAATTTACCCATTTTACTCTCTCTCTCTTTCTCTCTCTCTCTCTCTCTCTCTCTCTATATATATATATATATATATATATATATATAAAATAAATTTCGATGTTCAAAATTTTTGAATGATCATTTCAATATGAAATCCCTAAGAGAGATTTCACATCTCATCGGCAAATACCATATTTCAAAATGAAATAAAAAAGAAATAAAAAATGAAGGTTAAGAATTAAAAAAATTACGTCACAAAAAATATCGGTTAGCAATCAACGTCTATTTTTAGATTTTGGACAATTTTAATTTTAGATAGAGTTGTAAGTGAAAAAATTGAAAATTTGGCTTTGTCTAGCTTTACAAAGGGAAAGGGGTTAAAGGATGGAATAGGAAGTGGTGTTTGATTAAGACGTGGGTTAAACAAGACAGAAGGAAAGGGAGGGAAGGGGTAAGAAAGATAAGGAAAAAGAAAAGAAAAAAAGAAAAATTTCCATATTTTAGAGACTCTAGATACGTGACAAAATTAGCGTTTATAAATGGGTTAAAGTATTAGGAAAAAGATTTTTAGAAAAAACATATTTAGGGGAAAAATTAGCTCTGTAATTTTAATTACATTGAGCTCTCCACTTGTATCATTTTTTAATATTAAAATGTTAATATTAATTAGAATCGGGACTTTGGGATTTACCTTGCTACTTTTCCTTTTGGATTAAAGTTATTTTAAAAATATATATATATATATATATATGCGTGTGTATGTGCACGCGCATGTGAAATAACTATGACACATACACACATATACATATGCAAACGGGCAGGCATACACATGCGCACGCACTCAATCACACACATACACACACATACACACACACACACACATACACACACACACACACTCATAAATTTAGCATAAAAATAACGCAAATCATAAAATCAATTCAGTCAATTGCCGAAACCACCTGACGAGCAGATAGAACAATTTAAAAAAATCGTCTATGAAAATACGGAGGGAATGTTTTGAATATGACATCTATCAGCTAAGTGTTCAATTTTATTTGTATTAATCTTATATATATATATATATATATATATATATATATATATATAGAGAGAGAGAGAGAGAGAGGGGGGTGGAAGAGAGTGAGAGAGAAGTAAGGACAAAACAAATGCTTGTTTCGTTTGAAAAATACAGACTGATTTATAAAATGTCTTCAATATACTATCTAATAAAAAATTATCTAATAAAAAAATTATTATCTGACAAAGAAAATTAAAAAAGATGTAACCCAATTTAATTTTTGTTTAAAATATCAGTCAGGCAAGTACCACACATAATACACGCTTTTTCGATCATGTCTTTTTCGATACATGACTAAGGAGAAGATTTTTTACAGTAGGCTGCAATTTCATTCTGCGGTAGATTGGTTGACAACAAAGGCTATAGAATCCAATAGCTGGAGAGAAATCGAGTAAAAATGAAAGAGAAGACTGAAGTGATTGAAGAATTGGTAAAACATGAACGGGTTTCAAGAAGATAGAAGATTGACGTTGCAGTTCAATTTTTGAAGATTGTAAGGAAGCAAACAATCAGAAGGGTGTTCCACAGGTGGGTACTGCGAGAAGAGAAACTGTTAGAGTAGAAGTGCTTTTAGCTGTTTTGACTGTAAAAGAATGGGACCTAAATGTCAATCTAGTTGCACGCTTAAATTAATTTATACTGGGTACCAAGAAAAAAAAAGCTCGTCGGCGCAGTTGCCATGAAAATATTTGTAGAAAAGACAGAGGGAAGCCACGTCACGTCGGTTAGAAATTATCTGAAATCGAGATGCCAAATCAGAATCGATTACATTATAGATCCGTCTACGACTGAGTAGTGAGTTCTTCCCTCAATGGGTGCCCTATACTTTCGACCTTGTTCCACACCTAAAACAACGCTTAGAAAATCACAAGTATATCAACTTTATTTGTTCCTTCATAAATTGTTGCATATTAAATAGCGTTAAATTATAAAACAAATTCAAATTTATACTTTCAATTTAAATAATCGTAGTGAGTAGGTTGAAATCATGTTCAAGCTAGCTTCTAAATAAACATAAATAAATTTCTATATGTAATACTAACAGATCATGGCCCTCTACTACATCTAATTTTTTTATTAGTTTATCTCTTAAGGAATATAGTGAAATGGTTTTGCCGTTGCTTTGGAATACTTTGTACTTTTTCTCCTAGAAGGGTCATTAACCAAGTCTAAAGAACCCAGTTTACTTTATTATTTAACCCGTAACTGTGGGGAGAAGAGATGGGTAGCCGTCTGAAAGTGCGAAAGTAAACGGAACAGACTAGGCGTAAATTCAAAACGACTTGCTGATTTCATGTTCCGCACCAGTAACTGTTACACAGACTCGTATTGGATATACAAATCGGGTTGAAGAGAGTGAAAGTGAGGGGGAAAGACTGTGTATAGAGAGGATTACAGAAAGGCCAAAAGACGACCGGGATTCAAGAAGAGAGAAGATGGCGATTGACGCTGCGTTTGAATGTTTGTAGTTGTCAGTGAAGCAAGTAAATGGAAGGGAGCACCACGAGTGGGTAATGCTAGAAAAGGGACATTACATTCAATACCTCGAAAACCAAACTAGTTACATTTAATCACCGCCGATCGGATCCTGAATGATCACCAATCCCGATGAACGGATGTTTCTGCAGGAAAGACCTGTGTCCTGATAGCCTATTGGGACTTAGACCCAACACAGACATCATGAGCAACTCTTACATATCATACATAGCTCAAGATGCAGGAAAAAATAGTCGGTTTCCTGTGACGTTCCAGTAAAAGGGTGACTCCTCATTCTATTCCCTAACTTTACAAGCGTCAGATCAGACCGAAAATAGACAACATATGGACTTCACTGTAGTCCCAAAATTACATTTATTTTTTGAAAAGAGTTTTCGATTTCTGGGCCGATTGACATTTATTTTAATTAAAAAAAAAAAAAACACCCCAAAAAACAGTAGTGTCATCTCAAACTGGTGCATTCATTTAAAAAACTAAAAAAAAAAATGATTACAGTAAATTAAAATACACATGCAGGTACACACACACACACACACACACACACACACACTCATATATATATATATAAACTTATTTATAAATGGAACTTTGTGTGCGTGTATGTGTGTGCGTGTGTCTGTGTGTGTGTGTGTGTGTGTGTGTGTGTCCGTGTCCGTTACCTATAGACTCCGAAACGGCTGAACCGATTTTCTTGAAAATTTACACATTTCCTTTACTATAAGCGTCTGCGAGTGTTCTTAGCCAGGTTTTGTGTCGAGGTACCCCCGATAAATATCGAAAATCGATAATCGAAAAAATCGGGTTATAGAAGGAGTGGTCCGATTTTAATTAAATTTGATACACTCATAGACAAAGACATAAGAAACGATATTCAGAAGTTTCAAAGTTGCAGTTCTTACAATAGTGCAGAAAATCGATAATATATATATATATATATATATATATATATATATATATATATATATAGATATATAAAAGGCAAGATGTTTGTGTGTGTGTCTGTTTATCTGTCTGTATGTCTGGATTTTTTTTTAGCCCTTTTATTTTAGTTTGGCTCTAAGTAGGTATAATTGTGGTTCTTAGTCTCAGCCATGATACCATTTACTCAGAGGACTTGTTTAGCCTTTAAAATTCATTTTACGACAAAAAAACTTATTTGATATCGATACCAGAAAATCAAAATTTGACTTACATCCATTCATTTTTCTTTCAGTCTACGGTTTCGCTTTAACTGGAAACAACTATTGCTTTTTAGTCTTTCGTGTCAACATCCAAAGCGTCTGAGCTCCAGGACCATGGATTAGTTTTAAAGCTTTCATTACACCCGAGCAACGCCGGGTTATACTGCTAGTATATATTGAGACTCGGGTTCACCGTGTCCTTAAAATTTGTTTCCCCGAATGTTTGGACAGTGAACTTGTTTACCTGCAAGGTATTTGCCAGGTGAATGGTTATCCTACTAATGTAGTAAAATGCGTGATTGATAGGAAAGTCAGACGTTATAAAGAGTCAGTAGTCTTTGGACCTAGTCGCTGTCTGATATATTTAAAATTGCCGTGGCTTCAAATTGTAACTGACAAAGTTTCGGCGTGTGTTTCGTCTGGGTATTTTTCAGTAAAATGACGTGCTGTTTTTCAAACTAGACCTGCGTTACCTTCCTTTACTAAAGACAGGTTGTCCTATTTTCACAGAAATTCTATTGTTTATCAATTCAAATGCCGCTTTGACGCGGTTTACATAGGACGAACCAATCTTAGGTTGGAGACGCGAGTTTCGCTGCATGTGCCTGCAAATATCTGTTCGGGTAGCCCTCAATGGTCCATAAAAACAACTCAGGCGGTTCTGGAATCAGCTATAAGTCAGCATTTGCTCGACAGTCAGGAGTGGGCTTCTCAGTAAGAGGACACATGGTTTTCTGTCCTGCACAGTGTTCGTTCAGCTTATCATTTACGAGTGTTTGAACCTGTTTGCCTTAAGATTTATCAGCCGAGCCTGTGCAGGCAGAAAGAGCGATTTATTCGCTCCTTACAACTATTGGAGGGTCTGTGAGTGTTATAATTTTTCTATTTTATCACTCTTATGGAGCTGTGTATTTCTTCTTACATTTTAATTATTTTGATTAAAATTTACTTTTAGACGAGCTCCTTCTTTCCCCCGTTTTGTAAGTAAAACTTTTGATGTTTTTCCTTGTCCTGCTTTATTATTGATAATAACGCCAACGAATACCTTTGAAAAGTGTTGGCCGAAAGGTTCCTCAGGTTAGCACAATGACGTCAATATTGTTTAAAGAAATTATATATATATATCTTCCCAATTTTTGAAACAGGAGTAGAGGTATATCTTTTGTGTTCCTTTTAAGTTCCCCTTCCGCTCTACACATCTAACATCTCCAACTAAACTTTGAATCATGCTATTCTTGAGTTCCTGTTCCTTTAAAAGATTTTTCCTTCTTTTTCATTTCCAGTAACCTATTTTATCTTAGCTTCATTATAGCTTTGTTTGGAGTAAATTGAATTGAATATATATATATATATATATATACTACAGTTAAAAAGTTTGAAGCTAAACTCTCAATTGACAGAAGATTGACACCATTTAATCGAAAAATAAAAAATAGGTCTTAGAGTCATAAAAAAAATGGAATCAAATTTTGCAAATTTTGTGCTGCAGTAATTAAGGCTAATGGAGGATATTTTGACGAAAGCAAAATTTAATCCTAAAATGCTTATTTTTCATTTTTGGCATAATAAATCATTTCTCGCCATATATAATAATTTTCTCGTATTTAGAATACAAAACAACTACTTTTGGCCAATTTAAAAAGTTACCAAAGGTGGTGTCAAGCATTTGGACTGTAGTATACAGTATATATGTAGTATATTTGGACTGTAGTATATATATATATATATATATATATATATATATATATATATATATATATATATATAAGCCTTCTTACCGAGAGCTTAGTGGCAGAATCTTCGACTGGTGTCAAATCGGTCGGGTTTCAATCCTGGCTGGAAGTAATCGGATGTCTAGCTGTACTGATGACCTGTGATACACCGAAATAAGACTGTCAGCTGATGACTATATATATATATATATATATATATACATATTTGATAAAAAAAACTTGGTTTAAATTATACTTACTGCCTAAATAATATATCTTATTCATACAATTTCTCTCCGATGTCATCAATTTCCAACTAGATATTTATGTAGGAAACACTACCATTTACAGACCTAACAAGGTAAACTTGCTTCGGCTCCAGAAAAGGACCTCCAATTAGTGGTTAACTGGGGCAAGAAATGGCTTCTAAATCAATCTCGACATCTCACCGCCGTGACGTGGCTTCCCTCTATTTTATTTACAATTATTTCTATGGCAGCTGTTCTGACAAGCTTATTTTCCCCTAGTACCCCGACTACATTGTTGAATACACCGGTTCCGTCCGATCACCGAAGTTAAGCAACATCGAGCCTGGTCAATACTTAAATGGGTGACCATTTGGGAATACCAGGTGATGTAAACGTAAGGACCAAGAATGGTCCTCCAGGTTTGGGAGGTTGGGCGCAGGGCTAACAACCCTGCGCCGTAAAAAACAGTTTGTTACAGAAACAGCAACAAAAAGTTGCTGCCCTATGCACCATCTGGGTGTGATGGATAAATGATTATGATAATGACCCCGACTACATAAATTATGCTACTCGGTTTGCCTCTAGGTCCCAGCCTTTTATTGTTATTAACCTCCGTCTCCATGCTTCCCTGATAACTGCAATCTTCAAAAATTTAGATGCAGCGTGAATCGCCATCTTTGTCTTCGTGAACACCGTTCATCTTTTGTCCTTTCCTCAATCTCATTTTCACGTTCACTCCCGGTAAACCCCTGTATTCTAGTTGGATTATTGCTTTGTTTGGGGTGAAATGATTTTAAAAAGATTAAATACATCAAATTATTTTGCTTATAAGAAATAGTAAATTCAATTTGCTGGAAAATATTATCAAAGATGAAGGAAAAACTTGAAGCAACTGAAATGTGGTTCTATCGAAGGATGCTGCGGATATCATGGATCGAGCATGTGAGCAATGATGAGGTTTTGGAAAGGATCGAAACGAAAAGGAAAATAATACTGAGCATGAGGAAGAGACAGCTGAAGTTCCTGAGACATGCAATGAGGAAGGAGGGCTTGGAGAACCTGATACTAACAGGCCAGATGGAGGGAAGGAGAGACAGGGGAGAACAGCGTGTAACGTACTTGACTGGCCTGTGCGGGTGGATGGCGGAACGAGGGTTGCGCGGGGCAACAGGGGAAAGCGTACTGAGTGCTACCAGGGATAGGGAGACGTGGAAAGCCATGATCGCCTACGTCCTGAAGGGACAAGGCACATCGAAGAAGAAGAAGAAGAAGAAGAAGAAGAAGAAGAAGAAGAAGAAGAAGAAGAAATTTAATCTATTGGTTATGATAGAATGTAACTAGCTTGGTTTTCGAGGCATTGAAAGTTATGATTCTTTTCTTTCATTTCCCTTCTGTGGAACTCTATTCCATTTCCTTACTTTCCTGATTCGAAATTTTAAATGAATCCTGATCAACTTTTTTTTTTTGCCTCATTCCTCCCTATACTCAGTCTTCTCTTTCACTTTATCTCCCAGTAACCCTCTGTATACTATTGCCATTAAGCTATGCAGTAAATGATTATTGTGAAATGATAAATAGTTATAATATTGATTTGAATAGGGATACAATGCTTACAACGTCCGACGATTTTAGAATCGCATTTTAAAATAGTCTAATACCAGTCTTTAGAATACCAGAGGCACAACTGTCAGGTTATCGGTAAAATCGACTTTCAGATGTCGAAAGAAACCGTAAGCTATTGAAAAAAAATTAACCAATTTGACGACACCTTCACCACGATATATTTTTTAAAAAGCGCTTTTACAATCACCTCTCATCGTTCAATAAGAAGAACAAACAAAATATGATATCAATTTCTAAATTTTTGGAAATTAATAAACGAAAATCAAACACCTAATGTGAAATGGGAAATCCTCAAACAGGTCAGAACATCTAAATCGGTAAAGAAACCATGCTTCCTTCGTCTTCAAGAAAAAATGGAAATCATTAAATACACGAGGAGCAACATATTATTAAACCAGAGGCATGAAACCACAGTAAACTGCAAGCACATGAAAGAACTAACCTTACAATCATGCTAAAATTGCAAAAGCTAAAGTTAAGATTGCTAGAAACGATAAATCTTTATAGTATTAACAACATTCTTACCTTAAATTTTACCTTTATTTCATGCTACAAACAGTGATCTAATTAAAATTTTATATAAAAAAAGAGATTTTCTAAATTTTAAATTAAGGTTAAATATAAAAAACTAGATTAATTATAAAAACTAAATTTAAATACAAAAATATTTGTAGTCGTATACTTCACTAATAAAGATATGTTTACCAAATAGCAATTCCTATCCCCTTTTTAGCGCATCCTCTCCCCCCCCCCAACATATACATTTCCTTATTTTATTTTATTTTATTTATTTTTTTGCTTGTTAAACCCAAATGGCTGGCCATAAAGGCTGTGTAGGACCATATCTTATCTTCTGCTGTTAAATCTGTTTATAAAATTTTCAACACGTCCATTAACCCGCTCTATCCTCTAACACTTCCCTCTTTTCGTTCAAATTCTAACTTAAACTTACAATTCTAATTTCCCATTTTTCACCTCACCTACCTCTCACACATAATTCACCATTATACGATAAAGAATTTTCCATTTTCTTTTCACACTACCCGATGAGACATTGTCCATTCAATGTCGAAACAAAATGTACACTTTGTAGTAGATGATAATTTCCACATGTTCAAAATCATAATTTAT
>JBBBDQ010001194.1:652500-860000 GCA_037127315.1 Ascarosepion bandense
ATATATGTTTTGGAATATATATATATATATATATATATATATATATATATATATATATATATATATATATATATATTCCAAAAACAAAAAGAAAACTCAGCTTTGATAATGTCCCTCAGAGGACGAAACTTATTGGTTAAGATAAATTTTGTCTTTGTTGTTTTCATATATATATATATATATATATATATATATATATATATATATATATATATACCTTCTTAATCTACTGAAGAATTTCACATTGAAACACTCATCAGAGTTAGATATTTGATAAACCTTTAGTTATGTATTGAACTTTTGGGACCGACGTTCTACTATCCTGAAATAAAAACAAACAATAAAACCAACAAAAAAAAAAAAAACAAGCAAAAACGAAAACAAAAAAACACGGAAAATTTTCATTTTCACTTATTTACTGAGTTATTATTATTATTATTATTATTATTATTATTATTATTATTATTATTATTATTAATATGTGTGTGCGCGCATTTGTGTCAGTGAGGTCGCTTGCTTAACCTTTTAATCAAAACATTTCTTTGTTCCTATGAAAACAACAAAATATTTTTCGACACATTGCAAAAGAAACAAAACCTTCTACCTATGCGTTTGTTTATCAAATATTTGAAATACATACATGCACACACATACATGTGTGTGGGTGTTCGTGTGCGTGTGAGTACCAGTGTGTCTGCGTGCGTGCCTCCGTATATCTGTGTGAGTGTCCGTTCTAAATTCCCGCCATTCCTGTTAAGCCTAACTTTTCAAACAGAATCACATAACAAAATCAGATTAAAATCAAAATAAACATTCACATGAATGCAAAAATGAATTATTAATTCATTAATATTAATTATGCATTATTCAAAACTTAACTAACAGTCACGATTACCTTTATTAACTTCATAGTATTTTAATTAATAATCATGATTAAGTCGCTAATAATTACAGTAATAATAATTTAATTATAAAGAAAAAAGTAATTATCATAGAAATGAGGACAAAAAGTAATTAGGACGGTTAATTTAGGTTGATTCATAAATAATGTCCGTATTTATAATTGTAATGACGAATGTATGATACTAATTTCTAATCATACGTGGTAGTTATGAATAAATTTGAAGGATACTAATAGATTTTCGTTTTTGCAGTGGGAGTGAGCACATATGACTTAAAGGAAATGTCGTTCTTCTCTTTGGCAACGCAAGGCCACGTACAGCAAGAATAACACAAGAAAAGAAAATAAGGAACTCGTTTGGTTTGTTTGATCACTGCCCTCCATGTGCACCTGACATTACACCAAATGATTATTATCTTTTTAGATCGCCTGCAAAAAAAATTTAATGGGTGGGGGACTTTCTCTCATGAAATCCAGATCAAAGTGTTCGTCGAAAAAACTATTAAAATAAAAACTCGCGCAAAAAAAAAAGTATTGAAAAGCTCTCTTTTAAGTGACAACAAGCCGTTGAAAATAATGGTGAATATATTGAATCACATATAATTGTACTTTCTATTTTTTTTTTATTAGTATAAAGTTGTTAAAGAGAAGTTATAATTATTTATGACTCATTCTAAAAGGACAAATTTTACTGTAAAACTCTGTCGATTATTTGCACTATTTATATTGTTCGGACTGTTGTCCGTATTCATGACGTTTCAGCCGGTTTACGCTACAACCCAATCCTAAACATGAAACAAGTGATAAAGGTTTATTCCCGTTCAAAAGACCAGAGAGAAGTTTTAACTAGACGATAAGCGAACGTATCTTATCTTATTAAAAAAAAAAAAAATTAAAAAAAAACAGGCGAAGGCTTTACAAGCATCGAATTGAAATTGACTTTAAAATGGAAACCCAATTCTAAACAAGAAACAACTTCTACTCCTGTTAAAAAAAAATGGGGAGGAGCATGAACTAGAAGATAGGCGAAGCTATCTCAGTCAGTTAAAGGCCATACGTGATACACGCTTTGAGCGATCATGTCTCGAAAAAGACACGACTGACGAGGTAGAAGATTATCCCGCAGTAGGTTGCCATTGCTTTTTGCGGTATACTGGTTGCCAGCCAATGCTGTAGAACCCAATATGTCTTATTATTTAACCCATAACTGGAAAGAAGAGACGGATTAATACCTTTCCCAAGGGTATTTGTGCGTAAGTGAATGCAAGGAATATCAACTGGAATTTGAACTCGGCATCAGCAATTTCTCGTTCCGAGTCGATATCCACTGCACTACAACTCACATCCTACACCAGAACGCACATCCTGTCTATCTACTCCTATTAAATTAAATTTATTAAATTACATTTATTTTGAAAATAATGGTGAATATACCGAAGAAAATGTAATTGTACTTTTTTAAGAATAAGGTTGATAGACAGAAGTGATAATTATTTATGACGCCTCTTAATAGGATAAATGTTATCGTAGAACTCTCTCTTAGTCTTGAAATTTCTTACACATTTTACAGTATTATATCTCGTGATAATTATAGTAATTTTAATTTATTAAAATTAAAGTTATTTGTTTAACGACCAAGAATAATAATTTGAAATAATTTTTGCATTTACTTTGTTTTAGTTTTGGTCTAGAATTTTTGTTTCCACAAAAAATTCTGTTCTGCTTTTTACATAATTAAAAATAGAATAAAATACCTAGGGAAAATTAACACGGTGGCTGTCTTTTAAGTACTTTTGAAATGGCATTGGTTATATTTTACGCACTAGTAATGTAAGATTTTAATATATACAGTTAACTATTGTCACTTGTTAAAAAAAGGTTGGTTGGTTGTTTTGTTTCTATGGCAAATCAACCTCGGCGGGTCAGTTACTGCCAACTAAACTTTATTTATTTATTGCTGGTAATACCTTTTTCTTTCAACAATTTATTGTTGCTTTATTTTTATAAGTTTTGTGTCTAGTAATACATTGTTTCTTTTCGAGTATCAAGATTCATTAGGATTTGTTTTTTTTTTTTTTTTTTTTTTCAGGGCAGGGTCCTCTAGGTGGGTCTAGTATTTACTTAGTTTGAAGTTAATTAAAAATTGGTCGTTCATATTTGAGTCAATAAGTATTTCCTAGGTTCGAGGATCGGTGTGTTGGTTGGTTGTTTTGTTTTTATGGCAAATCAACATCGGCGGGTCAGTTATTGCCAACTAAACTTTATTTATTTATTGCTGGTAATACCTTTTTCTTTCAACAATTTATTGTTGCTTTATTTTTATAAGTTTTGTGTCTAGTAATACATTGTTTCTTTTCGAGTATCAAGATTCATTAGGATTTGTTTTTTTTTTTTTTTTTTTTTTCAGGGCAGGGTCCTCTAGGTGGGTCTAGTATTTACTTAGTTTGAAGTTAATTAAAAATTGGTCGTTCATATTTGAGTCAATAAGTACTTACCAGGTTCGGTCATAAATGCTGCTATAGGTATTTAATTAGTTTGAGGAATGGTGGATCTATAGGAATTTACTTGGTTCATAGACCGGTGTGTTTTCTACAGGCATTTACTTGGTTCGGTGTTAGGTGGGTCTAGTATTTACTTAGTTTGAAGTTAATTAAAACTTGGTCGTTCATATTTGAGTCAATAAGTATTTCCTAGGTTCGAGGATCGGTGTGTTGGTTGGTTGTTTTGTTTTTATGGCATATCAACCTCGGCGGGTCATTTATTGCCAACTAACTTTTATTTATTTATTGCTGGTAATACCTTTATCTTTCAACAATTTATTGTTGTTTTTACATAAGTTTTGTGTCTAGTAATACACTTTTCTTTTCGAGTATCAAGATTCATTGGGATTTATTTTTAAGGGCAGAGTCCCCAAGTCCTACACTTGTTATTTAACCCATAACTGGAGGGAAGGGACGGATTAATACCTTTCCCAAGGGTACCAGTGCTTAAGTGAATGCAAGGTATTCAACTGGAATTCGAACTCGGCTCACCGATTTCTCTTTCCGAGCCGTGAACCACAACTCACATCTGTCACTATACGCTTCCAGCACCTGGTATTTCCAAGCGGTCACCCATCTAAGTACTGACCAGGCTCAACGTTGCTTAACTTCGGTGATCGAGCGAGAACCGGTGTATTCAACGTGATAGGCCGTAAGCCGTTAAAAAAGGACTCCTCTTTTAAAACCCTCCTAGAAATCTGGAAAAAAGGGTTAAATATAAACTACAAGAAAACTAAATGCATGGTCATCAGTGAAAAGAGGAGCCTAAAATGCCAACTACAGACTGGGCATACTAAAATGAATTAGGTACAGAAATTTAAATAACTGGAAAGTGTTCTAACAGAGGACGGAAAGTGCGACACTGAGATAGCCTAGGATGAATTCCAGAAGCTGAGTAGGGTATTGAGAGACAGGAAATTTTGCTAGAAAGAAAGAAGAGTGTACTGGATTGCTATGTGATATCTGTTCTTCAATATAGCAATGAAAGCTGGACAATCTCCTCAAAAGATGAAGAAGAGACTTGAAGTAACCGAAATGTGGTTCTACAGAAGGATAAAAATAAAATAAAAATACCCAAATTTAACACGAAATAAAATAAAACAGAAAGCAACGTATTAGCAGTCCAAACTCCCCTATTAACTGATGAGATATTTACATATTGACATCAGGTAATGGCTCCTGTTATCGTAACATTGGTATATTTCATTACAAAAAAGAGCAGGTCAGGTTGCATAACTGATAAACACATAAATTCTTAATACATAATACCATGGTCTGAACATGTGGGAAACGCCGAGGTTTTGAAGAGGATAGAAATGAATAGGAAACTGATATATAGCATCAAGAAAAGCCAGCTGAAATTCCTGGGACACGTAATGAGGAAGGAAGGCTTGGAGAACTGATACTCACAGGTCAGACGACGAGAAAGAGAGACAGAGGAAAGTAACGCGTAACATTATTGATGGACAAATGAATGGTAGAGCGGGGTTTGGGTGGGTTAACAGAAGAAAGCGTGTTAAGAGCCAATAGTGATAGGAAGATGTGGAAGGCCATGATCGCCGACGTCCTGAAGGGACACAACACTTAGAAGAAGAAATTCTGCTCCAAGTCTATGCTTCTAACGTATCCTAAAACTCTGAAATTAATAGTATTTATTTATTTCCTAAATATCTATCTAAACTTATTTATAAATGGAACTTTGTCTGTGTGCGTGTGTGTGTGTGTGTGTGTGTGTGTGTGTGTGCAGCCGTTACCTATAGACTCCGAAACGGCTGAACCGATTTTCTTGAAAATTTACATAGTTGTACTATAAGCGTCTGCGAGTGTTCTTAGCTAGTTTTTGTGTCGAGGTACCCCCGATAAGTATCGAAAATCGATAATCGAAAAAATCGGATTATAGAAGGAGTGGTCCGATTTTAATCAAATTTGATACACTCATAGAAAAAGACATAAGAAACGATATTCAGAAGTTTCAAGGTTGCAGTTCTTACAATAGTGCAGAAAATTTGATATCAATACATGGAAATCAAAATTTGACTTACATCCATTCCTTTTTCTTTCAGTCTACGGTTTCGCTTTAACTGGGAACAACTATTGCTTTTTAGTCTTTCGTGCCAACGTTCAAAGAGTCTGAGCTCCAGGACCATAGATTCATTCATTTTAAGCTTTCATTACACCCGAGCAACGCCGGGCTATACTGCTAGTGTGTACATAGGTTCACGGTCCTCATCTGTCTTTGGAACAGGAGTGGAGGTTTATCATTTGTTTATTATTTAGATTGGGTTTCCGGTTCTTTCTAAAAAGTCTTTTAATTCTCTTTCACTGCCAGTATCCCCTTGCGTCTTAGTGGCGTTGTCGCCATCCTTCCGATGAATTGATGAAAAAATAAAAATAAAAACCCAAATTTAACACGAAATAAAATAAAAGAGAAAGCAACGTATTAGCAGCCCAAACTCCTGTATTAACTGATGAGATATTCACATATTGACAGCAGGTAATGACTCCTGATATCGTAACATTGGTATATTTCATTACAAAAAGGAGCAGGTCAGGTTGCATAACTGATAAACACATCAATTCTTAATAAATAATATTTTATGTTATAGCATATAGCATATCTTGAGCATGCTCCAACAAGAGCGTCAGAGCTTTCTCCGGTTAATATAATCAATGCTTTATTATTAAATATTTAAAAAATTAATTAACTGTAAATTTGGAATGTAATTTATTGAAATCATTATAGAATTCATTAAACCAGTGTGTCTCAAACTGTTTATCTTTGTGTCAGCTTTGAAATAGTTTTCAAGTCTTAGAGAACCCCTGCATATTTATATATACCATTATTAATATCTACCTTTTATATTTTTATCATGGTTTACTTGGTAAACATAATATATCGACAACGTGCAATTCGTCCCTGGGGCACTTCGGGGTGATGTAATGACGAGCAGGCTTGTTTCGATTAGTGAGTTCGATCCTCACTGGGCGCTCTACACTCGGCTTTGTGCTACATCATAGTTATACTTAGAAAATCATTTGAACACTTCGACGTGGAGCAATGGTTACAAGCTTATCTCGTTAGACCAATTACGATTGAATTGTGAGTTCGATCTTCACTGGGTAACCCTTACTATTAGCCTTGTGCCACCTCCAATCTTCGCTTAGAAAATCACTCGACTGACTCACTCAATCATACACGAATTCGTCACGTACATGTTCTGTCCGCTAACCAGTGAAAACGGTTTCACACTGACACCATATAGACATCACTAAATGATTAGTATATTTTTAAAAAGTTGAAACCTTTATTTTAATAACTAAAGGTTTTCCAATAATATACAGTAGGTGTATAGTAAAATTTCGAATATAAAATTGAAAAAAAAAATGAGTCTGTTTATCGCTGTTTATCGCGTAACGTCGAGAGAGCTCTTATTAATCCCTAGGGTTCCGGGGAACACCAGTCGAGAAACACCTCATTAAACGGTAAATTATTTTAATATTCCGTGTATGTCAACTTCATGCTTAAATAATATGCGTTATGGTGTCTACTTCAAGTGTTTTGGACAGTACTACAAACCAGATTTAAACATGGCTGATAAAATCAACAGTTATTTTCATTTGACTACGATCGTCTTGTATTTGCCGGGAATGCATGCGTTTTTATTTATTTATTTATTTATGTATTTATTTTTTTTTTTGGTCCTGGGCATGACGGTAAACTGTATCCGGCAGCAAGGCCTCTGATTGGGAGGTTGTGAGGAGCATGGAACCACCTCTTAATTTTGGTTGCTCCCAGATCCATCCTGACACGGAGTGGTAGCACCTGTTAGGGTCCCAGCTATGGGCAAATAGTTAACCCCCCGCCACCAAATTGGGGTTAAAATACTATGAAAGTATAAAAATACACTTTTATAGAAATATATACATAAAAAAAGACTTTTATAGAAAAATATACACTTTTGAAAGAAAAATACTACCAATAATATATTTTTGAAGGAAAAATTATCATAACACATTTTCTAAAGAAAAAAAAATTCTCAACAAAACATTTTTGAATACAATACTAGAAGACAATTTCAATTTTTTAAAAGAAAAAAAGGATAAGAACAAAGAATTTTCATTAAAATCGAAATCAACCTTCTCACTATAACCGAACATTAAAAAATAACTTAAGCCCCCACCTTTTTGGCATTAAATAACACACAGAGGTTGATATGCCATTAATTAAAACTCAAACCTTTTTTTTAATATGTTCTCATAATGAGGAAACCCAAGTGAAAATTTCACACATTAAAAAAAAAAAGAAGATTTTTCCCTTATTCGGCATTGTCTGTATATTACCATAACATTATTTTCAAAATATTTTAAATATTTCCTTTAGATAAAAATGCTTTTGTTGACAATTTACATTATAAAAGTTGCACAACAAGGACTAATTACTCATGGTATGTGTGCTACATACACACGTAAACACACATTATTCTCTGTCTCTCACTCACTCTCTCTCTCTCTCTCTCTCTCTATATATATATATATATATATATATATATATATATATTCAGAGCTAAAATGAAGTACTGCCAGAAGCTACCCATGCCTTACTATCCAGTGTCCGCGTCCTTGTAGGTGACAAATTATTTTTCCACATCGTTTGATACAACATTATTTTACATAAAGCATTGTTTGATTATCACCAGCACAGTGAGTTCATTCATTGTAAAAAAAAAAAAATTGTATATATATGTAGGATTTATCGAGTGCCTGTAATTATAAACAAGGTGGACAAAGATATCAATTTTGCATGGTCTGGCGATCATAAAAGGCGTGATACTGAAAGTCACTATACCGTTATACCGAAGTTAATATGAGGCACCCTTAAAGCTTTATTTCATTTTACACACACACACACACACACACACACACACACACACACACACACACACACACACACCTCTACATAAATACACACACACTACTTAGACCCTAACTAAACTACAGACCCAAATTTTCAATTTTTGTTTTTCAGACTGTATGTCTGTATTTTCATTTCTATTCTTTATATATATATATATATATATATATATATATATATATATATATATGTGCATGTGTGTGTATGCGTACATACAAGTGTGTGTGTATATATATTATTTCTTTTTTCAATGCCTTGACTATAGCCTACGACAAATAATTTGGCCCACAATATATATATATATATATATATATATATATATATATATATATATATATATATATAATAACTCCTACGATTTTAGTTTCCTAATTCAATTTTTGGTTTCGCTATAAACCTAAATGAAATAAAAATTTAAATTTAAAACTTTTAGTTTATAATATGCACCTGATAATTGCGTAGTGCATGAAACTGTGAGTCTTACTTTAGACGCAGGATAATATGCATATATATAATGCGGAAAAATTAACGCCCGTTTTTATTAATTAACCTTTATTGTATAAAAATAATTTACAGTGGTTTCAGAAATTATACAAGTATTGTCACTTCAAAGTTACAAAATTTGTTATGATTAACAAACTCTTTAACATGTATAATGTGGTTTATGTTCAATAAAACGTTAAAGCCTATCAGCAACACTTCGACAAACCATTTGAAGCATTTGTACATTAGATCTGGTGGCCGTGATGGCTGCACACTTGTTTCGAATCGTTCTACCATTTTGAACTTAAAAAAGAGGTGTTAATTTTGCCGCATCCTATATATATATATATATTGTGTGTGTGTGTGTGTGTGTGTGTGTGTGTGTGTGTGTGTGTGTGTGTGTGTGTGAAAGCTAGGTCGCTGAAATAATTCATTTTAAAATTATATATATATATATATATGTGTGTGTGTGTGTGTGTGTGTGTGTGTGTGTGTGTGTGTGTGTGTGTGTGTGTGTGTGTGTGTGTGTGTGAAAGCTAGGTCGCTGAAATAATTCATTTTATTATATATATATATATATATATATATATATATGTGTGTGTGTGTGTGTGTGTGTGTGTGTGTGTGTGTGTGTGTGTGTGAAAGCTAGGTCGCTGAAATAATTCATTTTAAAATTATATATATATATATATATATATGTGTGTGTGTGTGTGTGTGTGTGTGTGTGTGTGTGTGTGTGTGTGTGTGTGTGTGTGTGTGTGTGTGTGTGTGAAAGCTAGGTCGCTGAAATAATTCATTTTAAAATTATATATATATATATATATATATATATATGTGTGTGTTCATTTGGAAATTAATTATTTCTAGGTTTCAAACTTTCCATATCTTCGGGCGATGCCTTTTCGTCTGAAGATACCGAAAGGTTGAAACCTAGGTTGCAGAAATAACTCATTTCCAAATGAATAAGAATGCAAAAGTTCTACAATATAACTGTATTGAACACTTTTTAATACAACTGTATACTTGTCTAATTTTAATTATGAACAAAAACTAATTATATGCGCATTTGTATACGTGTAAATCTAAAACGCTTGAATAGATTGCCGTAAGAAAACTTACAAATGTTTCTTAATATCTGTTAAAGATCACGTTTATGTGTAAATACTGTATCGAATGAAATCCATATATATATATATAATTAACGAATGCAATCAATTAGAAATAACGTTACTTTTTTTATTAATGCCTTTATTCGATTTGTATTAGTTTTCATCGTTTGAAGCTGATTTGTTCCTTGTTTTCAAAAGACACACCCACGTGCACCAGACAATGTATGTTACAAAACGTTATTAGCGAAATTGTAATTAA
The DNA here is from genome assembly GCA_037127315.1 of Ascarosepion bandense. NCBI lineage: Eukaryota > Metazoa > Mollusca > Cephalopoda > Sepiida > Sepiidae > Ascarosepion > Ascarosepion bandense. The sequence continues at coordinate 662,705 of JBBBDQ010001194.1, forward strand.
AATAATTCAATAACTTTTTCAATTCGTTTTTTTTATATATGGAATGTGAGTGCCCTGTGGTAATTGTAATGACTAACGGTAATGGTTAATAGTAATGGTTAATGGTTAATGGCAAACCTGACAGCAATGTAATTTCATGATTGCATATTCGTTTTTAACGATAATTTCTTTTCTGTTATAAACTCAACAAAATATTAAAAAATAGATTATTTATTACACAAAACAAATTGTTCTTTAATTTTTTGAAAAACAAACAAAACGTAAAACAACAAATATTTCCCAAATGAAAACTTAGATTTGCTATATTTTAAATAAAGATTATAAAAATGTAAACATTTTTTGTACACTGCTTAATACACTTTACAATAAAGTTGTGATCTAATTACCCCCTTTCAGAGCAAAAAAATGTATGTCTTTGAATAACTAAGCAGTTTAATTTTAATGCCACCAGTAAAACAATAACTTGTTTATAATGTTCCCAAATAATAAGATTAAAAATTAATCGAAAAACAGGATTTTTTCAACTCAATTTTCAAATCTGAATAAGCAAATATGTTTGTCTCATTAAGCAAGAACTTTTTAAAATATTGGACACAATATAAGCCATGTATATATACATAAAAATGCGTTTATTTTATGTCATAGTTTTATGTAATATTTGCACACAGACATATAACCATCTTTATATATATAACAACAAATAATTCGGCTCCCTATATATATCCTATGATTTTAGTTTCCTAATTTATTTTTAGGTTTTGCTATAAACCTAAATAAAACAAAAATTTAAATCTAAAAACTGTCAGTTCATAATATGCACCTTATAATTGTGTAGTGCCTTCACTTTTAAAGAATTTGGGCACGATATATATATATATATATTTCAAAAGTTATATGTGTAATTTCAATAGTTATATGTATAATTGCATGTATATTCCGTGTTTATGGGTGCATATATATATATATATATATATATATATATATATATTTCAAAAGTTATATGTATAATTTCAATAGTTATATGTATAATTGCATGTATATTCCGTGTTTATGGGTGCATATATATATATATATATATATATATATATATATATATATATTTCAAAAGTTATATGTATAATTTCAATAGTTATATGTATAATTGCATGTATATTCCGTGTTTATGGGTGCATATATATATATATATATATATATATATATATATATTTCAAAAGTGATATGTGTAATTTCAATAGTTATATGTATAATTGCATGTATATTCCGTGTTTATGGGTGCATATATATATATATATATATATATATATATATATATATATGTATATTTCAAAAGTTATATGTATAATTGCATGTATATTCCGTGTTTATGGCTGCATATATATATATATATATATATATATATATATATATATTATATTTTCAATAGTTATATGTATAATTGAATGTATATTCCGTGTGTATGGATATACCTAAATTTACGTTTCATGTATATAAGGGCACCTAATCATATACACGCTTTTTGTGCATATGGAGGCACTTAATTATATGTATGTTATCGCTAATTTTGTTTTAAGCATGTAATTGATGTACACTCCTGTATTGATTGTACCCTCCTGTATTGATTTAACCCTCCTGTATTGATTGTATCCTCCTGTATTGATCAATATACTCATGGCATGGGAATCCAAATGATACATGACGGTATATGTAGATATCGGTTTTTCTATAATGTATGTAATTTGAAGTATGCCACCTTATTTAGGGTGAAAAAGTAGACACGTATGTGCGTACATGTTAGCATTTGTCTCGTATATACACGTATAAGTTGTTATAAGTGTGTACATAGATGGAGAAAGGCGAGAGTGTGCAGAGATAACAAATTTGTATGCATACGTAAAAATGTTTATGTATGTATATACATATGTGTATACAAGAAGGAGTGTTTATATATATATATATATATATATATATATATATATAGTCATTTGCGGACAGATCTGTTTCGCTGTATCACAGCTCATCAGTACGGTTAGGCATCCGATTGCTTTTTACCCAGGATTGAAACCCGACCGAAATGGCGTCAGTCGGCGATTCTACCTCTGAGCTATGGGCGCTCGGGAGAAGTAGGCAAACATTTTAGCGTGTATATTATCATTATACACGCCCAATAGCTGAGAGTCTTCATTGCCGAATGAACGATGCGTAGATGCTAGAGTAGCTACTGTTTTTCAAAGTCTACCATTCTTCCAGAGTGCTCAATCAGGGTGTGAGAGCGTAAATAGTCATCCGCAGACAGATCTGTTTCACTGTATCACAGCTCATCAGTACGGTTAGACATCCCATTGCTTTTTACTCGAATTGGCGTCAGTCGGCGATCTACCTCTGAGCTATGTGCGCTCGGTAGAAGGAGACAAACCTTTGAGCGTGTATATTATCATTATACACGCCCAATAGCTAAAAGTGTTCTAGTTCATTACTGAATGTACGATGTGTGTGTGTGTGTGTGTGTGTGTGTGTGTGTGTGTGTGTGTGTGTGTGTGTGTGTGTGTGTGGCGTATGTGCGTTGTGGTGCAGTGGATATCGACTCGGAACGACAAATCGAGGTGCCGAGTTCGAATTCCAGCTGAATTCGTTGCATTCATTTACGCACAAATACCCTTGGGAAAGGTATTATTCTGTCTCTTCTCTCCAGTTATGGATTAAATAATAGAACAGATTGGGTTCTATAGCCTTGGTTGGCAACCAGTCTACCACAGAAAGTAATGGAAACCTACTGCGGGATAACTTTCTGCCCAGTCAGTCAAGTCTCTTTCGAGACATGATCGCCCAAAGTATATATCACGCATGACACATAACTGACTGTGGCGTATGTGTGGGTATGTGTTTATATATGTAAACATTTTCTGAGTATATGTGAGGCTTATTATTATTTATACACGTATAAGTCCGGTCATCATAAGTATGTATGTGAGTGTGCGAACACTATATGTGGTGTGGATGTAGATGGATGTGTGTATATGTGTATATGTAGGTGTACGTATAGATGCAATTGTATGTATATATGTGTAAGAATAGACATATGTGCATGTGGGTATAAGTTTGTGTTCGTGTGTGTTCGTATGTAGCGTTATATGTGTATACGTATTCATGTGCTTGTGAGTGGCGTGTAATGGTTTTATGGTCACTACCTCCGCCAAATGAATTTTCATCGCCTTGCCTTAATGATTCTTAACCGAGATAAGGCCAAAAACTCTCTTCTGGATCATGTTACTTGATTTCTATTTCATTTGAAAATATTTGCACTGAATGGAACGAATATAGTGTGGTCTGATGAAATGAGTTAATTTAGTTCATAAAAATGAATTATATTTCATAGCCACTCTAAATGATGTGTTGAGTTTTCCTTTATTAATATCATGCTCTGGATAACATCCACTGAGCGCTCTATACAGATCTAACATTAAATATTTTATATTAAGTAAATCTTGTTAGATTATCCTCACCATTCACTGACTTGACATCATTACCTCTATATAATAATAATAATAATAATAATAATAATAATAATAATAATGGAAAAGCTGTAAACAAACACTGGTATGAACATCACCCAGCACAGGTTACAGAAATAGAAGATGTAACCATTCTATGGGATTACACCATCTACACAGACAGAAAAATTGAAGCAAACAGGCCAGACATTATTGTTAAAAACCAGAAGGAGAAAACTTGTCTATTAATTGATATGGCTTGTCCAGCGGATTGTAACATAGCAATCAAGGAATTTGAAAAACTGTCAAAATATAAAGACCTGGAAATTGAAATAGAAAAAATGTGGAAATTGAAAACAAGAGTTGTGCCAGTGATAGTAGGTGCACTTGGAATGATAAACAATGGAACAAAACAACACATTGAAAGAATCCCTGGAAACCCCAGCTTAAGAGATATACAAAAAATTGTCTTATTAAGTACAGCCCACACACTAAGGAAAACTTTATCTATGTAATGCTGGAGATGATAGGGAAGATAGAAAAACATGAAATGGAGCCATAACAACACGCCACTACCTGCCTTAGGTCTCCCCGCAGACTTGGTTGGTAGTGAGACCAAACCAGAAATCGAAATATGATGAAAAATGACATAATAATAATAATAACAAAAATAATAATGCTAATACTAATAATTGTTATACTATATTTTAGTTCGTCTCGAAAAACCCACCGAGAACAAACTCGGAGGGGAAAGAAGGGGAAGTAAAAAAAGAAACCAACGAAGTACATGAGCTGACGTCAAATACTCGTAGGAAAGAAAAAAACACCCGAGACGAAAACCCTAACACTAAAGTGCTTAATACAATAGTAGAGCAACAAAGAAATAATAAATCTAAGAGCCAACAAACCTACCTAGGTTTCACCCTACGGCTCGTCAGGGTAAAGTGGTACCTTACCCTACCTTACCCTGACGAGCCGTAGGGTGAAACCTAGGTAGGTTTGTTGGCTCTTACTTAGATTTATTATTTCTTTACATATATATATATATGTAAAAATATACTCAGTTATGATCTGAGATTATTTATTTTATTCAACCATATATATATATATATTAGAATCTGTAATGCAATCGGTCCCGACTTGACGGCTCGACTCCAGCCACTTTTTCACATTTTCACAGACAAGATGTGGCTTCCCTCTTTCTCTTCTACAAATATATTAATGGCTTCTTCTCTGATGAACTTAGGTCACTGGTGCCCCCTCCACAAGAATTTACTCGTGCAACCAGACTGGTAAAAAGGTCTCACCCTTTTACAGTTAAAGCAACTAAATGCAGCTCATACTTCTACTCCACAGCTTCTTTTCTCGGACTTCCCGCCTGTGAAACTCCCTTTTTATATACTTACTTCACTGATAGCTACAATCTTCAACAGTTTAAATGGAATGTCAATTGCTATCTCTACTCCTTGACACCAGTTCTTTGTATCTTGTTCTTCCCTCTTTTTACTCTATTCTCACGCATCTCTCTTCATACCAGTATTCATATCCTCCTCTTGCCATTTCTCTGACACTCCCTGTAACCGGTTCCTCTTTCTCTTCGCTCTCCTCCTAGGTAAACTTTCACTCTCCTCTTATGTAGCCCCCTGCAAACCAGTGGCGGTACTGCCTTGCTTGGGATAAAACGATTATATATATATATATATATATATATATATATATATATATATGTATGTCTTAAAATGACACGTTGAAAATGGCTATTTCCCCTCTAAATTTTATCTGAATTTTTATATATATATATATATATATCCCTTGCTTGGGATAAAACGATTATATATATATATATATATAAGCGTTTCACCCCGAGCAAGGCATTTCACTGCCACTATTGCGCAGGGGGCTACATAGAGTGGAGAAAGGATGGTTAAATATAGGAAATGTCAGAGAGTGGGTGATAGGCGGGTAAGGATACCGAGAATGAGGGTTGGGTAGAGAATGAGGGTTGGGTAGATGAGTGTTGGGAGAATAATTGGAAGTTAGTGTGATAGGAGGTGTCTATTGATCCTACATTTAAACACCTGGAGATTGTAGCTGTCGGGAAAGCAGACATGTGGAAGGGAATTTCACAGGCAGGAAGCGCGAGAAAAGAAGCTGTTGGAGTAGAAATTACGGTTACATCTTATTTGTTTAACTGTAAAAGGGTGGGACCTAGTTGCTAATCTAGTATCTCGTGTAAATTCGTGCTTAGGCGGCACCAATGATCTAAGTTCATCGGAGCAGAAACTATGAAAGTACTTGTAGAATAGGCACAGGGAAGCCACATCACGCCGGCGAGAGAGTGGTTGCAGCCGGTCTGCCAAGTCAGTATCAACTACGTTACAGATTCTCCTTTGTATTTTGTCAAGAAGTCCAATGAGAGTAGCAGGGGCACCCGACCAGATGTGGCAGCAGTATGTATATATATATGTAATTAATGATTATATATATATACACACGTGTGTGTGTGTGTGTGTGTGTGTGTGTGTGTGTGTGTGTGGAGAGAGAGGTTTTTCACTTAACTAAGCACTGTTGCTAAATGAAAAAGCTCGACACATTAATTCTGTGAACGCTCTATCATGATATCAAGAACTTTATGACAAATACCCGCTCTGCAAAAATGCCTTGCTATCACAAAACTACTGAAATATCTGCAATTTTAGCTCTTTACACCATAACAAACGATATATATATATATAATCATTAATAACAAATAAACTTCCAGCTTTATATATTAAATAAGAAAGAAATATTTTAGATAAATTATAGTCCGACTAATTAAATAATGGTTATTTTGTTTAATTTTATTCAATCAATGTTGTGTCAATGTAATCAACATTGCAATAGTTAGTAATACTACTACTACTACTACTACTACTACTAAAAGTAATTAATATTAATAATATTTAATAATAATATTTATAACAAATATAAAATATTTTTATTTTTTGTGGGACCTAGTTGCTAATCTAGTATCTCGTGTAAATTCGTGCTTAGGCGGCACCAATGATCTAAGTTCATCGGAGCAGAAACTATGAAAGTACTTGTAGAATAGGCACAGGGAAGCCACATCACGCCGGCGAGAGAGTGGTTGCAGCCGGTCTGCCAAGTCAGTATCAACCACGTTACAGATTCTCCTTTGTATTTTGTCAAGAAGTCCAATGAGAGTAGCAGGGGCACCCGACCAGATGTGGCAGCAGTATGTATATATATATGTAATTAATGATTATATATATATACACACGTGTGTGTGTGTGTGTGTGTGTGTGTGTGTGGAGAGAGAGGTTTTTCACTTAACTAAGCACTGTTGCTAAATGAAAAAGCTCGACACATTAATTCTGTGAACGCTCTATCATGATATCAAGAACTTTATGACAAATACCCGCTCTGCAAAAATGCCTTGCTATCACAAAACTACTGAAATATCTGCAATTTTAGCTCTTTACACCATAACAAACGATATATATATATATAATCATTAATAACAAATAAACTTCCAGCTTTATATATTAAATAAGAAAGAAATATTTTAGATAAATTATAGTCCGACTAATTAAATAATGGTTATTTTGTTTAATTTTATTCAATCAATGTTGTGTCAATGTAATCAACATTGCAATAGTTAGTAATACTACTACTACTACTACTACTACTACTACTACTACTACTAAAAGTAATTAATATTAATAATATTTAATAATAATATTTATAACAAATATAAAATATTTTTATTTTTTGTTTCTGATGAAGGACCGAGGACGGTCTGAAATATAAAATATAATAATAGAAATAAACAAATACTGTCAAAAAATACATTTTTAAACTTACCACTTTTTAGTAGTTTTTCCTATATATATATATATATAATTAATATTTAATAATAATATTCATAACAAATATAAAATATGTGACAGATGAAAATATCATTAATTCCAGTTGTGGTCAGGGATCTGCGCTTCATTGAAAAGAGTTACGCTAGACTCATTGAAGAGATCACTGATACCCAATGCTTTAAAGAATTACATAAAAAATTGTACCCACAAGTACAGCTCATACACGACGAAGGGATTTATCTACATTTCAGTTAAGTGCCATACGTGATACACGCTTTTGGGCGATCATGTCTCGAAAGAGACTTGACTGACTGGGCAGAAAGTTATCCCGCAGTAGGTTTCCATTACTTTCTGTGGTAGGCTGGTTGCCGACTAAGGCTATAGAACCCAATCTGTCCTGTTGTTTAAGCCACAACTGGAGGAAGGAGACGGATTAATACCTTTCCCAAGGGTATTTGCGCGTAAGTGAATGCAAGGAATTCAGCTGAAATTCGCACTCGGATGCCCGGTTTCTCGTTCGAAGCCGATATCCATGGCACCACAACGCCCAGCCTCACGTATAATGTTTGAACTAAGGGTTTTTTCTTTAAAAAAATTACAATAAAGTTCAGTAGAATATATCATAATGCAATTTCTGACCTTAGGTTTCTCGTTGGGGCCCAGAAGGAAATGAGTATTCAACATAAATTAAAAGAAATAATAATAATAATTGTAGTTGTAGTCGTAGCAATAATAATAATAATAATAATAATAATAATAATAATAATAATAATAAAAAGAAAAGCAAAACAGAAGCCAAGAACCAACTATTGCGGCAAAAAATATGAAAATGAAAGCCAAAGATAAAGCTCTTGAACAGATGAAACAGCTCTGGCAAGACAAACCTCTGCATGGCCAATATCCAGAACGTGCCAATAAATCCAATGTTGACAAAGTTAATACTCATCGATGGTTACGTGCATCTGGATTAAGGTCTGAAATTGAAGGCTTTATTCTTGCAGCACAAGACCAAAGTCTTTTCACTAGAAACTTTCAGGCAAATATTATGCATAATAATATGGATCCAAAATGCTGGTTTTGTGATAAACACCAAGAAACAATAGACCACCTAATCTCAGGCTGTTCTGTGCTTGCCCCAAATGAATATAAAAATCGCCACGATAGAGTTGGGCAATATTTACATTGGGCAATGTGCAAACATTATGGAAAAGCTGTAAACAAACAATGGTATGAACATCACCCAGCACCGGTTACAGAAATAGAAGATGTAACCATTCTATGGGATTACACCATCTACACAGACAGAAAAATTGAAGCAAACAGGCCAGACATTATTGTTAAAAACCAGAAGGAGAAAACTTGTCTATTAATTGATATGGCTTGTCCAGCGGATTGTAACATAGCAATCAAGGAATTTGAAAAACTGTCAAAATATAAAGACCTGAAAATTGAAATAGAAAAAATGTGGAAATTGAAAACAAGAGTTGTGCCAGTGATAGTAGGTGCACTTGAAATGATAAAAAATGGAACAAAACAACACATTGAAAGAATCCCTGGAAACCCCAGCTTAAGAGATATACAAAAAATTGTCTTATTAAGTACAGCCCACACACTAAGGAAAACTTTATCTATGTAATGCTAGGGATGATAGGGAAGATAGAAAAACATGAAATGGAGCCATAACAACACGCCACTACCTGCCTTGGGTCTTCCCGCAGATTTGGTTGGTAGTGAGACCAAACCAGAAATCGAAATATGATGAAAAATGACATAATAATAATAATAATAATAATAATAATAATAATAATAATAATAATAATAATAATAAGGAAGAACGCGGTTGGGATTACAACGAGAATGACGTGCTTTTCTGAGGCTCCTGAAAACGTAACGTTTTTTCTTTTTTTTTTTATGTAAACATTAATTTCTCATTTCACTATATTAAACATAAACATTAATTTTTCCCTTCGTATATAATTTTAGTTGTATGTTTCTTCTTTTAATGATCCTTAAAGAGATTTATTAACTAGTTTTCTAAAGCAAGACAACGATAAAAAATATGACGAAAAGCGCTCTGTTCGATCGACGATATTCATTCTTAGAAAAAATATGTAATAATTTTTCTTAGAAAAAATTCTTTCTTAGAAAGAATATGTAATAATTTATTTATATTTGTTCGTTCATTTTATATATTTGTTTATTTTTCGATAATCTTATTCTCGTTGGATTTAATGAAAGAATAACACAGAATACAGTAGGCCAACAAATTATTTTTAAATTTTACGGTAGTAAACTCAAAGGTATGTCCACTTTTTTCTTTCCTATTAAAAAAAATTTTTTGAGATTTTTTTTTTTTTTTTTTTTTTTTTTTTAACGTAAACATTAATTTTGAATTTCACTATTTTAAACATAAACATTAATTTTTTCTTCGTATATAATTCAAATTGTATGTTTCTTCTTTTAATGATCCTTTAAATAGATTTATTAACTAGTCTTCTAAAGCAAGACAACGATAAAAAATATGACGAAAAGCGCTCTGTTCGATCGACGATATTCATTCTTAGAAAAAATATGTAATAATTTTTCTTAGAAAAAATTCTTTCTTAGAAAGAATATGTAATAATTTATTTATATTTGTTCGTTCATTTTATATATTTGTTTATTTTTCGATAATCTTATTCTCGTTGGATTTAATGAAAGAATAACACAGAATACAGTAGGCCAACAAATTATTTTTAAATTTTACGGTAGTAAACTCAAAGGTATGTCCACTTTTTCTTTCCTATTAAAAAAATTTTTTGAGATTTTTTTTTTTTTTTTTTTTTTTTTTTTTTAACGTAAACATTAATTTTGAATTTCACTATTTTAAACATAAACATTAATTTTTTTCTTCGTATATAATTCAAATTGTATGTTTCTTCTTTTAATGATCCTTTAAATAGATTTATTAACTAGTCTTCTAAAGCAAGACAACGAAAAAAAAAATATGACGAAAAACACTAAAAAAATGTTCGATCTAGGATATTCTTTCTTAGAGAGAATATGTAATAATTTATTATATTTAATTTGTTCGTTCATTTTATATATTTATTTATTTTTCGATAATTTTATTCTCGCTGGATTTAATGAAAGAATAACACAGAATACAGTGGGCGAACAAATTATTATTTTTAAATGTTACGGTAGTAAACTCAAACTCAAAGGTATGTCCACTTTTTTTTTTTTTTTTTTTTTTTTTCATATTAAATTAAATTTTGAATTTTTTTTTTTTTTTTTTTTTTTTGCAAGGACAAAGGTTAATAGTAGCAATAAATGTTTTTTTTTTTTTTTAACAATACTCTCTAAGTGCAGTGATGTTTTTTTTTTTCTCCGATGAACGGCCGTTACATCCAAGTTTGTTTGTTTGTTTTTTCAACCAGCGTCTCTCTCTTTGAATTTTTCTTTTTCTCAATATGAAATTCTGTTTTAATATAAACAGGATTTTTTCTTTAGATATTAGGGAATATTTTTTTTTTTTTTTTTTTATGAAATTCTGCTTTATTTTAATTTATCTGTTTGTTCTTTAAATTAACCTAAATAAAATCATCCGTATTATATTTCCTTTAGCTGTCGATATTTCGTGTAAATTATTATTTTTTTTTTTTTAACTATTATAATTTTCTTAAAAACAAAACAAAACAAGAAAATAAATTAAATCCGATGAAAAACAATTTATATGGTATTATTTTATAGAAAGTCTACGTATTTTTTTTTGATAAATTTATTTTTATTTATTTATTGTTTTAATTTACTTATTTAATTTATCTTATGATAATCCAATATTGACCAACGACTTTGTTGAAAAAATGAAAGATAAAGTGGACGAACAAATTATTACATTTTTTTTTTTTTTTTTTTTTTTTCAACAAACGTCTCTCTATTTGAATTTTTCCTTTTCTCAATATGAAATTTTGTTTTAATATAAACAGGATTTTTTTTTTCTTAAGATATTATAATTTTTTTTTTTTTTTTTTTTTTTTTCAACAAACTACTCTAGTAATATTGATGTTTTGTTTCGTTGAGCCGTCTTTCTCCTTGAATTCCAATCGCGTCTATGTCAGATGTTGCTTGGCAGCCCATTTAGGAGAAGGAAAACTCCGAACAACAACCCGCAACTCAAGGTGTTAATCGTGCTGAGGAGTGAATGGCTACTGCGTTATGAGGTCACAAACGATTCCCTACAGGCTTCGGGACCCTGTTTGTAAAAGACCGTTACCCAACGTGCCGGGCAACTTTGGGTGGACTTTTGGACCCGTGCGTCACTCGTGGGAAAAACATGAAAAACACAAATAGAAATAAAAAGTCCAGTATGGCTCTTCCAGTGGATAAACAGGGAGCCCGTCCTTCAGGAGGGAACCTACCTGAGGTCGAAAAATCTGCCATAGGAACAAACTCCTACACAAAGAATGTATCTTCAGGTCCCCACAACCAGGATAATCCTAATGATGGTCCTGAAAATTCACCAGCTAGATCTACAACCGTATATTTAAAGAAAGAAAAAATAAAATGGTCTCGTGAGGAGTACAAAGTCGTTATGACTGCATTTCATGAAGCGTTACTCAAACCTCAAAAAAACATGACTCGCCAAACATATGACATTTGGCGTGAAAAAGTTGGTCAAACAAATAGAAAGTATATTGACGAAAATAAATTGGCCAATGTACGTAGGTACATTATTCGTAATAACCGACTGTCAGAGGCTGAGATTCACGAAATTAAAAGAATTGTAACAAGAAGAGTCGAATCAACAAAATATGAAAAGGAACCGGAACCAGAAATAAAAAGTAATAACATCAAACAAATCACAGGTCATAATGTAGAAACCGTGAAACACGCAAATCACTGCGAAGATAATGATGTAAGTCTAAAAGTGCTGGAAAGGTGCGATCTGAGTCTGAGTCAGTTAAAAGACAAAAATAAAATTAGTTCAGAACACATCGAAGATAATTATTTGACGGAAAATAACAATATACAAGAAGCCAAGATAGAAATAAAAAACCAGCTAAGTCAAATACAAAGTATTACAATGGAGGAACGTGAACAGCTCCCAAAATTCCAACCAACAAAACAAAACCTCCGAACTATTAAATTGTACAATGCAGCACTGAAATCAATACTGGATGAAGACCCGAATACAAATCTTAACGAAGTAATATATGCATCAGCAACAGCAGCAACAAAAAAATTAAACATCAAAATAAAAACAAGGCAGTCACGCAGACGTGAAGATCCACCTTGGAAAAGAAAAATCGAAAAAGAAATCGAACAACTAAGAAGTGAACTGTCAGTACTGGATGAACTGAGTAGAGGAATAAATGTAAGAACTAGGAAAAGAAGAAGAGCCGAAAAAAAATATAACATCAGGAATGAAAATGACGTCTTATCAAATAAAGAAAAAATAAAGCAAAAAATCCAACTGAAGGCTCAAAGAATAAGACGCTATGAAAAAAGAGCAAAATTTTACAGACAAAACAAGATCTTTCAGACTGATACAAAGAGATTTTACAGGGAAATAGGTAAAAAAAGAATTGAAGTGACAGTACCCCCCAGAATGGAAGAAGTCACACAGTTCTGGGAAAAGATATGGGCTTGCCCTAAAGAACCTAGCAAGGAAGTACATTGGATTACGCAGGAGATAGAACGAATGAAGAATAAACCCGAACAGACATGGTCTGGAATTACAGAAGATGATATTAAATTTGCACTAAAAAAAGCACACAATTGGAAAACTCCAGGTATAGATAAAATTCCTAACTTTTGGCTATATTATTTAAATGCAGCACATAAAAAAATAGCCAAAGAACTCCAAGAAATGGTTGACGATCCCACTAAAATTCCTGCATGGATGACAAAAGGAATTACATTTCTTCTACCCAAGAATGGTGACACAAACAACCCGAAAAACTACAGACCAATTACATGTCTTCCGACAACATATAAACTACTAACATCTATTTTAACAAAACAAACATATTTATTCTTAGAAAGAAATGACATGATACCGCTTGAACAAAAAGGGTGCAAACGTGGCTGTTATGGCTGTAAAGACCAATTGCTAATTAACAAAATGATCCTGGAAAACTGCTACAAGACAAAGAAAAATCTTAGTACTGCCTGGATAGACTACCGAAAGGCATTCGATAGTGTGCCACATGAATGGATTTTAAAGACTTTAAATATATACAAGATATCGCCCGTCATCATCAATTTCATCAAACAGTGCATGTCTATATGGAAAACAACCCTTTACCTCAATCATATAAATGGAACCTATAAGTCTGATGAAATAAACATCAAAAGAGGTATATTTCAAGGTGATTCTTTATCTCCCTTACTATTCTGCATATCATTAATAGCACTAACCAGTCAACTTAATAAGACAGAATGTGGTTATAAAATAGGCCAAAAGAAAATAAGCCATCTATTTTACATGGATGACTTAAAGTTATATGCTAAGAATGATAATGAGCTGGAAGGTCTTCTGCAAACTGTAAAATGCTTCAGCGAAGACATTGGAATGAAATTTAATTTGAATAAATGTGCTAAAGCTACAGTTTTACGTGGATCAATACAAGAAACATCCTCAATTAGCCTAGACCCTGCTGTAACAATAAAAGAATTGAAACCAGAAGAAGCTTATAAATACCTAGGTGTAAATGAGAGCGAAAACATTCACCATAAAAAAATGAAAGAAATAGTGCGTAAAGAGTACTATAGAAGGCTGCGAATGATATTAAAAACTGAATTAAATTCACAGAATAGAGTTATGGCCATTAATAGCCTTGCAATCCCAGTTGTCCAATATAGCTTCAACATCTTAAACTGGACTCTAAACGACATCAGGCGAATGGATGCTAAAACAAGAAAGCTTCTTTCTAAGCATAGGATGCATCACCCAAAGGCTGATGTAGACCGTCTATACATACCCCGTAAAGAAGGTGGAAGGGGTCTTATTCAGCTGGAATTGTCATACAAGACAACAACTATTGGCTTACTAACATACATAGAAACAACAAAGGATTGGATGATACAATTAGTAAGGCAACATGAAGAAAGAAAGAAAAAATATTCAATAATAAAAGAAGGCAGTAAATACAAACAAGAATTACAGTTAGTAGATTCTGTAGAAAAGCAAAACAGTAGCCAAGAACCAACTATTGCGGCAAAAAATATGAAAATGAAAGCCAAAGATAAAGCTCTTGAAAAGATGAAACAGCGCTGGCAAGACAAACCTCTGCATGGCCAATATCCAGTACGTGCCAATAAATCCAATGTTGACAAAGTTAATACTCATCGATGGTTACGTGCATCTGGATTAAAGTCTGAAACTGAAGGATTTATACTTGCAGCACAAGACCAAAGTCTTTTCACGAGAAACTTTCAGGCAAATATTATGCATAATAATATGGATCCAAAATGCAGGTTTTGTGATAAACACCAAGAAACAATAGACCACCTAATCTCAGGCTGTTCTGTGCTTGCCCCAAACGAATATAAAAATCGCCACGATAGAGTTGGGCAATATTTACATTGGGCAATGTGCAAACATTATGGAAAAGCTGTAAACAAACAATGGTATGAACATCATCCAGCACCGGTTACAGAAATAGAAGATGTAACCATTCTATGGGATTACACCATCTACACAGACAGAAAAATTGAAGCAAACAGGCCAGACATTATTGTTAAAAACCAGAAGGAGAAAACTTGTCTATTAATTGATATGGCTTGTCCAACGGATTGTAACATAGCAATCAAGGAATTTGAAAAACTGTCAAAATATAAAGACCTGGAAATTGAAATAGAAAAAATGTGGAAATTGAAAACAAGAGTTGTGCCAGTGATAGTAGGTGCACTTGGAATGATAAAAAATGGAACAAAACAACACATTGAAAGAATCCCTGGAAACCCCAGCTTAAGAGATATACAAAAAATTGTATTATTAAGTACAGCCCACACACTAAGGAAAACGTTATCTATGTAATGCTGGGGATGATAGGGAGGATAGAAAAACATGAAATGGAGTCATAACAACACGCCACTACCTGCCTTAGGTCTCCCCGCAGACTTGGTTGGTAGTGAGACCAATGCAGAAATCTAAATATGATGAAAAATGACATAATAATAATTACACCATCTACACAGACAGAAAAATTGAAGCAAACAGGCCAGACATTATTGTTAAAAACCAGAAGGAGAAAACTTGTCTATTAATTGATATGGCTTGTCCAGCGGATTGTAACATAGCAATCAAGGAATTTAAAAAAACTATCAAAATATAAAGACCTGGAAATTGAAATAGAAAAAATGTGGAAATTGAAAACAAGAGTTGTGCCAGTGATAGTAGGTGCACTTGGAATGATAAAAAATGGAACAAATGCTATGGATGATAGGGAAGATAGAAAAACATGAAATGGAGCCATAACAACACGCCACGACCTGCCTTAGGTCTCCCCGCAGACTTGGTTGGTAGAGAGACCAAAGCAGAAATCGAAATATGATGAAAAATGACATAATAATAATAATAAACAGAGTCTTTTCACTGGGAGTATTCAAGCAAATATCAACAATTATAATGTAGATCCAAAATGCTGGTTCTGTGACAAATTCCAGGAAACAATAGATATTCTCATCACATGATGTTCTGTACTTGCCCCAAATGAATATAAAAATCATCACGATAGAGTGAGGCAATATTTACACTGGATAATGTGCAAACACTATGAAAAATATGTAAACAAACACTGATATCAACATCACCCAGCACTGGTTGCAGAAATAGAAGATGTCACCATTCTATGAGATTACACCATCTACACAGACTGTAAAATTGAAGCAAATTGGCCGGACATTATTGTCAAAAACCAAAAAGAAAAAAATAAACTTGCCTACTAATTGATATGGCTTGTCCTGCGGATTGTAACATAGAAACCAAGGAATTTGAAAAATTATCAAAATATAAAAACCTGGAAAAAGAATTAGAAAAAATGTGGAAATTGAAAACATGAGTTGTGCCAGTGGTAGTAGGTGCACTTGGAATGATAAAAAAGGAACAAAACAACACATTGAAAGAATCCCTAGAAACCCCAGCTTAAGAGATATACAAAAAATAGTCTTATTAAGTACAACCCAGACACTAAAGAGAACTTTGTCTATGTAACACTAGTGGGAGATAGAAACAAAAAATAAATGTAGCTATAACAATATATCACAATCTGCTTAAGGTCTTTCCGCAGACTTGGTAGGTAGTGCGGCCATAGCAGAAATCGAATTATTATGAAAATGACAATAATAATAATAATAATAATAATAATTAACGCATCTTTAAAAGGGTTTAAGAAGCTAAGTAAATAAAATGGTCCCGGGACAGAAATCAATTTTTTAAGTTTGATCATGATAATTCTTTCTGTTGTTATTTTCTTTAAGATTTCCTCGCTGCTTATTCCTTCCCTCCGTGGAATTCTCAGTATCCTTCTGTAGAACCAAATTTCTGCTGTCTCAAGTATTCTCTTGCTCTGTAGTGAGACTGTCCAGCATTCACTGCCATGCAAGGGGAGTTAATATCACATAGCAATTAAGCAATTCTTTGTTTCTAACTGTTTTCTTCTGTTTCTGATTACTTTGTTTGGCTTTTAAAATGCTTCTTTTGTTAGTCCAAAACTTATTCGGATTTGGGTTTCGTATTCACCATCCTCCGTTAAAACACTTCTCAGATCTTTGAATTTCTTTACTTGTTTGTTGCTAACATCTCCAATTCCTTGTTCGCGTGTAGGATTTGTTTCTCTTGCTGATGACCATACCGTTTGTCTTTTTAAATCTTATTTTTTTTTTTTTAATCATATCACACCAAGCAAGGCGGTAACGCCACTGATGTGCAGGGGGCTACATAAGAGTGAGAAGATTAGAAAAGAGAAAAACCGGAAACCGCATCCTAAACAGGAAACAAGGGATGAGCCTCTTCACCTGTTCAATAGACGTGGGTGGAGTGTGATCCGGGCGATAGTTTAGGGGAACCAGGAAAAGAAGCTCCTCAGAGCAGTGGCCATGAAAATACTTATAAAAAAAAACATAAAGGGAGGATACATCACGTCGGTGAGAAAGTGACGGAAGGCGGTTTGACAGGAGAAGCACGGATCAATTATATTCTAGATACTTCTTTGGATTTTGGTGAGAACAAAAGTTATAATGAAAAATATATTTTAAAAATTTTAAGCAAAATTATATATATATAATAATTATAATTTAGAACATGTACAAACAACAAACTACAACAAAATTATACATTTTGTTTCGACATTGAAAGAACAATGCCTCATCAGGTAGTTAAATATCAATTGCTTTATTTTTATATTGAGCACTGTGTTAAATTAATGTTTTGAACGTTGCAATTATTTTCTTCGTTCCTTCTTCATTTGGATATGTATATATATATATATATGTGTGTGTGTGTGTGTGTGTGTGTGTGTGTGTGTGTGTGTGTGTGTGTGTGTGTGTGTGTTTATAGAGAATACTAGGTGCTGTAAGCGTATAGTGACGAATGTGTGTTGTGTTGCACGGCTCGGAAAGAGAAATCAGTGAGCCGAGTTCGAATTCCAGTTGAATACCCTGCATTCACTTAAGCACTGGTACCCTTGGGAAAGGTATTAATCCGTCCCATACCTCCAGTTATGAGTTAAATAACAAGGGTAGGACTTGGGGACCCTGCCCTTAAAAAAAAATCCCAATGAATCTTGATACTCGAAAATAAAAATGTATTATTAGACACAAAACATATAAAAATCAACAATAAATTGTTGAAAGAAAAAAGGTATAACCAGCAATAAAAATAAATAAAGTTTAGTTGGTTATAAATGATCCGCCGAAGTTGATTTGCCATAAAAAAAAAAACCTTATAGATAGTCCTTTTTACACGCTTTCATTCTATTTCGGAATATTAAAAGGTACAAACAAATATGTGGATCAAATTCTTCTTTCTTCTTCTATGTGCTCTGTCCTTTCAGGACGTAGGTGATTATGGCTTTCCACATCTCCCTATCCCTGGTGGCTCTTAGCACGCTTTCTCCTGTTGCACCATGTAACACTCGATCCATCAACCACCTGCTCAAGCCCTTCAAATATGTTATCCGCTGCTTTCCTCTGTCTCTTTTTCTCTATATCTGGCCTGTTAGTATCAGGTTCTCCAATCCCTCCTTCTTCATTGCATGTCCAAGGAACTTTAGTTTTCTCTTCCTGATGCTCAGTATTAATTTCCTTTTCGTCTCCATCCAAAACCTCGTCATTGCTCACATGCTCGGTCCATGATATCCGCAACATCCTTCTGTAGAACCACATTTCAGCTGTTTCAGTTTTTGCCTTCATCTTCGAAGATATTGTCCACCATTCACTGCCATATTGAAGAACCAACATCACATAGCAATTCAGTACTCTCTTCGTTGTTTCTAGTGAAATTGTCCTGTTTCTTAATACTTTACTCAACTTCTGGAATGCTTCTTTCGCCATGCCAATTCGCCTTCGGATCTCAGTGTCGCACAATCCGTCTTCTGTTAGAACACTTCCTAGGTATTTCAATTTCTGTACCTGCTTGATTTTAGAGTCCCTCACTTGTAATTGGCATTTTGGGATGCCCTTTTTGCTGATGACCATGCATTCGGTTTTCTTGCAGTTTATTTGTAGTCCTTTCTTGTCACTAAAACATGTGAATTGCAAAAAATCATACACTTCTTCTTCTTCTTCTTCTTCAGTAATGAAATTCTTCTCTTTTCCTTCCTTTTTTTTCTTCACTTTCTTTTTATTACCTCTCTTTTTTCTTCAAATCATTTTTCTATTCTTATTTCTCCCTCATTCGCTCCTTTTCTTTTTTTTTTTCTTCTGTTGCCGAATTCTCCTCTTTTTTCCTCTTCATTTACTTTTTCATTTTCCTTCTTCTCTTCTTTGTCCTTTATTTCCAAATTTCGTCTTCATTTTCTTCTGTAGATTTTCTTCACTTCTTTCTTCTTCATTTCCTATCTTTCTTTTTCTTTTTCTCTATTTTTCTCTATTTTATTTTTCATTTCTCCTTCATTTTTTACCTCCTCCTTGTTCTTCTTCAATTACAAAATTTATCAACAGACTGAAAAAGAATGATCCCGGTTTTTGTAATATATATATATATATATATATATATATATATATATGAAGCAGTCACATATATTTCTTTTTGCAATTTATGTGTGTCTGTGTATATATATATAGAGAGAGAAAGCAATCATATATCTATCAGTCTATATATCTATCTAACTATCTAATTCTGCTTATATGTATTTATCTATATAGCTATCTAGGTAGCTAGCTGAATCATTTCACTATCTATCTATCTATCTATCTATCTATCTATCTATCTATCTATCTATCTATCTGATGCTGTTTACATGTAACTATACATATAGCTATCCAGTATGTCTTGACCATAACCAGAACCCGTTTCATCGTATTCCGTCAAGCATTGCAAAATCAACCTTCATTGATTCACAAGACTGTAAACAAAACCGTAGGAAAAACGCTAGAGTGAATAGACTTCATCATACAAAACATTTTTCTAAATTACTATTAAATGCTTGAAATTAAATTCAATTTAAATGATCAAGTAATTAATGAACTTTAAAAATAAACATTTATAAATCTACCATTCATCCGTGCATTGAATATTGCTGCCATATCTGGTCTGGTGCTCCTACTATATACCTCAAGATTCTTGACAAATTTCAAAGAAAGATCTGCAATGTAATCGATCCTGGTCTGGCATCTCGACTTCAACCACTTTTCACCATCGCCACGTAGCTCCATGGATTTAAGCGTGATACTAGATTGGCAACTATGACTCACCGTTTTACTTTTGAACTAGCACAATGTAACCGTTCCTTCTGTTTTGTTTCTTCTCTTGCAGTTCCCTCATGTGGAACTCCCTTCTGATTTCTTGCTTTCCTGATAACTACATTCTTCAAAAATTTAAATGTAGCGTCAATTGATATCTTCTTTTCTTCCGGAATCCTGTTCCTTTACAGTAATTTTTTTCACTTCTCCTCACTAAAGTCTTCTAATTCTCTTTCACTCCCTGTAACCCCCATTCATCTTAGCGGCTTTATCACCTTGCTTGAGGTAAAATGATTAGCAACGAATAAATGTAAGTTAACAAATATAACATTAAACTCGGGAGTATTTTTTTAAATTTAACTTCTGAAATTAAAAAAAAGGCTTATAACATTCTTAAAATTATTACATAATAAATATCATTATCTGTACAATGTCTTCATATTGAAGAGTTCAGCTGTAAAAAAAAAACCAAACAAATGATTAGTAAAAAATAACTGATGCACATTCTTTATCAAACAGAGACTCATTGAACGAACAATGTCGATATTCATCGATAGGCATCAAATCACTAAAATCTGCTTTTAATGTTTCGATTTTTCTTCAAATTCGATGCAAATACGATTGAATAGTTTTATAAATAAGAATAAAAACTGAAATAACAATTTAATATTGGCGACAAGAGATCATGATTTTACAAATAATGAGATTCTTCTATCGCACCAGTCAGCTTTGATTTTCAAAAATTTAAATGCAATGTTAATCGTTATCTATTGTCTTATTAATTCTTTTTCTTTTATTGTTCGCTCTTTTCTATTTTTTTTTCTTTTTCATATTCTCTAACACTAAGTAATCTCTTGTGTCTTAGTGACTTTATTTCCTTGTGTTGCAATGATTAAAACTTCGGTTGAAAATTTTCAGAAATAAATTTTTTAATAAACAGTTAATACAACGCGGAAGTTGTGTATGTTTTTGTTGTATTTGTGATTGTATGCTTGTTTAAGTGTTCTGCATTGTAGCCTGAGCTTGTCTGTAATAGAGTGGGTTTATCTTTGCATGTGTGATTTTGAGTGTGTGCGTGATTTTAACTGTGTGTGTGAAGGCGGATGAGTGTATCAATGTGAGTGTGTATGAGTTTGTGTATGTGCACATTTTAGCGTGGGTGTTTGCGTTTAACTATATGTGCTAGAGTGCGTGTGTCATTTTTCAATGTAAGCATGTTTGGAAACGTGTGTATGCGTGTGTTTATAAGTGTGAACGATTTTAATGTATTTAATTTGTGCTTTTGAATGTTTATATGATTTTAAATTTTGAATCTTCGTGTAGTTGTGTGTCTGCTTGAATGTGTGAATGTACGGATGTTTGTGATTGCTCGCTTGATTGGATGTTTGAGAGAAGCTATACGTGCGTGTTTTCTAAGCTCCCCTAAGTCTGGCACAAGGCTAAACTGATACAGTTTACTTTCGTTATTACGCTTATATTTAGTAGGTAAAAGTTCTTCAGTAGACATCACTGTTTATTTTTTTTATGTTTTTTTTTTTTTTTTTTTTAATCATTTCACCCCGAGCAAGGCAGAAACGCCACTGATGTGCAGGGGGTTACATAAATGTAGAAAGATTAATTAGAAAAGAGTGAGGAGTACAAGCTAGTTAGAAAGGAACAATAGAAAACTGAGAAAGCAGGTGCAATGACAGGTACATGGGCGGAGTAGGGAATATTTATGAGACAGAATTAAGCGCACACACACACACACACACACACACACACACACACACACACACATATATGTAGACAGAGATGTACTTTTTTGTAAGGACCAATTACTTAATGGCAATAGAAAAACGATCAGTAGAATCTTATATTAAACCAAAATTGGAGCTATGGGTATTGATTGGTTATAATTAACATAGGATTTTTAATTTTTTATACACCTATAATTAATATAATATTTTTATAAACCGATAATTAATATAGGATATTTATAAACCTATAATTAATATAACCTATAATTAATGAACGAAAACTTACCTTCATGAAGAAGCTTCGAAACTTTTGTCACCAAAATGCGACTGAGTTTTTTTTAACTCATCAGTCAGTTAAGTGCTACACGTGATACACGCTAGGACGATCATGTCTTTAAAAAACATGACTAATTGGGCAGCAGGTTGCCGTTACTTTCTGTGGTAGGATAGACTGGTTGCCAACCAAGGCTATAGAACCCAGTCTGTCCTGCTATTTTACCCATTGCTGAAGGGGAAGAAACGGTTTAATTCCTTTACCGAGAAAATATAATGAAAGTTTTTCTTTGCCATTCAATTAAACCTCATCGTTATAAATTAGGTTACATGGTAAATTAAAACAAATGGCTAGAGTTATCTCCCTTATATTGGGGACACCAGGTGGCAAGGTTTCTTTATTTTCTTTTTTCTTTTTGTAAAATGGCAAACTGTTCAATATGTCTATGAGTCCGGAATGTTAAAACATGAAATACAAATAAAAGAAATGCAATTAAAAAAAAAAAAGAAAGATAGAACCATTGCTGTCATTTTTGTCTTTGCTCATTGGCGACTATAAAATAAAAGAATAAAAATACATAATAAAATTTAAGGTACTTTTCAATTTATACAACAATATAGAGGGTGTTCATAAAGTCCGTGTGCACTTTAAAAATTTATAACTATATTTGTATTTGTGATCGAAATAATCTGTAAAAATATTATTAAGTTTAATGTATCTAGTTTTAAGTATAGTTATTAAATAATACTTTACCCTTTATATTGCTAACGTTGGAGGACATGTGCAAACCTAAATGAAATTTTAATAAAACCTTAAAAAATATAGATTTTACTTATTTCTAATGGTTTTTATAAATTGTTTCTATCACAAATACAAATAAGGTCATATATTTTTTAAAGTACACACGAACTTTATGGACACCCTGTATTGTAGACGAAGCGTAGCCCCATATAAAAACCGGATATATAGAAAATTGACCATGTGAAAGTTGTAGCAGTGATGAAAGAATAATTAAAATTTTAATATTAATATTTGTTACTAAAATAATTATAATCTATGTAGTCATTTGAAAGTGCACAACTCCTCACTTGCGTTATATATCTATGACTGAAAAGTACCAAAAGTAAAATAAAAAAAAATTGTTATTAATAGTATTTTTCGAATAAAAGAAAATCAGTATTAATTATAGGTTAATAAAAATTTCCGGTATTAGTTATAAGTTTCTAAATATATCTGGTATTGATTTCATGTTTACAGAAAAGTTTCGCTATTAATAATAGGTTTATGAAAAGTTCGGTCATTAATTATAGGTTCGTAATTATAAACCAAAAATTAAGCAGTGAGCATTCATATGCTATTATGAATGTTTAAAGAATTAAAGGTTGGAAATCGATTTTCTTTTGTTACGTTACTATTTTTTTACGGCATATATATATATATATATATATATATATATATGTGTGTGTGTGTGTGTGTGTGTGTGTGTGTGTGTGTGTGTATGTGTGTGTGTGTTAGCACCAGTACAACATGTTTTGTTGGGTGTGTGGAACAAAGAATATTGTGCAATGTTTTTTTTTATTATTATTTAGTTGTTCTTGTGTCCTTGGAGGAATTTTCCATAGGGTTTTATTTCGAACTCTTTCAGCTAAAACCTTCAGTCATTTTCAAGAGATGAGGGCTAATTTCTGAGTTAACAAAGTTTGTTAGCATAATCAGTTTTGAATTCTGTACTGCGATGTTTGTGGGTAGATGTAATTTCATGTGATATATATATATATATATATATATATATATATATATAGTGTTGAGTTGTGATTATGCTTCGTGCCAAACTTTCAATCTTCTTCCGAAAGTACTTGGGAACATTAAGAAATCTTAATCTAATCTGTGTGTGTGTGTGTCCGTTAGCTATAGACTCCGAAACGGCTGAATCGATTTTCTTGAAAATCTACACACTTGTACTATAAGCGTCTGCGAGTGTTCTTAGCTAGGTTTTGTGTCGAGGTACCTCCGATAAATATCGAAAATCGATAATCGAAAAAATCAGGTTATAGAAGGAGTGGTCCGATTTTCATCAAATTTGATACACTCATAAACAAAGACATAAGAAACGACATTCAGAAGTTTCAAGGTTGCAGTTCTATCCTTGGATGACTTATTTGACTCCGATATTGGAAATCGATACCCCGATATCCTACCGGGTCTGATCAAAATAAGTTTTTCAGCCCTTTTATTTTAGTTTTTGCTTCAGCTTTGGCTCTAAGTAGGTATAATTGTAGTTCTTAGTCTCAGCCATGATACCATTTACTTAGAGGACTTATTTAGCCTTCAACATTCAGTTTACGACGAAAAAAACTTATTTGATATCGATACCAGGAAATCAAAATTTAACTTATATCTATTCATTTTTCTTTCAGTCTACAGTTTCGCTTTAACTGGAAACAACTATTGCTTTTTAGTCTTTCGTGCCAACGTCCAAAGAGTCTGAGCTCTAGAGCCATGAATTAGTTTTAAAGCTTTCATTACACCCGAGCAACGCCGGGCTATACTGCTAGTGAATAATAAAATCATCTGACAAAGTTACAGCTCATTTCTTACATCTTTCAATTATGATACACCAAAGATTACCCGTGAGTGTAAACGGATTTCATTTAAAATAAACTGACACAATGTCTGCAATTTATTTAATCTGACATGAAAATTTGCTGCCTAAGTACACACACACACATACACACACACACACACATATATATATATATATATATATATATATATATATATATAAGTATGTATTTGTAGACATAGTAGTCTTATTTACCTGTAAGTGAATACAACGAATACAACTGGAATTCGAAATTGAAGAGCCGAGTTCGAATTCCAGTTGAATTCAATGTATTCACTTACGCGCAATTACCCTTGTAAAAGGTATTAATCCGTTGCTTCTCCCTCCAGCTATAGGTTAAATAGCAGGACAGATTGAGTTCTACAGCCTTGGTTGGCAACCAGTCTAACCAGAAAGTAATGTCTACCTACTGCGGGAAAATCTTCTGCTTAGTCAGTCATGTCTCATTCAAGACATGATTGCACAAGCATGTATCACGTATGGCACTTATAATGTGATAGGGTTGTCTAGTCACATTCTGGGGGTTAATTTTAAAAAAGTAAAGAAGGTAAGAAACTATACAATAAACAAACAAACATGCCAGTTTCTTTAAGAATTAATATTTGATTCTTCTTTTTCCATGTTCCTTCAGTACATTGACGATCATGGCTCTCCACAATTTCTTTTCTTTTTAGCTCTTAATAAAAGGTGTCTTTTTTTATCTCTCCTTAACCTTTTTCACTGTCCACTTGCTTAAACTTTCTAGGTAGTCTATGCGTTTTCTTTTACTGGTAATCTTCCCATCAACCTGTCCTGTGAGTATCAGATTTTCCAAGCCCATTTTCCTCACTAGGCGCGTTAGAAATTTTAACTCTATTCCGGATGTAAACAATAAGTATTGTTTTCGTTTTCATTTTTTCTAAAACTTCCTCGTTGCTCGCATGTTCTTGGTACCCTTCTGCAGAACCAGATTTCTGATGCTTCAAGTCTTTGATAAATATGTAACAGTTCAGTACCCATTTTCTTTGTTTCTAATGAGTATTTTCTGTTTCTTAATGATCATCTATCCCAATGCGCCTTCAGGTTTCAGTATCTCACTTTCCGTCGTCGATTAAAACATTCCCTGATAGATATATTCATGTTCTTGTTTGATTTTGTTATCCACACTTTGTAATTTGCATGTCGAAGTGTTTCTTTTAATATACTGGCATTTTGTTTGTTTATGTCTAGTCTTTTCTTTACACTTTCCTTCGCTGCCTTATATAGGCATTATTTTAGTTTCTTACCTGTGTCTGCTTCAGTCAGTTAGTTAAGTGCCATATATGATACACGCTTGGGCGATCATGTCTCGAAAGAGACATGACTGACTGAGCAGAACATTATCCCGCAGTAGGTTGCCATTGCTTTCTGCAGTAGACTGGTTGCCAGCGAAGGCTATAGAACCCATATCTGTCCTGTTATTTGACTCATAGCTAGAGGGAGAAGCGATGTATTATATTATTAAGTAGTAATTAGTGAGGGATCAGTTTATTACTTCATAACAATAGAAAACCGATCCCCCACTTTATGACCAGTAGAAGCCTTAATCATAATTCCAACTATTATATTCAGTCAGTCAGTTAAGTGCCATACGTGATACACGTTTGGGCGATCATGTCTCGAAAGAGACATGACTGACTGGGCAGAAGATTATCCCGCAGTAGTTTGCCATTGCTTTCTGCGGTAGACTGGTTGCCGACCAAGGCTATAGAACCCAATCTGTCCTGCTATTTAACCCATAACTGGAGGGAAGAGACGGATTAATACCTTTCCCAAGGGTATTTGCGCGTAAGTGAATACAATGGATTCAACTGGAATTCGAACTCGGCTCGCCGGTTTCTCGTTCCGAGCCGATATCCACTGTACCACAACGCACATGTGTCTGCTTACGACTATGAAGAAAAAAAAAAAATGAAACAAAAACGCAGACGGATTTTAAACGGGCTGTTTAAAGAAGTAACGTTTATTTAATCAATGCTTTTTTTAACATCTTATGGCAGTAAATGTTAAATATTAGGTTGTCCCAAAAGTTCGTAAACACTTGTGAAATGGGTCTATCTGGTCCAGCACAATCGAGACAAGCGATGGGTTCAGAAAGAGCAAAAGAGACCGTCGTTTCCAAAACAAGATCGATTCAGCAAGAACTTTGAAGAAACCGTGCATTTTGAGTTGGTTCCGAATGGTCGTGCCATCAGTGCCGAACTTTACTGTCAGCAACTTGAGCGGGTCAACGAAAAGTTGAAGCAAAAGTACCCGGCTCTGATCAAAAGAAAGCGCGCTTTGATGCAGCAAGACAATGCCAAACCACACAAGGCCCAGAAGACCAAAACAAATTTGAAGAGCTGGACGGCGTTGAGGTTCTGCCACATCAAGCCTACAGGCCTGACTATGCTCCATCAGATTACGGCCTTTTCCGCTCATTGCAACACTTTCTATTACGGACTGAACATAACTGAAAAGTCTTTATAAATTGTTTATATACTAAACGATCTATCTATCTATCTATCTATCTATCTATCTATCTATCTATCTATCTATCTATCTATCTATTACGGACTGAACATAACTGAAGAGTCTTCATAAATTGTTTATATACTAAACTATCTATCTATCTATCTACCTATCTATAAAGCAGTCACATATATTTCATATATTTATTTTTTGCAATTTTTTATGTGTATGTGTGTGTGTGTGTTTGTGTGTGTCTTGTTTTGCTGTTTATGCGTGTGTATGATTGTGTTTGGGTTTTTATGTATGATGAGTGAGGGACATTTGCGTTGAGTGTTTGTATATATATGTATATGCGGATGTCTATCAATATATTTGTTCATATACATACTTATATATATATATATATATATATATATATATATATATATATATAGGTTTCGTTGAATAATGTAGACAAATTTTGTCTATTTATTTTGTGTCGGATCCTTTCGTATAGTCCGATAAGCCTGATGGTGCTATCGTTAAAAGACGACAAGAAATACTGCGATTTCTTGTCGTCTTTTAACGATAGCACCATCAGGCTTATCGGACTATACGAAAGGATCCGACACAAAATAAATAGACAAAATTTGTCTACATTATTCAACGAAACCTGTATTAATGAAAAAATGCTGCCAAAATACACACACACACAATATATATATATATATATATATATATTCCTGATATATATTTGTAATACACACGCGTATAAACATGCATACACACATGCACACACATACACAGACACATACACGCACACACAAACATATATATATATATATATATATATATATATATATATATATAATATGTGTGTGTAAGTAATATTGAGAAAAACTACGCGTAGCAGCTATTATTTTCCTATCGGATTTGGTCTCCCAATTTTGTGAGCTATTATTTCTTATGTAAATACCAAGGACAAACCAACTGACGTTGGGTATATTCATTAGAGCCGTCTCCCTTGTGTCAACACGGGATTTCACCCAGTAGGGAGGCCTGATTTCTAAAACCATTCGCTTCTCGTAATTGACAAAATAAAAATTCCTTCGAATTGTAATAGTTTTCATCAAACATTCCATAGACCCTTGATTCTTCATAAGCCGCGAAAACAAACAGAAACGACTTTCATGGCGACAGAAATCAATCCCCTTGGCTAATAAAGTTAATAACGCTTGTATTTGTGATCAGGAAAGCAGAATTCATAAAATAAAACTAACAACAGATAGATAAACATGACAGCCTAATAAACTGGATAGATACAAAGTTTTCATCATCATAAAATAAAAAAATGATTTTTTAGAAGACAGTGAATGAGTCAATTTGAACATATTTGAAAATAAATGATTGTGAAAAGCCAGAGACATCCGGATCTTGGCGGCGCTTTGTGCGAGAAAAGTAACAGTTATACCTATCATTA
Organism: Ascarosepion bandense; assembly: GCA_037127315.1. Lineage (NCBI taxonomy): Eukaryota > Metazoa > Mollusca > Cephalopoda > Sepiida > Sepiidae > Ascarosepion > Ascarosepion bandense. Next base: position 691,514 of record JBBBDQ010001194.1, read on the forward strand.
CTTGAGCACTTGGAACAGTTCCAAAAAAGCCTAACAGAAAGATTCTTCTTCTATACATGTCATGTCCATACAGGACTTGAATGATCGTGGCCATTTTACAACTTCTCATCCTTCAGTATATGTTTATATTTTTGAGATGAAGTAGTATTTACAGTATTTACATTAGTTGGACTAATGTCCACATCTTTTTTGCCACTTGTACGACATTTCAGCCGTTGTACGCTCCGGCCTTCTTCTCATTCTTCGTAGCTTAAAAATATTTATCATTTTAACACCCCTCCATTTATATACTGTTGTTCACCTATATAAGGACGTTTTGTAGGTAACTATTTTCTCTGTCCCTCTAACGTTCAGTATGTATTGTGAGTGTCAAAGTCTCCAAGCCGCTTTCCTCATCATGTATTGCAGAAATTTCTTTCTGGTCTTAAGTACAAGTGTACTTTTCGTTCGTATTTCCCTTAAGACCTAGTTGTTAACATGTTCTGACCGTGGTATTCTCAGCATCCTTCTGGAGAATCACCCTATGACTTTAAAGCTCTTCCTTATCTGTGCGGAAATTGCCCAACATTCACTGCTGTCATATGGAAGAATGCATATTGAATAGCAGTCCAACTCTCTTTTTTGTTTGTAGCTTTTAACGAAATTTTCCTGTATCTTCATATTTTGCTAAGTTTTTGGGTGACATTTTTTTTTATCCTAATGCGCCTTCTAATTTCTTAAGTCACACTTTCTGTCGTCTCTGAAAGCACTTCTAAGATGTTTTAAAAATCATTTCCCACCAAGAAAGGCGATAACGCCACTGTTCTTGAGAAAGAAAGAGAAACAGAAGACCTTAGTAAAGACTTTAATAAAAGAACAAGAAAACAGAAAATAGCGATTAAGGTTGTATTTAAATTTTTGAAGATCGTAAGTGGCAGTGAACCCCCTCAAAAGAAAAACAAAAACCAAAAAAAACAAAAAACAAAATAAACCGGAGGAGTGTTCCTCAGGCGAGAAATGCGAGAAAAGAAACCATATAAACTTATTTATAAATGGAACTTTGTCTGTGTGTGTGTCTGTATGTATGTGAGTGTGTGTGTGTGTGTGTGTGTGTGTCCGTTACTTATAGACTCCGAAAAAGCTGAACCGATTTTCTTGAAAATTTGCACAGTTGTACTATAAGCATCTGCGAGTGTTCTTAGCTAGGTTTTGTATCGAGGTACCCCCGGTAAATATCGAAAATCGATAATCGAAAAAATCGGGTTATAGAAGGAGTGGTCCGATTTTAATCAAATTTGATACACCCATAAGCAAAGGAATAAGAAACGATTTTCAGAAGTTTCAAGGTTGCAGTTCTTACAATAGTGTAGAAAATCGATAATATATATATATATATATATATATATATATATATAAGGCAAGATGTTTGTGTGTGTGTCTGTTTATCTGCCTGTATGTCTGTATTTTTTCAGCCTTTTCATTTTAGATTTTGCTTCAGCTTTGGCTCTAAGTAGGTATAATTGTAGTTCTTAGTCTCAGCCATGATACCATTTACTCAGAGGACTTATTTAGCCTTCAACATTCAGTTTACGACGAAAAAAACTTATTTGATATCGATACCAGGAAATCAAAATTTGACTTACATCCATTCATTTTTCTTTCAGTCTACGGTTTCGCTTTAACTGAAAACAACTATTGATTTTTAGTCTTTCGTGCCAACGTCCAAATAGTATGAGCTTCAGGACCATGGATTAGTTTTAAAGCTTTCATTACACCCGAGCAACGCCGGGCTATACTGCTAGTTAGAATATAATTTAAACCTAGTCATATCAACAGTAAAACGATGAGACCTAGTTGCCAATCTAACAGCTCGTTTCAATTAATGTGTTTGACGTTAGAACAATTTCCATGTAAAAAATCTTGTCACGGCGTTGGAATAGTGGCTGAAGTCGAGATATCAGGCAAAGATACTTTTTATTTTGTTGTGTATCTCGAGATATATTACGGGAGTTCCAAACCAGATATGGCAGTCATATTAAAGGCACGGCAGAAATGGAAAATGAATCCGATATGCAAGGTCAGAACCAATAACACTTTAAATTCATCTTTCGTATTTTATCAAGAATCTCTAAATATATAGCACGATAAAGTGAACCATTTTTTTTTCTAGTAGTAGACCTTTCTTTACTTGCTTGATTCCAACATGTTCAGCATTATTCCGTAGAGCATCATCTCTGTCGCATTGCTTTGTGAGGAAACTATTCAGTATTCACTGCCATCCTCTCCATTATAATAAAGACCTTTGTGTGTGTGTGTATATAGATATCCGCAGACAGATCTGTTTCGCTGTATCACAACTCATCAGTACGGTTAAATTGCTGTTAGCCAGAATTGAAACCCGACCTAATTGTCATCATTCTACCTCTGAGCTATGGGCGCTCGTTAGAAAAAGGCACACTTTTAGCGTATGATATAGCATGTAAACACACACCAGTAGCTAAGAGTGTTCTAATTCATTACGGGATAAACGATGAGTAGATGCTAGAGTAGCTACTGTTTTTTCGAAGTCTACCATTCTTCCAGAGTGCTCAATCTGGGTGTGAGAGCGTAAATAGTCATCCGCAGACAGATATGTTTCGCTGTATCACAGCTCATCAGTACGGTTATCGTTCATTCAGTAATGAATTTGAACAGTCTCGGCTGGCGTGTGTTTACATTGTATATAACATCTCTATATTTTATATAACATTCTATCTCTGAGATAGAATCACCGATTTATGTCAATTCGGTCGGGTTTCGATACTGGCTATAAGCAATCAGATGTCTAACCGTACCGATGATATATATATATATATATTCCTCCTGACTCATGGAGAGAGACAATAGCGAAGCAGCGTCGGGCCAGTTCATTTTCTTTGCCACCAGTTATTAAACTTTACTGTCAGTTATGAAAGCTCTTGCCGCGTGTTTACTCTTTGATAGCCTTATTTTAATTTTGTGCAATAATTATGTCGTTGAATAATGAAGAATATATATATATATATATATATATATATATATCCTCTTTATTATAATAACGAGCGTTGTGTATATATATATATATATATATATATATATATATATATATATAATATATATATATCACTTCTGTCACCCTCCGGGGGAGGGGGGGGGGACGATTATTATTATTTTTTCTTATGTCTTCATGTAAGACACTCAATAATAGGTACATCAATAAATATGTTCCCGTCATTTTAGAGTGCATATGAATATGATTATTTTGGTGTCATTTTTGACGGCACGGACCCGCTCGTACATATATATATATATATATACACATATATATATATATATATATATATATATATATATATTATGTTGATATAATCGATTTAACATTTTTGTTTCAGAATCATATTTTTACTATGACTCCATCTCCAAAAATTTTTTCCGTTAGTTACACCAAAAATGATCGCTTGAAGATGGAGACATAGTAAAAATATGTTCCAGAAACATGGGAAATTCGGTTCTGAAAATGTTAAATTATTTATATTACAATAATATTTGGCTCTGCTTTTGTATTGAGAACGGTACCATTAAAAATAAACGTAATTGTCCTTTCTTTACATTACTGTGTGTGTGTGTGTGTGTGTGTGTGTGTGTGTGTGTGTGTGTGTATATATATATATATAATATATAATATATATATATTATGGTAAATAATAATATATTATAATATTGACCTTTGTAAGCTCCCGTAGCTCAGCGGTAGAATCGCCGACTGATGTCTATTCGGTCGGGTTTCAATCATGAGTAATGAAGCAATCGGAGTCTAACCGTACTAATGAGCTGCAAAACAGATCTATTTGCGGATGGCTATATATAATCCTCTCAAATACTTTGCCATCGTTTTTTAACGGCAGGGGTACACTTGTATTACATCCTAGTTTAAGTGTTTTCTTTGTTTTGAATTTTTTGCTTCTTAATTTTTCTTAAGCTTCTTAATGGGTTTTCAGAATTGGGTGTTATATTTTCAATTGTCTGATGTAACACTTCCCAGATAGATAAAAAAATAGATTAGGAAAATTTCGAAATATGTTTTTAACCATTTCGTTCCAAGCAAGACAGGACCGCCACTGGTGCGCAGGGGGTTACAGTGACAGAAAAAAAAAGACAAGGTACAGGGGGTGTCTAAGAAAAGTTATTAGATGGATCGTATTGAAGGAGATAAAAAATGGCAAATGACATTACATTTAAACCTTTGGATATTGTAGCTACCAGGGGAGCAAGTAAACGGAAAGGAATTTCGCAGACGGGAAATGCGAAGAAATAAAGAGTAGAAGAGATAGATAGATAGATAGATAGATAGATAGATAGATAGATATGAAAAGACTGAGAGAGATAGATAGATAGATAGATAGATAGATAGATATGAAAAGACTGAGATAGATAGATAGATAGATAGATAGATCGTTTAGTATATAAACAATTTATGAAGACTCTTCCGTTATGTTCAGTCAGTAATAGATAGATAGATAGATAGATAGATAGATACCCTTCCTCTACTGAGCATCCATAGCTTAGAGGTAGAATCGCTGACTGATGTCAATTCGGTTGGGATTCTATCCTGGCTAGAAGCAATAGGATGTCCAACCGTACTGATGAGCTGTGATACAGTGAAACAGATCTGTCTGCGGATGCCTATATATATATATACTAGCAGTATAGTCCGGCGTTGCTCGGTTGTAATGAAAGCTTTAAAACTAATCCATGGTCCTGGAGCTCAGACTCTTTGGACGTTGGCACGAAAGACTAAAATGTTTCCAGTTAAAGCGAAACCGTAGACTGAAAGAAAAATGAATGAATGTAAGTCAAATTTTGATTTCCTGGTATCGATATATATATAAATATAAATAAATAAATATATATATATATATATATATATATATATATATATATATACATATAAATTATCGATTTTCTGCACTATTGTAAGAACTGCAACCTTGAAACTTCTGAATGTCGTTTCTTATGTCTTTGTCTATGAGTGTATCAAATTGAGATTAAAATCGGACCACTCCTTCTATAACCCGATTTTTTCGATAATTGAATTTCGATATTTATCGGGGATACCTGGACACAAAACCGAGCTAAGAACACTCGCAGATGCTTATAGTAAAATTGTGCAAATTTTCAAGAAAATCTGTTCAGCCGTTTCGGAGTCTATAGGTAACAAACACACACACACACACACAGACAAAGTTCGATTTATAAATAAGTTTATATATATATATATATTGCTTCAAACGTTGTTATAGTGGTCATTTTAGATCTTCGCTGTAATAACGTTTAATATCTCTTTCTCTCTCTCTCTTTCTTTCTTTCTCTCTCTCTCTCTCTCTCTCTCTCTCTATATATATATATATATATATATATTACATATAAAAAAACTCTGGAGTATATATATATGCATATATATCAGTGACGAGCTTAAGGTTGCAAGCACTCAAGGTAAGCTGCACTTAGGCGCCCTTACAAATATAATTTTAAAAAATAAAATAACGAGTTTATTACAATATACAAATTAATACAAGCGAAAGAAGGCATTCATTATCCTGCCAAAAACATTTTTTCCAGCCTTAAGATCCGCAAATCTTTTCATGACACTCACTACACCTATTTTCTTTACAAGATCATTTTCTCTTGAGAAAATAACCAAATAATTTAAGTTGTCTGGAGATTTAGTTTTGGAAAATCCTGCACTCAATGACATGGCTCCCTCGGCCTTGATGGCGCCCCAGGCAACTGCCTGAGTTGCCAATACCTAGCCCTAATATTTGTGTATGTGTGTGTAGAAATTTCCGTGTCGCAATTTTAAATTAATTCATAACTATATATATATATATATATATATATATATATATATATATATATATATATATATATATATATTGTGTGTGTGTGTGTCTGTGTGTGTGAAAATTTGATTAAAAATGACAGACAATTTTGATAATTTTTCATGTGTTTTACATAAAAATTGATCGAATTATTATTTATCCAAGCTCTTTCGACTGTACTTTTAGCCATTATCAAGGATGAATTTTATTTTACTTTTAACTGAATATATACGGTGTTTATGTATGTATGTATGTAGAATAATAGGCATGTTTTATATTCCGGTCCCAGTATGTATATTGTTGTCGTGTTCATAGTAAATATTATCAAGTGTTGGTTTTTATTAATAGCTTGACCATTATTTTTAGAATTTTTATATAATTTATGTTCTGAAAAGAAAACGTCATAAGATCACAGGAAACATTATATATAAAAAAAATTAACCACAACACCTTTTTAATGAAACGTGCATGAAATAGAGATTGTTGCCTATTTATGTACGTGTGTGGGGGGGGGTGCGTGTGTGTGTGATGGTTGATTACTCGATTTCCAGCATGATGACTCTCTTAAATTAAGAGCTGTTTGTCGCTTTTGTGCAAGAAAGTAGCCGTAATTCAGTGAGAATATAGTGATAGATATTTGTACAACTCAGTTATCATTCTCCGAAATAAATATCAAAATCCATTGATAAAATGACTGGTGATAGCTTCAGCCGCAGGTTACAAACTTATCAAGAATAAGAACTCTCACCGATTCGTCTTCCGGGCCACTAATCATAACCTGCACACACACACACACACACACACACACACACACACACACACACACACACACACACACACACACACACACCTTATGACGTTTTCTTTTCGGAAAATAAATTATATAAAAATTCTAAAAATAATGGTCAAGACTTGATAATATCGACTATGAACACGACAACAATATACATATTGGGACCGGAATATAAAACATAGCTATTATTCTACATACATACACAAACACCGTATATATTCAGTTAAAAGTAAAATAAAATTCATTCTAAAATTTATGCTACAAATTCGGAAATATGAAAGCATTTATGCTAATATTTATGCTAGAATTATTGAAATATTTATACTAGAAATATACAAACGTTGATATGTGAGAAATATCAAAATATACAAACGATTAGGCTTGGAATATTGATAGATAGAAATGTATTTGCACTAGAAATATAAAAAAAATCTCTGCTAGAAATATTGGAATAAAAAAGGTTTATGCTGGAGATATTGAAATGTCGAACAATATTTCTAAGAGATTTTCTGAAATATCAAAACATATTTATCCTAGAAATATTGAAATATTGATATATATATATATATATATATATATATATATATATATATATATATAATCAGAATATTGTATTATAAAAAATATATTAAAAAATTCGTATTTGAGAAAATATAGAAATACGTTTATACTAGAGATATTTAAATGTTGAAAAATTTATATTAGAGACAGTGCGTAAAAATTAAAGATAGAGTATTTTTTTTTTAATCATATCACCCCAAGCAAGGCGATAACGCCACTGATGCGCAGGGGGCTACGTAAGAGTGAAAAGATTGGAAAAGAGAAAAACCGGAAACCACATCCTAACAAGGGAACAAGGGATGAGCCTCTTCACCTGTTCAATAGACGTGGGTAGAGTGTGAACCTGGCGATAGTTTAGTCTAAAAGGACAATATGAATAAAGACAAAAAGAAAACATAGTCAAAAGTGTACGTTTTGTCTCTATTCATTATAAATATTGTGTTAAATCAATAATTTAATTGCAGTTGACCATGCCGACCTTCCAACCTCAATATTTGAATGACCAACGCTTAAAAAGATTTTGGGAAGTGGTTCATTTTGAGATCCTTTAAAATAATCCTTCATAAATAAACTCAATGTTCAAGTCAGTGAAGTTTTAAAATATTTCCTGCACACTAAACAAATAAGTTGTTATCTTTACTTCATTTTAGTCTGTAACACGAACAAGAAATGGAGAGTAATATATATATATTTTTTTTTTTTTAATCATCTCACCCCAAGCAAGGCATTCCACTGCCACTATTGCGCATGCGGCTACATAGGGGAAGGTAAAGAGAAGGAGTGGATAGACATAGGGAATGTCAGGAGGAAGGTGACAGATGAGTAAGGATACCGAGGATGAGGGTTGGGCAGATGGGAAGAGTGTTTTTTTTAATCATCTCACCCCAAGCAAGGCATTCCACTGCCACTATTGCGCATGGGGCTACATAGGGGAAGGTAAAGAGAAGGAGTGGATAGACATAGGGAATGTCAGGAGAAAGGTGACAGATGAGTAAGGATAGCGAGGATGAGGGTCGGACAGATGGGAAGAGTGTTTGATAGAATGGGAGCAGGTTAGTGTGTCAGGAGGTGTCTATTGACCTTACATTTAAACTCCTGGAGATTGTAGCCGTCGGGTAAGCAAACGTTTGGAAGAGAATTCCACAGTCGGGAAGTGCGAGGAAAGAAACTGTTGGAGTAGAAGTTACGGCTGCATTTTATCGGTTTCACTGTAAAAGGGTGGGATCTAGTTGCTAATCTAGTATCTCGTGCAAATTCGTATTTAGGGGGCACCAGTGATCTAAGTTCATCGGAGCAGAAGCCGTGAAAGTATTTATAGAAGAGACACAGGGAAGCCACGTCTCGCCGGTGGGAGAGACTGCAGGCGGTCTGCCAAGTCGGTATCTAGATATAAGTCGGTATATATAAAAATTTTGATATTTTAAAAGTTTTTTTTTAAATCATTTAACCCCGGGCAAGGCGTAAATGCCACTGATGTGCGGGGGGGGGGGGGGGGCTACATAACTGAAAGAAAATTAATTAGAAGAGAGAGAAGAGGATTACAAACCAATTAAAAAGAAGCAATAGAAAGATGAAAATGCAGGTGTGATGACGGTTGCAAGGGGGGAGAGAAAGAGAAGGATATACGGGGTGGGGGAAGGGCTAGAGTTAAGTGGTTAGTAGATGAGTATTGACATTGCATTTAAATTTCTGGAGGTTGTAGCCGTCAGGAAAGCAAGAATACGGGAGCGAGTTCCACAGGCGGGAAGTGCGAGAGAGGAAGCTGCAGGAGTAGAATTGTCGTCTGCATTTGGCTAACCTGACTGTGAATGGGTGGGACCCAGTTGCCAGTCTGGTTGCATGAGTAAACACCTGTTGAGGAGGCACCAGTGATTTAAGTTCGTCTGAGCAGAAGCCATGAAAGTACTTATAGAACAGACAAAGGGAGGCCACATTTCGTTGGTGGGGAAGTGGCTGTAGTTGAGCAGCCAAGTCAGCACCTATCACGTTACTAACTCTCCTTTGGAGCCTGTCGAGAACACTGAGGTGAGCGGCAGGGGCGCCTGACCATAAATGGCAGCAGTACTCCATGCAGGGTCGAATGGTAGACTTGTATATATGCAGGATGGATTCAGGCGGAAAAAACATCCTGGATCGACATAGTGACCCAACCTTCTTAGCAGTAGATTTAGCTATGGATTCAATATAGTGGTTCCATTTGAGGTCTGAAGATAGGGTAAGGCCGAGGAGGAGTACAATGAAAATGGTGAATATGTCGTTTTTTTCTTTTTCTTTTTTTTTTTTTATGGTATAATCAAATTCGTTATAAAAATAATACGAAAAGTGAATTAAAAAGATGCAAGAAAATAAAACGAATAATGAAATAATGACAATAATATATTGTAAAACATTTTGGCATAGAAAGAAAAGAGAAAAATGATTGTCATTAGTATTAAACAGTTATTGATGCAATAATTATAATAATAATTAATTGAATACTATTGCTAATAATAATTATATAAAGTAATAAAATTATTAATAAGAAATAATACTACGAATAATAATAAAGATAACTGCTATTATTGTTATTAATAATGATGATGATGATTACCAATACTAATAATGATATTATAATAACGATGACGACTACTACTAATAATAATGAAAATTATTTTTAGTAATATTACGAAAATGCGCCCGGCATGCTTTAGACCACGTGCGCGCGCGCGCACACACACACACACATATGTGTGTGTGTGTGTGTGTGTGTGTGCATACATACATGTATATATATATATATATATATATATATATATATATATATATATATAGGATATATAAAGTATAATTAGTCAGGAAGAATTTATTCAGATATCTTATATACAATCAAATAAAACTACTTTAATTTTTAGTATAATGTATATATATATATATATTCTTCTTTTTCATGTTACCTGTCCTTTGAGGTCGTAGGCGATCATGGACTTTCACTTGGCTCTGTCTATTGCCACTTTCACTATTTTTTTCTCTCGGTATCTCTAAGCTCCGCTCCTCCATCTATTTGCTCAGGCCTAACATGTACGTCACGCGCTGCTTTTTCCTGTCTCTCCTTCTCTCTATCCCACCCGTGAGCATTAAGTTCTCCGGGTCCTCCTTCCTCATTACATATATATTGAAAGTTTCTCAAAAATAGACAGACGCTCACGTGATGCCCAGCAGCGCACGTCACGTGATAGACTTTAAAGAAAGCTGCTTTTCAAAAAGCATAAATGTTACGTTACAGTCCAAACACGAGGATAAAATAACAAAAGAGCGGGAAAAACACCCTTGAAAATGGCCAGTGAATTGGAATGTCAAAAATCATCGAACATTTTTACTCCCTTTATCTTCATAAGAAAAGAAAACATGTAAGAATACTGTAAAAATTAAATCAAATATACATTACTACACACACACACACACCTACACACACACACACACACACACACACACACACACACACACACACATATATATATATATATATACATACATATTTCATTGGTTTTTACAGTAAAAGGGTGGGACCTAGTTGCTAATCTTGTGACTCGACTGAATTCATATATAGGGGTCACCAGTGAGTTAAGCTCATCGGAGCAGAAGCCGTGAAAGTATTTGTAGAAGAGACGCAGGGAAGTCACATTGCGCCGGTGAAAAAGTGACTGTATCTGAGCTTCTAAGTCGGGTTTGATCACATTATATATATATATATATATTTTATATATATATATATATATATATATATATATATATATATAAAATACTGTATCTATACGTGTATCTGTCCAAAAATAATGTTAAAAAAATTATATATATATATATTCGTCATCCACATAGACGCCTGTTTCGCTGTATCACAGCTCATCAGTGTGGCTGGATATCAACTTGCTTTCGGCCGGATTATCGAAACTCAACCGATTTGATATCAGTCGGAGTTGCTAAACCTTAAGTCATAGGCCCATGGCATCAGAGAAGGGGAATTTTAGCGTGTTGTATATAAACAGGGTTTACACACGGCAGTCACCGAAAGAAGTCAATTCATTGCAGAAGAGTAATGCATAAATTGCGGAAGTAATAACTATTTTTTTTAATTTTCCTCTTTTGAGCTCATATGTATGTATGTATGTATGTATGTATGTATGTCGTCACACAGCACAGTGAAACGATAATAGCATGAAAAACCCACAAATTTGTAATTAACTTTAAACAAAAGCGAATCATGTTAAATTTATAAACGTTTCCTATTTGTTCTTTATTTCATCATTATTTCAGATATAATCCATATTTAGTTTCATAAGCACTTAAAGGTTGCTTGAATGTATCAAGCGCAAAATAGTTCCTAAATAGTAGGATACTATGTATATTCATTAATATTGATTTTTACTGTTTTATTTACACCTGATTGATTTTATATATATTGATGTGTATCTGGTCGTATACACATAAATACATACATATTTACCCCCTTACATATATATATATATATATATATATATATATATATATATTAATTAGAGAAAACAAAACTCAAAGGTGTCGGATGTACATTTCGACATAGGATCTCTTACAGAGACTCTACGTCACGTCAGCGACATTGTTTTTCCAAATGGCGAAGGCCCTGGGTTAGTGTGTGGAGGGGTTTTAGGTTAACAACGGTCACAAAGTGGAAAAGGACAGAGCTGGTAGTCGCGGGGTTACAGGGTGTTGAAATGGTATATTTAGGAAGGGGAGGAATAGGTGTTCATATTTTATAAAAATAGACAACTAAATGAGTTATCCTAAATTTTCTTCTTTCTTTCATTGATGAAACTGCAATATAGGTAATTATTGTATATATAAATACATTTGAGGCACATGTTATTGTGCAGTATTAAACAAAGAAGCATTCTGTTTTCATTTACAATTATTCACTTGGCAATAAATACTAAAAAATAGTTTGAAAAACATAATTTTTAAAAATACTGTGGTCGCCCAATAATTATGGCTGGTAGTATATATATATATATATATATATATATATATATATATATATATATATATATATTAGTAAGAGTAAAAAGACAATGGAGTAAAAATTTGCAGTTCGTAGCATTTTTAAAGTACTCAAGGTAAAGTAATATAATATTCATAATGTAATATTTTTGTAATAAGTGATTAAAATAGACATTTTTAGTTTTTATTAAAACTACTTATAATAAAAAATATTCCCGTAATATATATATATATATTATAATTTATTTTTTAGAACATGTACACAATCTTTTCTATATATGTCCTCTACAATCATATGATTGTTTCAACGTTGGGTGTCCAACGTTTCTTCAGGAGGAATAAGCAAAAACTGCAAAAACTGAAACAAACATATGATTGTAGTGGACATATATAGAAAAATAATGTACATGTTCTAAAACATAATTTATAATAAATATTCACAGCTCTATACACCATATATCGAACACTGTTTTAAATTAATGTTTTGGACGGGAAAAAAAATCCTTTCTTCGTTCTGTACCCACTCGGATATATATATATATATATATATATATATATATATATATATATATCCGAGTGGGTACAGAACAAAGAAATATTTTTTTTCCCGTCCAAAACATTAATTTGATACTACTCTATACTGGTCTAATTTTATTATGACAACGCATATATATATATATATATATATATATATATATATATATATATATATATATATTGTATGCGTTAAAGTCAGGCGTATGTATTTACATGTAGTAGTACATATGCAAGGAACCACCCATAGATCTGGGTAAATATGAACAATGCATGTCAAATGAATGCTGCACGAATTTCTACCGCTGCTTTTTGTGAGTAGTGTTTTTTGAGAACCGGGAAATATTTGGGTTAAAGATTAAATTTTCAGGGTCAGATTTCCATAGGTTTTGGATAACATCTTTTGTATATTTGCATGTGTGTAGGTATGTCTATGTGTGAGTGTGTCTGTACACATACTGGTGTGCGCTTGTGCATGTATACACGCCTGTCTCTGTATATATATATATATATATATATATATATATATATATATATATATATATATACATAGCTGCACATATATATATATATATATATATATATATATATATATATTGAGTTATGTGCTTCTGAACGTATGCGTTTATACCTGTGTGTATTTGGGCAGATGAACACGTCAGTTCCCCATGGGTAGCGCACCTCTGTTAACACGTAAATGTGAAGCTCAGCCTGCATTGAGAACGCTCGGTATTCGGAGGATGTTACGTTCGCATTCCAACCATTTTTACCATTCACAATCTGCTTACACCAATAAACTGACTTTTCATTCATATTTTACATTCGTCATTATCTTCTTCTTCTTCTTCTTCTTCTTCTTCTTCTTCTTCTTCTTCTTCTTCTTCTCTTTTCTCTCCATTTTCTTTTCTGGCTTCTCTCTCTTCCTTATTGTACAAAAAGGTGTTTCAATTATTACGCTGCACTTATCCGATATTTTTCTTTTTCTATGTGCCGTCTCCCTTCAAGACATAAACAATCATGGCTTTCCACATCTTGCTAATCCTTGTCTCTCTTAATACCCCTTCTTCTGATATCTCACTTAATACCCGCTCAGTATGCTCAAGTCTACTAAGTATGTCATGCTCTGGTTTCTCTTATCTCTCGTTCTCTCTATCCGCCCGATGAGCGTCAATTTCTCCAAGCCCCTGTTCCTCATTCTTTTTCTTCTATGTGCTTTGTCTCTTCAGGACGTAGGCGATCATGGCCTTCCACGTTTCCCTATCCCTGGTGGCTCTGAGCACGCTTTCTCCTGTTACACCATGTAATCCTCGTTCCGTCATCCACCTGATTAGGTCCTTCAAATATGTTATCCGTTGCTTTCCCCTGTCTCTTTTCTCCTCTATCTGGCCTGTTAGTATCAGATTCTGCAAGCCCTCCTTCCTCATTGCGTGTCCCAGGAACTTCAGTTGTTTCTTCCTGATGCTCAGTATTAATTTCCTTTTTTGTTTCCATCATTTCCAAGACCTCATCATTGCGCACATGCTCGATCCATGGTATTCGCAGATCCTTCTGTAGAACTACATTTCAGATGACCCAAAAGACTTCAGCTGTCTTTTTCCTGATGTTAGGTATCAGTTTCCTTCTTGTGTCAATTCTTTCCAAAACATCGTCGTTTCTCATGTATTCTGTACATGAAATCTTCGTCATTCTTCTGCAGGACCACATTTCGGTGACTTCATGTCTCTTCTTCATCTTTGATGAGATTGTCCAGCATTAGCTGACATACTGAAGAACAGCCGTCACATAACAATCCAGTACTTTGTTTCCCGGGAAATTTTTCTGTCTCTCAATACTCTACTTAGATTCTGGAATGCATCCTTGGCCATGCCTATCTATGGAATAAACAAACAGCGTTTTCTATTTTTTGTGCTCATGTTTAATCAAATTTCATTTAAAAAATGCTACTCTAATTAAAAGAGAAAATAGTATGACGAAAATATACAGCAGAAAAAAAAAGGCTTCAATCAGTAATTCATTTAAGTTAAACACTCATCCACAATACATTTACGTTTAGGTTTGTATAACTTATCACCATAATTATTTTTATTATCACAATGTGGAATATTTAACAACAAAAGACTTACAGCCATATTACGTTGAAACACCAGTTCCTGTACGATGCCCGAAATTAAGCAAGTTGGAACTTCTGTCAATACCTAGATTGGTAAACGCTTGGAAATACCAGGTAATCTAAGTTTGGATGTGCGACTGTTATAATGAATAAGAGCATTGAATTGCTAATCGGAGAGCCGCATTCCAATTCCAGTTGAGTTTGTTATATTCACTTAATAGCAAATACCCATAGAAAGGGTATGAATCAAAATCTCTTCTCACTAGCTATGAGTTAAATAGTAAGACTTGTATCAACAAATCTTTAATTGTTATTATTTAAAAAAAAATACAATCGGGAAATATTTTCTGGCTTCAAATAACCTGAAAAGGGTTGATAAACCTTAGAAAACGAATCAGTCAATTAATAACAAAAGTTATCAAATACAAATTAAAAGAAACTAAATGAAATTGGCAAGACTATAGGATACGATGGATAAATTATCATCTTAATTACGCAAATAATTGTTGGGACGCCCGCGCCTATTCGGCTATAATGGACTATTCCATTACTATGTAAAGTAATGGTGGCATCTACGTAGGGAGGGTGCCGAGCAGCCGATCGACAAGTCAGTCGCAGACTTCCGGTGACGACCCGGAAGTAACCATTGCTCATACTACGTCTTACGACGGTTGAGACGATTAACCTTTATTCTTGTATTGGATACTAATAACCTTTGTAAATACTATTTTCACGGAATACAACAATTAACCTATTCTGTTGTTGAGTTATTTATTCTTACTCACGACATAACAATAATAAAAATAACACTTAAATCCTATTTTAACAGATATGTTTACCAAAATTACACAAAATATCTTGAAATCTTAAAAAGTAAAGTTTTTCAATAAAATCGCCATTGACTTCAACCACAGCCTCCAGACGGCTTTCGAATTTGCTGCAACTATTTTGGTCGGTCTTATTTAATTTGGTGAATGCTTTCATAATCCTTGCCTTCAGTTCATCTTTGGTATTAAAAGAAGTTTTGTGGGTCTCTCCCAGCTGCGCCCCACATAGAATAATGCAATCTGGGAAGTTACTTAGCCAGATATAAAGAGTGATGTGGTCGTAGAAATTGTATGGCGGCCATGACTGGATTTTTCTGTTTATGTGGCATGTTGCAGTGTCCTGTTGCGGGACATAGAGTTTTCCAGCAAGCACCCTATTGAACCAGGGCCGCACTACTTTTTCAAGTTACTTGATGAAAGCCTCCATGTTGAGTCTGAGGCCCCGTGGGGTGATTAATGGAGGCTTAACGTCGCCATCACTAATGATCACTCTAATGATCACTTTCGGTACATCATTTGGGTTCACAGTATTCGCTGCACTGTCCAGGGGTTTCCATCCAAACACTCTGATCACACCCTGTATATACCCATATACCCAAGCATATGATTCAGAAAAAAGTTTAAATTTCACTCTCTTTTGAGCGCATATTCAGTCGCATCAGCATGAACATCATTTTAGTCGCTTGAAATCCAAAATGACGAAACACTGCACACATTTTTTTCTACTTTGTCATATATATTCCGAAAATTGTTCGGATATATATGTATCTTTTCACTCAACCAAACTACAGAAAAGTAGTAGTTAGTTTTTTGTTGTTTTACACACACACACACACACACACACACACACACACACACACACACACACACACATATATATATATGTATATATATTTAAAGCAACAAATGTATATTTGATGTACATGTATATATTTTTTTCTTAGTGATTATTACGTTAGAACATGTGCTAACTACAAAATACACTTTTGAAAGTCCTCCTGTTTGTTTAGAAAAAGAATATTTTTCAGCGAAATGTCGAAATGTCAAATAATTTACTCTTATTTAAAGTTAATTTGAACAAGGAAAAAAGATAATTTAGACATTTCGCTGAAAAATGTTCCTATTCGAAAAAAAAACGGAGCATTTTCAATAGTGTACTTTGTAGTTTGCTTATGTTCTAACCTAATTTATTCATAATAAATATTCATTACTCTATTTTACAGTTTTTTAAATTAATGTTTTCAACGTTACAATTAAGTTCTTCTTCGTTCTTATTAATTTGTATATATATATATATATATATATATATATATATATATATATATATTCTAAACATATGCTGTTAAATATAAGAGACAATGAATGTCTATTATGTTACATCATGAGCCGTTCTAAACGTTGTATTTTGGCTTTAATTTCAGTTGAAAATAAAGACAAAAATTCTCCAACATTTGGATAATTATTTATTTGTTTCTAAGCTTTCGGCTCACATGAGCCATCTTCAGAGAGGTTGTTTAGACTGAAATATAATAACATCCACAATCACCGACGATTTTATTTAAGATTAACAAAATGTTTATAAACAACCAACAAGTTGAAATTATTTTTCTGAACATTATTTTTGATCGCTACTCGTATAAACAGAAATATTTATTTCTACTGGTTATTTATTATTTACGATAGATTTTTGTTACGAAAATGTATCTCATTCGGCAGGATTCGAACCTGTGACCCCTATTGATCTGGCGCGACTTAAACCTCTCGACCACGAATGACCAACAGTCTAAACGAAGTCAAATCAAGCTTATATAACACAATTTTCGATTCACGAAAATAAACGTATCTGCACTGAAATGTATCGTAATGTCAACAAATGTATACATGTTACGGAAATTAACGAAGATTAACGAAATGGATATAAACAACCAACAATTTGAAATGATTTGTTTGAACATTATTTTTGATCGATACTCGTATTTAAGTAGATATTTTATTTATAATCAAACACCATATATATTTATTTCTACCGACCTGATTATTTACGATAAACTTTTGTTACGAAAATGTGTGTCATTCATCAGGATTCGATATACATGTGTGTGTGTGTGTGTGTGTGTATGTGTGTGTATGAGTGTGTGTGTGAGTGTGTGTGCACATGTGGGACGGCTATGTAATTATGTACTGTGGGGGTGGAATATTTGCATTATGTGTGTGTGTGTTAGCGTGTACATGCGTAGGGGCTTTTCGAAGCCTGAGGAATATCATTATGGGCGCTCTAAAGTCACCGTTCTTCGTACCAGACAGGCCAAACTCTGAAATCAAAACCCCTTATGTATATTTTGTGGTCCATCATGCACTACCCAATATATTTAAGTCCCCGGGGAAGTCAAACTCCGAGATAATATAACATGCGACCATCACAAACGCTTGACACGTGGCAAAGGCTATTTTGTTTTGATGTAGGGAGTGTGCTTTGTGCCGCACAAGCAAATAACTACTTTAAACAAATCTTAGTGCAGGTTGATCGGTAGCTTGGTAGATAATAGTTCAATACAAATGTATGAAAGACAGAAATTCTATGCAGAACTGTTGTGGCGAATTTTCATCGTCAAGTTGTTGTGGCCTTGTTAGAGCCCGGAAGTAAGACAGAAAAAAGAATGTAGTTTCAAACAGTGTATTAGAATAACAGAACATATATACAATAATAAGTGTCAGTAATCAGCAAAATAGAAGTGTACATCCGAACTGTATAGTTACGCTACGTCTCGACTGTCTCTAGACTGTCAGACGACTGCCTCACAGCTGCCTCCCCGGAAGTCACTCAGGTTAGTATTTATTGAAGGAGGAAGAGTTCATTCCTATAGATAAGGCATAATAACAATAAGTGTAAAACGAAGGGCACCATCAACCGCTGACCCTCGTTTATCGTTTGCAATAAGAGAGTCCACCATGTGTGTGTGTGTGTGTAAAATATTCCCTTAACCACCATAGAAGAACTTTCTTACCTTCCATCAGTGGGGATGACGCTAATCTTCCAAGAAAGCAGCACACTGCGCTTCCTTTGGTGTTACTTTCTCAAGCGGAACGATTAAATAGAATCAATAGCTAGATCTACTGCTAATAATGTTGGATCACTGTGCCGGGCCAGGAGGTTCTTTTTTATTAGTATCTATCTTGCAAATTTATTAAGTGTTAGTAATCAGCAAAATAGGAGTGTTAGACCGAACTGTATACTTACGCTGCATCTTGACTGTCTCTAGACTGTCTCACAGCTGCCTCCCCGGAAGTCACTCAGGTTAGTATTTATTGAAGGAGGATGAGTTCATTTCACTGTAGATAAGGCATAATAACAATAAGTGTAAAACGAAGGGCACCATCCACTGCTGACCCTCATTTATCGTTTGCAATAAGAGAGTCCACCATGTGTGTGTGTGTATGTGTGTGTGTGAAATATTCCCTTAACCACCATAGAGGAACTTTCTTACCTTCCATCAGCGGGGATGACGCTAATCTTCCAAAAAAGCATCTCACTGCGTTTCCTTTGGTCTTACTTTTTCAACTGACTTCAAGTGGAACGATTAAATCGAATCAATAGCTAGATCTACTGCTAATAATGTTGGATCACTATGTCGAGACAAGAGGGTTTTTTTATTAGAATCTATCTTGCACATTTATGATTCTACAATTCGTCTGCACATTGAATACTGTTGAAATATCTGGTCGGGTGCTGCTGCTATTTATCTCAGGGTTTTCGACAAAATCCAAAAGAGGATCTTCAATGTAATCAATCCCAATTCAGCAACTCTACTTCAGTCAAATTCTCACCGACGGGATATGACTTTCCTCTGTCTTTTCTACAAATATTTTCACGGCTTCTGCTCTGACGGGCTTCTTACCCTGGTGCCCCGATTACATGAATTTACTCGTACTACTAGATTGGCAACTAGATCTCGCCCATTTACTGTCAAAATAGTCGAACGCGACCGCCAGTTCTATTCTAACAGTATCTTTTCTCGCACTTCCCGCCTGTGAAACTCCCTTCCATATACTTGCTTCCGTGTTATCTAAATCCTCCAAAACTTTGAGTGCAATGTCAATTACCATCTTCTTTCTTATTGATTCCCATCTTTCTCTTATCCTTTCTTCGACATCCCCTGTCACTTGTTTCTTTCTTCCCTTCCTCTCATTGTATTACTCCGCGAACCAGTGGCGGTACTACCTTGCTTGGAGGGAAACGATTTTATATATATATATATATATATATATATATATATATGTGTGTGTGTGTGTGTGTGTGTGTGTGTGTGTGTGTGTGTGTGTGTGTGTGTGGATGTATAAATATGTTTCTTTAAAAACAACCGACAAGGAAGATTTTATTAATTTTTTATTTAGTTTTTCCAGTATTCTGACATGTTTCCTTTTTGCTGGAGATGAGGAATGGAAAAATGTTCCATAACTTTCGACTTTCCAAGCGCTTTCAGCTTCTTCACAGGCCATTTTCACGGATGTTATTTTTTCAGTGTTGTTATTATGTCTTCATGTTTGACTGTAATGTAATTTTTAGTTTTAGTGGTTTTTTTATTTTTTCAAAACGAGAGTTCTTTACAGCTGTTACGTAAGCGTCTGTTAGATTCCACTAACTAATCTAAGTAAAATCAAGACTTATATAGAATCTAAAATTGTGCTATATATGGTTTGATTTGACTTCGATTAGACTGTGGAGTATTTGTAGTCGTGCGTTCTAAAACGCACCAGATATTTAATTTATTTAATAATGTTCAAACAAATATATATATATATATATATATATATATATATATATTAAAAAAGGATTAATTCAAAGATGTTGAATGGCCATTTCGATATGAAGATCCCCACGGGGGACAACACATCACCTCAG
Source organism: Ascarosepion bandense (assembly GCA_037127315.1). Lineage (NCBI taxonomy): Eukaryota > Metazoa > Mollusca > Cephalopoda > Sepiida > Sepiidae > Ascarosepion > Ascarosepion bandense. Next base: position 712,125 of record JBBBDQ010001194.1, read on the forward strand.
CAACAGAAAAATCCTTTCAGAAACTGGAGAAAAATCAGTCTACTTTTCCTGCTTTTTTCCCTTGGATTGAAGTATTTGAATTAAAATATATATATATATATATATATATATATATATATATATACGTAGAAATGGCTATTCAACGGATTTAAATATCGAAATTTTTGTTCTGTTTTTTATATTTGGCTCCGTAAATAGAATATAATATTTGCTCTCCACCTTGAAATTAATATTAATTAGGATTGGGTTTTTGAGATTTACCTATCTGATCATCCTTTTGGATTTAAAATTTATAATATATATATATATATATATATATATATATATATATATATATATATAATTTATTTGTTTGAACATTATTTTTAATCGATATATATATATATATATATATATATATATATATATATAGACTTCATTAAATTCAACCGACTAGGTTCGTTTGTTTGATTTTATTGCATTTTTCAATTTTCAATTAATTTATTGTGCGATCGGTTCATATCTGTAGTTAGACTGCTAGAAGTAATTTGTTATTAACCCAATTATTTAAAGCCGAAGCACATTTTTGATTGTAAGAATAATGATGTTTTTTATTTTTTTGTTTTTTTTTAAGAATGATTTTCCAGATAGAATTCTAACTATTTAATTCATAGCTGGGAGGAAGAATTGAATTCTTATCTTACCCGATGTTATTTGCGTGTAAGTGAACGTAACAAACTGAACTAGATTTCGAACTTGGCACTCTGATTTCTCATTCCAAACTTGGAGAGTAGATGTATCATTCGATAGGGTTCAAAGTTACGCCATCCCCTATATAAGAGAAACCACCGTATATCAACGGCATGTGTCTGGACGGATCAACCACGGAGAGGTGTCTACTCAAACCCGCGTATCTACTAAATAAAATGCGTGTAGTATTAACATATGATTATTATGATAAGATATAATTGTAATGTGTGAATATCTGCAATATATGAAATATTTATAAGAGCAGAACGCTGAATATTATGGATAGAGCGCTTGTCGAGATAACAGTGCGTACAGAAGTATCAACACAGTATGGTGACTGTCAGTTTCACGCCTTATGCAATTTTCAAAATATCTACCTTTCTATTTATACACTATAGGTTGGTGTAATTATTTCAGGCCACACAGTTTTCTTTTTTATGCACCGTGTCCTTTCAGGACGTAGATGATCATGGAACTCCACTTACCCTTCTCCCTTGTCGGTCTTAACACTTTTCCTCTTAGTATATCTCCCAAACCCTGCTCTGCCATGAACTTGCTCAAGCACATCAAGTATGTCTAGCATTGCTTTCCCCTGTCTCTCTTTTTCACTATCTGCCCTGTGAATATCCTATTCTCCAAGCTCTCCTTCTTCATTTTGTCTCCCAGAAACTTCATCTGTCTCTTTCTGATGTTAAGTAAAAGTTTCCTATTCATTTGCATTCTTTCCAATATCTTGTTGTTGCTTGCATGTTCGGTCCATGGTATCTCCAATATCTTTCTGTAGAACCACATTTCTGCTGTTTCAAGTCTCCTCTTCATCTTTAAGGAGATTAAGGATTCTAAAATAAATTATGTGTTATTTGGTCAGATGTAGAGAAATAGGTAAAATTAAGAAATTTCCTTCGATTATTTTATATATATAATAAAAACAGAAACGGGTTTTTGCAACGCGAGAAATTGGTACAGAAGAAAAAAGTGCGAGAAGCCGTGAACATTTTGTTTAAAGTGTAGATGTATTGTTATTATTATTATTATTATTGCTTGCTTTTTTATGATATATTAAGTCTTCATGATGGTATTTGTGTCGCTACACGTGTTTCGAGTCAAAAGTTGACTCTCTTCAGGCGAAAAGACTTGTGATTTTACATATCGAGATCTGTTTTTATATATGTGTATATACAACTGTCTTTATTATAATAGAAAGGATATATATATATATATATAGTGTATCGAGGCAGCAAATAATTTTCTAAACATATACTTTTAAATATAAGAGACAATGAATGTCTATTATGTTTAATCACAAGCCGTTCTAAACGACGTATTTTGGCTTTAATTTCAGTTGAAACGAAAGACAAAAATTCTCCAACATTTAGATATTTTTTTATTAAGTTGGATCTAAGCTTTCGGCTCACATGAGCCATCTTCAGAGAGGTTATTAAGACGGTGACACAATAACATCCACCACCACCGACGATTTTATGTTGTGTTGACATAAAACTCCGCTAGGCAACGGCAATAGTTACCAAAAATAACAAACGCAGTTCGCAAATTTGCAATGCGGTTCTATGACGTCACACTAGTATTCTTATATGATTTTTTTTGCTGGAAAAAAGGAATGTAAAAAAGGTTCCATAATTTTCGATTTCCCAAGCGCTTTCAGCCTCTTCACGGGCCATTTTCAAGGATGTTATTTTTCCGGTGTTGTTATGTTCTCATGTTTGGCAGTAATGTAATTTTTCGTTTTAGTATTCTTTTGTTGTTTTTTTTTAGGGAGAGTTCTTTAATGCTGTCACGTGATGCGCCTGGCGAGCATCATCTGAGCGTCTGTCTAGTTTTTATTAAAACTTTCAAAACTCCATTTTCATTGTTAAATAGTGTAAAGTTGATGGTAGGGGAAAATTGTTTGATATATAGTGCCTTTACTATTGTGAATTAAGTATTTTTTTATATTTTCAACCCAAATTTTTCTTAGGAGTTCTTGTAATTTATGGGTTTATAAATGTTTTTTTATTGCACCATTTTATTACTAAATTGTGGCATGTAAGGCGTCTACTCAGGGAAGTGGTAGTATGATCAATATAGGCAACTGATTTATGACAAGAAACACAATCTTGTATAGGGCATTGAAATTCATACACTATGTTAGTTATCGCTAGGTTAGATGTGATAGGATTATTATAAATAGAAATATCAAGGTTTGTTGTCTTCCATTTTTTATAATATATTATAAATTTTACATGTTTTTGAGGAATTACGACAGAAATATGGTCTTTAATAATTTTTCGTTTGGAAAATTTGTCCTGTTTATAATTAATGTGCATTTGGTTGCAATAAAATATGCTGCTGTTTTCTTGTGAGTTATTTTTGGTGCTAGTCATGTATTTTTTGTAAAAATAATTTTATTTGTTTATCAATGATGTAACTGGGAAAATTACTGTTGACTAGTGTTTGTTTTATGTGTTTTAGTTCGTTCAAAATTATTCTTTGAGGGGAAGAGTTTTGATGTGCTCTATTTAAGAATGTCTTTGTTAATGCTATAATAGACTTTCTGCGCATTGACTATTATAATTAAAAAGACAAGAGTGGGATATTTTAATACCGATAGGAGATAAATTTGTTGGCTTTTAGCTTTATATAATCCTCAAGAAACGGAATTTTGTTATTGTCCACGAGTTCCTAAGTGAATTTCAGCGAGTTCTTTTCAACATTTGAAAGTTGAAAAAAAAAAAACGAAAAAAAAGACAGACGATCACATGATACTCGCTGCACGCATCACGTGATAGCTTTAAAGAAACTTCCATATCTCTTTAAACCATTAAACCGAAAAATTAAATTACAGTTGAACATGAGGACATTTGTTTTGAATAAAGCTTTTTCTCAGATTCTTACATTAAAAAAAACCCTTACGTCTTAGTGATTTTATCGCCTTGCCTAAAGAAGAGCCTATTACGTCATAGAAAAATGCTGATAAAAAAGATTGTAGCTAGTTGACTCAATTTGAATGCTGTCTGCTGGTTATTTTTCGTAATTTAATCTGCCAGACGTTGTCCATGTCTCGCAGGTTCTTAAAGGTAAGAGCGTAATTTTTTTTTATGTCTGTTTCATACCATTGACTAGCGGCCCAAAAATTTGAAAGCAACCAGAAAATTGTCATAAAAACAACACTAAAATCAAGATGTGAGAAAATCTACCCCAAACTTAATAATGTCAGTGCTTATCTATATGCTTAAAATTAGGTATTAACATACCAAAGCTGGTTCGGATAACAACATTATGTTTTAATGTAAATTAATTACGGCATTTCTGAATCCGTACTCAGTTTGGGGGAATCAGACATGTGCATGTGTTTCATAGATTATGCAAAAATGGAGAGGGTTCGTCCCAGTCTACAGTGCATGGTGTGTTTGTGAATGTATGAGCAGGTGAAATTAAAGACTTCGTGTCTAGGACATTGAAAAAAAGAAGTTTGTAACAAATGCATGCAAGCTAAAGAGGAATTACTCAACCAAAAATATGAAGTAGTAGAAAGAATGAGTATCACAGGTAAACCAGATAGGCATAAAAATATAAGAGAGCAGCAAAAGATATGCCATTACTTTCTGAGGTAGAATTGTTACAAATAAAGGCTAAAGAATATAATCTGTCCTGCTGTTTAACTCATAGCTGGAGGAAGGAGAGATGGATTTATGTGTTTTTTCCGAGGGTATTTGCAGATTTGTGAAAGCAATGAACTCAAGTGGAATTCGAAAGTCATCAGGTAAAAGCGTGACGCCCGCAAAGATGGCTAGCCAATCCCTGTTGCAGACGCCTTCTCAGATACATTTTGAGTTTATTCAACACCGAGTCCGCCTGTGGTTTATAATGTAACTATGCTGAGCGGATGGTAGTTAAGATTTCTGGAAGACAGCACGTTATCTGACATGATCAGCAAGGTGAGAACGCTCAAACCGATGACATGGATGGCTATTCAATTTCTCTCACAAGGCTTTGGGTCAAGCAGTAGTATGATTTTCAGCCATATTCGAAAGGTGCCGCGTGCCGGGACCGCTTCCCTACCCAGATCGATAACATCAAAGGCCTGACAAATGCGCCATAGTAAATCTCGAATCCGCGTCTCATGATCTGAAAACGAACTTTCTAAACACACGCCCACTGAATACGTGCACACACACATATATATATATATATATATATATATATATATATATATATATATTGACGCATACATATAGAGTGATTTTATTTTAATCGTTTCCTCCCAAGCAAGGTGGTACTACCACTGATGTGCGGAGGGTTACATAAAAGAGTTGAAGTATTAGGCAGGGGGAGAGCGAAGAAAAAGACGAACAAGCTACAAGGGATGAAAGAGAAAGGGCAAGAGAAGGATGTGGACACAGGTGTGAAGACAGTTGTGAAGGCAGAGGGAAAGGAAAAGAACAAGATACAAGGGGCGATGTAGAAAGAGCTGGAGTTACATAAACATAAGACAAGACATTAATTCGTAGTCATATAGGAGCTTGCGCCCCGAAATAGGTTTCATATGCATACGTCTGAACGCACATTAAATGGGCATATATGTTTGCTTTCTCGGTGGGGATCAAAGTTTTAACCTCAAAGTTTGTTGAGTAGTTTGATTCGATGAGAGAAAAGGCGTTGGGGCCACAAATGAAAGATGATCTTTGTATCGGGTTCAAAAGCTGTTCTAGTGCTCCATTCGTTTGGGTTCTTGTGTAGACCAGTTTGCCAGCTGATGGGAACAACCCTCTCAGACATCTTCTACGTCGAATATGTCAACACCAGAACGAGGGATGATTGAAGGAATTATTCTGTACAATTAACTTCAGAGGGCTATTTGCAGGCAGTATGGACACGCACCCACCACACACACATACACACTGACCTTGAGTAAATGGACCTCAATTTTTTCTTTTTTTAGTTATCATTTATCAATTTATTTATTTTTATTATTTATTATTTATTTATTTTCTTTCCTTTATTTTCCTTTTTTTGTCATTATTTATGGACATATGCATACATACGTATATATATATATATATATATATATATATATATATATATATATATATATATCCATGTATATTTTCTTCTCCCTTTTCTTAATGACTCCGTCAGCAGAAAAATAAAATAAATTTAATAAACAGAAGTTATCCCTCTTATAAATTTCGTTAAATATGGCGCACAAAATATTTAATATCTATTTTTTTTAAACTCCTACAATTTAACTTGATGATACGGCTGACAGTTAAAAGGCTGACACCAAAAATATCTGCGAACTCTCTGTAAGGCTTGCCAGTGTGTTCGTGCCGCGTTACAATTTTCGTACGCTTCCTTGGAGTAACGTCCATTGCAGACAATGACCGTAGGACAACTAATCGACAGTCAAGACAATAGTGCCTGGGCGTGATAAAAATCTGAGGCAATCGCAGATGACGCAATATTTTTTAAGGCCAAACAAATTTCATCGTACACACCAAAAATAGATTCAAATTACTGCACACTAATTGACCTAATCTGAGGAAAAAATAGAAATCGATTACAATCAGTCACTTTAGTAAGTCTAAAACTAACCGTATTGTGAAAGAAAGGAAATTAAAACAGTTGTTAAAAATTGATTTGCACAAACCCGTATATATATATATATATATATATATATATATATAATGTCTGCGTGTTAACATCATTATTTTCTCTTCGTTTTACATGTGCTATATATTTTAGTTGCTGCTGCAGTTGAAAGTCCAGAAGTGATGTGGTTTCTTTTATTTGTTATAGTTCTTCTTTTGTGATTGTGTAGTTTACAAGTTTCAAAGAAGGACATTCTTTGCCAAAATCCACAGCATTTATTTGCCTGAATTTTTAATGACTGATTAAAGAAAACCATTGTACGGTTAGACATCTGATTGTTACTATCCATAATTGAAATCTGACCAAATTGAATTCTACCTTTGAGCTATAGGCGCTCGGTAGAGGAAGGCAGACTTTCGCATGTTATATACACAATGTAAACACACGCCAGTAGCCGAGATTGTTCCAATTCATTATTGAATGAACGATGCGTAAATGCGTGAGTAGCTATTGTTTTTAAAGTCAACAATTTCTTCGTAATTCTCAATCGGCGTGCGAATGCGTTACATACGAGGGTCATTCGGTAAATATGGTGAATTTTTCAGTGTAAGGATTTCTAATACAGACAGAAGCTTACTTTTTTTTAATTTTTCAACATAGTCTCCCAGCAGTGTCACACACTTTTCCCATCTGTGCAGAAGCCTCAGTATTCCCGCAGCTCTTCAATCGCTCACAGCACTTTCGACTTCATCGTCACTTTCAAACTTCGTGCCTCTTGTGAACGCTTTCAAGGGGCCAAACCGGTGAAAGTCTGAAGGGGCAAGGTCTGGGCTGTAAGAAAGATGAGGGAGCAGTTCCCAGCATAGCTAGTTGATGATCTGCACCGTTTGGGCTGCTGTGAGAGGCCTTGCGTTGTCTTCGAGTAGGCAAGGTCATCATGGACAATTTTGTGCTGTCCTAGCAGATAGGCTCAAAGTTCTTGCAATGTCATCCACTGTCACTCTTCTGTCAGACTGAATGAGGTTATTGACTGATTCGATCACCTCAGGAGACGTAACTTCTGTAGGCCTCTCAGGCCTGTCTTCATCCTCAACACTGCTCCATCCCTCTTGTAGACATTTATTTGGTTGAAACATGTGGTACCATACACAGTTGACATTCTCCTATGAATTTCAACTGATTTGCACCCTTCAGCAAACAAAAACTTGATTATCTGACTTCTGTTCAATCCTGGAGCATGATTCTTGGTCGGTAATCTTTGTTAATTTCCAAAACTTTCAAAGTGTTTTTTTCAATCTACAAAAAAAAAAAAAAAAATTAAATCCCTTTGAAAAAGAAATAAAGGAAATTAAAAAAAAAAAGAAGTAAGCTTCTATCTGTATTAGAAGTCCTTATAACGAAAAATTCACCTTACTTATTGAATGACCCTCGTATATATATATATATATATATATATATATATATATATATATATATATGAAAAATTAAGGCAGACACGTTATTTCATGGTAAGTCGGAAGTATAGGCCTATTTCAGGCGAACCATCATCAGCTTCTGTCTTTATTGTACAAACGATTTTACACGAATGAAATTCACAAAGACCTAAAAAAAAAAAAAGAATAAAAATAAAGGTCGCTCCCTTAAAAGAGAAAATTTAAGAAAAAATACATCATTACATCAGCTCGGCGAATACAGTAAGATTATTATTATTATTATTATTATTATTATATATATATATATATATATATATATATATATATATATATGCAGTCATAAATATGACCGTAGTTAGATGTACGAAAAACCATTAATGATTTAAAAGAAAATCAAAAACTAGTTCCCATAAGAAATTGAAAATTATGAAAAATAAGGAAAAGACTACTCCGTTGTAAGATTTACAACAGTGTTTGGTAACGTTTTAATCAACGGCTCACCTAGGAGTAAATAAAAATATCATGGCACACCTATTAATTCTAAAGGGTATATATTTACAAATGTTATGAAATAAACCCATAGATTTTCTTTTTAAATAAGCACAGAAATACGAACATATTTTATTTGATATTTCTATTTAACTATTTGTTCGGTTGCCATGTCGTTTAGTGCGAATCTTTTGCATGCTGTTTTCTTTTCGCGGTTCTTTTGATGTTTGGTCGAATGTGACAATATTTCGCGGCACACTTAACCCGAAAACACTAACCATGGGTATATAGTACCCAGCGCAAATGACGCCATTTTAAACACAATCTATCTAGACTTATTTATAAATGGAACTTTGTCTGTGTGTATGTGTGAGTGTGTGTGTGTGTGTGCGTGTCCGTTACCTATAGACTCCGAAACGGCTGAACCGATTTTCTTGAAAATTTACACAGTTGTACTATAAGCGTCTGCGAGTGTTCTTACCTCGGTTTTGTGTCGAGGTATCCCCGATAAATATCGAAAATCGATAATCGAAAAAATTAGGTCATAGAAAGAGTGGTCCGATTTTAATCAAATTTGATACACTCATAGACAAAGACATAAGAAACGATATTCAGAAGTTTCAAGGTTGCAGTTCTTACAATAGTACAGAAAATCGATAATATATATATATATATATATATATATATATATATATATAAGGCAATACGTTTGTGTGTGTGTCTGTTTATCACCCTGTATATCTGTATTTTTTCAGCCGTTTTATTTTAGTTTTTGCTTCGGGTTTGGCTCTAAGTAGGTATAATTGTAGTTCTTAGTCTCAGCCATGATACCATTTACCCAGAGGATTTATTTAGCCTTCAAAATTCAGTTTACGACGAAAAAACTTATTTGATATGGATACCAGGAAATCAAAATTTGTCTTACATCCATTCATTTTTCTTTCAGTCTACAGTTTCGCTTTAACTGGAAACAACTATTGCTTTTTAGTCTTTCGTGCCAACATTCAAAGAGTCTGAGCTCCAGGACCATGGATTAGTTTTAAAGCTTTCGTTACACCCGAGCAACGCCGGGCTATACTGCTGGTATATATATATATATATATATATATATATATATACGAGCAGGATAAAACAATAGCTGCAAAATCATTATTTTGACAAGGCTTAGCAGGTGCAAACAGAAAAACAATACTGACAATAGCCGGGGACATAAAACTGTTGATTACAAGATTTAATCGTCTATCAACCTTCTCACCTCAGTATTTGGCTCATTTCGCGCACATACAAATATGCAAAGCCCCTACCTAAACACAGAAACACTTAAAAACATATATATATATTTGTGTGTGTGTGTGTGTGTGTGTGTGTGTGTGTGTGTGTGTTTGCATGCGCGTGTGTGTGTGCGCGTACAAAAGAGGTTTAGCTATTCAAAGTATGCTAACCTTTAGACATTATCGTTGGCACACCTGTCCGCCTCCACAGACGCACGGCCACTTAGCATACCGTAAAAGCCTGATGCGACACTTAAACATAAGGAAATAACTGCTTTCTGTTGATATTGGTAAGACTTATTATTTCTGTTTAGTTCGAAAACAGTTGCCTTATACCTATCTCTCATTTTATACAGGAGCAACCACCTAATATTCCGATCAGCGGACTTATTTAACATATATCGCGAGATGATCCTCAAAGGCCTACCACCATTCATTATGGGGAGACTATTCTTAATGTCAAAATATACCGTTTTCATGGCAAGCTCTTCAAGAAAATCGGTTCAGCCGTTTCGGAGTCTATAGGTAACGGGGACACACAGACACACACACACACACACACACACACACACACACACACACACACACAAAGTTCCATTCATAAATAAGTTCATATATATATATATATATATATACATTTATATATTTTTACCCTAACGTTGACCTTAAAAAGTTTTTAAGTCCCCTACATTCCTATCCCAACCTCCTTTAATTGCCTATCTTTAGAAAATATGGATTCTTTTACTAAACCCCTTTTTCCTTGGTTAACACATATATGTATATGTATATATATATTTTTTTAAACTGATAATTTCCTGTAATTGGCATTTAGCTCGCTTCTACCTGAAAGGTTTAATTAAATAAACGTAAATAAATTTTTTAAAATCTTATATTGAAACCCATTCCTTCCTGCCTAAATACACCTCTTCAAACAGCCCAAAATCTTAACCTTAAAAAAGTAATTTAACTCCTTTAGTTATCTATCTTTATAAAATATGAACTCCTTTACCAAATCTCGATATATATATGTGTGTGTGTGTGTACATATATATATATATATAAATATATTTCTTTAATAACTTTAAATTCATGACTTCCTGTAATGGATAAACTTAAATAAAAAATTTATAAGATATTACATTTAAATCTATTCCTCCCCTTCCTAAATATACCGTTTCAACACCCTGTAACCCCGCCACTAACAGCTCTGTCCTGTTGTACTTTGTGACCGTTGTTAACCTAAAACCCTTCCACACTCTACCCCATGGCCTTCGCCATTTGGAACAAAACAATGTCGCTGACGTGACGTAGAATCTCTATTAGAGATCCTATGTCGAAATGTACATCCGACACCTTTGAATTTTGAAAATTTTTTCTAATTTATATTGGCTCTGTATTCTTAATACATTGAGATCTCTTCCTGCATCACTTTTTAATGTTAAATTTTTTTTAATATTGATTAGGATCAGGTTCTTGGAATTTACCTTCCTACTCTTCCACTTCGGATTAAAGAAAAACAATATATATATATATATATATATATATATATATATATATATATATATATATTGTAATTATTTTCTTACTATGGTTTATAAAAGCATAATATCACGACACAAAAATGTTCATGTTTCAGAACCAAACTTTTCTTCTTCAACTACCACTTTCTAATTTTCTAAATAAGCAGGAATTAATCCTAAATTAAAAAAAAATAAACCCTTTTCACCATGTATTTTAACATATCACCTGAAGAAAGTATACTTGTTACAAAATAAATTTAATATTTAGTATAATAGCCTTTTGCTTTGATCACGACCTTCATTCTGTCAGGCATTGACATCAAAAGCGTCTTGAATGTATTTAATGGTACCTCGTACCAAACAGCTTGTAAGTGTTCCCAAAGTGTGTATTGCGAAGTAACATTAGGTTTATCAATTCGAGAGTGGTGAATAAGAAAAAAGTCAATCATATCCAAGGATAATAGAATAATGAGTAGTTTCAAAATAACTTGTTTAATAGAAAATAGGAAAAATTAAATATAACTTCTTTTTAATATATTTCTTTTACAGCTAGTTTTAAATAATCAATATTTATTAGTAATTTACTTGGCTTTTCACCCACTATTTGAATTTCAGTGAGGTTTTTACGAAAAATCACCCCTGTCCTAATACTTTTGCACACTACCGGTAGTGTGCAAATGTGTTAAGACTGATGTGTTTTTGTTCCTGTCCTAATACTTTTACACAGTACTGTATATACACATGGGAAATTTTATTAGAGAAAAATATGCGCTTTTTGGCAGGATTTGAACTTGCGTTCTTCTAGGGAAAACGATCATTAGATATGACATACTTTGACCTCTCGGCCACAGAATGCGCCGAAATCAGCTCAAGCTAAATAGTGCCTTTAAAAACAAATTTTTATCTAACTCTTGAAATAGATATATCGGATTAATAAATAAAAGATAATTCTTCTATTAACTTCTTCTTCTGTGTGCTCTTTCCTTTCAGAACGTAGACGATTATGGTTCTCCACGTCTTCCTATCTCTGGTGGCTCTTAGTATGTTTTCTCCTGTTACACCTCGCAACCCCCGTTCCGTCATCCACCTGATTAGGCCCTTCAAATATATTATCCGCTGACTTCCTCTGTATCTTTTTATTTCTATCTGGCCTGTCAGTATCAGGTTCTCCAAGCCCTCCTTCCTCATTGCATGTCCCAGGAACTTCAGTTGCCTCTTCCTGATGCTCATTATTAATTTTCTTTTCGTTGCCATTCTTTCCAACACCTCATCGTTGCTCGCATGCTCGATCAACGATATCCGCAGCATCCTTCTGTACAACCACATTTCCGCTGCTTCAATTTTTTTCCTCAATTTCGATGATATTGTCCAGTATTCACTGCCGTATTGAAGAACTGACATCACATAGCAATCTAGCACTTTCTTCTTTGTTTCTAGTGAAATTTTCCTGTGTCTTAATACTTTACTTAGCTTCTGGAACGCGTCTTTCGCTATGCCAGTTCGCTTTCGGATCTCTGTGTTGCACTTTCCATCTCCAGTTAGAACACTTCTTAGGTATTTAAATTTTTGTACTTGCTTGATTTTGGTATTCCCCACCTGTATTTGGCATTTTAGGTGCTCTTTTTGCTGATGACCATGCATTCAGTTTTCTTAAAGTTTATTTGTAGTGCTTTTTTGTCACTCTCAACAGCTACCTTCTGTAAGAGCTCTTGTAGTTTTCTTTCCGTGTCTGCAATCAGCACTGTATCATCTGCATACCTTATGTTCAAGTTGTGGCTTCCAATAACAAATCCTGGCGTCTCATCTAGGATCCTAAAAATATTCGCTGTACAATTTGAACAGATCCGGTGAAAAGACACATCCTTGTCTTACGCCTCTTTCTATATTTGTAAATCTGCTGAAATCGTTACGTGTCCGTATGGAGACAGTTTGCTGCCAGTAGAGATTCTTGATTGCTCTGATGTTTTTCCCAAAAATGTCGAGGCTGCTGAGCATCTCCATCATTTCTTTGTGTCGTATTTTGTCGGATGCCTTCGCATAAACAATAAAACATAGGCACACGTCCTTCTTCATTTGTAATGCCCTTTTAGAGAGCATCCTAATCATAAATATGGTATTCCTTGTTCCAGTGTCCTTGACGAACACTCACTGTTCCTGTCCTATCTCTGGCCTGATTCTGCCTCTTGCTCCATTGAACAGGATTCTGACAATCAGTTTTGTAATGTGACTCATTAAGCTGATAGTTTTGTGTAGTTCGCACCTGGCTTCTTCAGCTGTGCTATAAATATCGACTTGCATCGGTCGTCTGGTATTATTCCACTATTATAAATTTCGTTTATTATTTCGGTAATTTTTCTATGCCGAATTCTTCCAGGGCTATCAGCAGCTCTATTACGATGCCGTCTGGACCAGCTGCTTTGTTTTTTTTTTTCAGTGTGGCCATTGCAGCTTCCACTTCGGACTTTAATATTTCCGGTCCATCCTCTTCCTTGTGTATTCTCGGTTGCTCTCTCCTGTAGCAAAAAAGATCCTTTATATACTCTTCCCATCGCTGGAGTATTTCCTCCTTCTCCGATATGATCATCCCATCTTTGGGTTTTATGCATCCTGTTGAGGAGCAGGTTTTCTGTCCTGTCAGTTCTCTTATCTCTTTATGCATCTCTGTTTTATTGGTCCTGCTCAGTCTCACTACTTCTGCGCATTTGTTGTTGAGTCATTCCTCTTTAGCCTGTCTGCATTTATTCCTTATCTCCCTGTTTAGTTTCCTGTATTCTCTTCCATATATTGGTGTTATTTTTGTCTCCTTTGCATCATGTCGAGAATCTCTTTAGTCATCCACTCGTTTTTTTCTTCTGCGTCTGATTTCCTTTGGGGCAATGTTGCTCGCTGAGGTCGCCATCGCTTCCTTTAGTGAGTCCCATTTTGAGTGTCCTTTTCTAATTTGTTCTTCATATTTCCTTCTCACGCTGTTAGTGTATTCTTTCTTCAGTTTGAGGTTATTCACGAGCGTGTTGTATTTCAGCCTTGTTGCTGTGCTGGGCTTTTTCATTCTCTGGAGTTTTATCCTTAGTTTGCAGATGACTGGGACAGGGTCACTTCTGCACTCGGCACCTGGATAGGTTTTGCATTGAACCACTGCGTTCCTGAATCTCTTGTTTATAGTTATGTAGTCTATTTTGTTCTTCGTGTCGCCTCCTGGGCTTCTCTATGTTCATAGACGTCGTGGGTGTTCTTGAAACCAAGTGTTAGTAATTACCTGGTCATTTTAGAATAGTAAACTGAACACACACACACACACACACACACACACACACACACACATGTATATATATATATATATATATATATATATATATATATATGATTAATACAAATAAAAGGTTTATAACTTAGTCGATTGATGTTATCCTCAGCATAAAGACACCAGTGGTTTTTAGACGGATCCTTCGGGAATTTTATCCGTTCACAGGTCAGATGCTTATAAAATGAGTATTATGTAATTAGAAAGTAAGAATTCTTTCGAACAAGTTTTATTAATATTACCGACAAGTTTTGACTTTGTTAAGCTTTCAACTTCTGATTTTTTAATCTCTTTTAGTCTGTCGGTACAGTCATTGTCAAAGATTGCTTTGACTATATATATATATATATATAGTCATTCACACATAGTCCTGTTTCGCAGTATTACAGTTCATCAGTACGGTTAGACATCAGATTGCTTCCAGCCAGGATTGAAACCCGACCGATTTGACATCAGTCGGAGATTCTATCTCTAAGCTATCGGCGCACGGTAGAGGAAGGCAGATTTTAGCGTGTTATATACACAATGCAAACAATCGCCAAAAGGCAAGTGTGTTCAATATATATATATATATTGTATTTTCAACTGCGCTTTTATACAAGTTTCGTGAAAGGCAACTTCAAGTCGTTACGATTATGCTTTTTATTTAATTTTTCTTGTATTCGTACAAGTGTTTTTTTCTGGACACAAAGTGTGTAAAAACTGTCCAAAAGTTCTATATATCCGAGCGCTTTCGGCGATTCTTTACGCCATTATCAAAGACGAGTTTTGTTTTTATTTTTAACTGAACATTTTTATGTATGCATCTAAAATTATAGGAATATTTTATTTTCTAAACACGGTCAGTATATTGTGGCCGTGTTCATCGTTATCATAGTGTTGGGTTTTCCCTCTATATTATTAGCCTTTCCATTATTTTTAATCTCTTTTTTCATGTGAATAAAACT
This sequence comes from Ascarosepion bandense, assembly GCA_037127315.1. NCBI lineage: Eukaryota > Metazoa > Mollusca > Cephalopoda > Sepiida > Sepiidae > Ascarosepion > Ascarosepion bandense. The sequence goes on from JBBBDQ010001194.1 coordinate 727,404, forward strand.
ATTATACTTGCATTTTCGACTTATACGCTACGGGTGGAGTTTGATAGGCTTCCGGTTTAATCAAGAATAGAAATAACAGAGAAACAATATACGAGTTCAAATGCCTCGGTTCAATTATATATATTCAATTATATGTTCTTGGTTCAATTTTATATATATATATATATATAGTATTTACATTATTTGGTCCATTGTCCTCGTCTTTGTTGTAATTTGTACTATGTTTCGGCCGTTGTACGCTCCGACCTTCTTTAGATGCTACGAATTTCGAACAGAACACTTTATTACAATCATTGGGGTATATGAACTTCATTCCTTGCGTAAAGCTTCGATTGGAAGTTATCTCCCTCTAACCCAGCAAATTACTTGTTCACCACTGTAGTAGCCTAGTATTGAACTCACAACTCTATAAGTCAAGTCAGGAACTAACCAACGTCTATATCCACTATAATCTCTAGTAAAAAATACTAGAGAAAACAATTAACATCAAAAAATTGCAATTTGAACTCTGGTAAAAAAAAAGGTTACTGGACATTAGGTTTATAAGTCCTAAAAATTCAGTTGTTCTTGTCCTTAAAGACCCATGTCCCAGTGGATATAGACGTTGGTTCGGTTCAAAATTCCTAGCACCTGAAGAAGGCCGAAAACGTCGTACAAATGGCAACAAAGATGAGGACAATAGTCCGAGAATAATGTAAATACTACCTCATCTCAGAAATATAGACAAATAGATTGATCTATTATTAAACGTCGTACAAATGGCAACAAAGATGAGGACAATAGACCGAGAATAATGTAAATACTACCTCATCTTAGAAATATAGACATATATATATATATATATATATATATATATATATATATATATATATATATACCACTAACTATACCTCACTGTTCTGTATTTTACCATCTGTTTACACAAACACGTTACGTCAAATACGCTGCTCATTTCCTCACACTTCTCCTCTTGTGTATAATGTTTTCTGTGTCTGTCATATTCTCTAGTACATCTTTCCTTGGTCCTGGGTATGACCGTAAACTGCATCCGGCAGCAAGGCCTCTGATTAGGAGGTTGTGAGGAGCATGGAACCACCTCTTAATTGCTGTTGTTCCCAGGTCCACCCTGACCCGGAGTGGTAGCATCTGTTAGGGGTCCCAGCTATGGGTAAATAGTTAACCCCCAAACCGGGTCAAAATGCTATGAAGGTATTTACCAACAAAACTTTTTTGAATGAAAAATATATCACCAACAAAACCTTTTGAATGAAAAATATATTGCCAACAAAACAAAGACTGGCCCTTAAATGGCCAAAATGGTTGATGGGTCGTTAAACTTAAACCAAACCAAACCAAAAACATCTTTCCTTTGTAACTTGACGGTAAGTTAATCTGATAATGGGGAGAGGAGGATTATTCATTTGTGTTGTAGAATAAGAAATATGAAAAAATATTTTTTCCGGGTTTTTAATTTTTGAATTTATTTCCTCCATGGGCAAAGACGGATATCCCTACTTTTAAGTTTCTGTGTGTGCGCGCGCGCGCACGCGTGTGTGTGTGTGTGTGTGTGTGTAAGTAGATGGATGGATGGACTATCTTTTATGTACATTAATGTTTTGCAAACAAGTAATATCTTTTACCTTCACAGAAACAACCTTTGAAGAATTCTGGCAGACAAGAAAACCTATTATCTTGCTTCCGTCTCAACCCCGACAACTAAGTGTAAAAAGAAAAAAGAAAAAAAGAAAATATAATTGCGTGTAACAGCTGTACAAGTGTTACCTTTTCCGATAAAGATGAAAATTTCGCAATAAGAATAAAAGAAAACAAAAAATGTAAAAATATTCTCGGTTAAGTGAAAATATCCGAAGTACTATCTACTAAATATATTTCAGGATCTTTACATTTGAGCGCCAAATAAATGTCCTCCGTCTTAGAGCTTATTAGGATCCCACCCCTTGTTAAGGTGTAAGGAAGCGATTGAAGAGGACAAGAAGAATACGGGGCAACAAGACGGGGAAAATGAGTAATATGAAGTATATTTCATTAACGCAATTTAAATTTTTATTTTGGCATAACATTGTTGGGTATGTGCGTTGTGGTACAGTGGATATCGGCTCGGAACGAGAAACCGGGGAGCCGAGTTCGAATTCCAGTTGAATTCATTGTATTCACTTACGCGCAAATACCCTTGGGAAAGGTATTAATCCGTCTCTTCCTTCCAGTTATGGAATAACAGGACAGATTGGGTTCTATAGCTTTGGTCGGCAACCAGTCTACCGCAGAAAGCAATGGCAGCCTACTGCGGGATAATCTTCTGCCCAGTCAGTCATGTCTCTTTCGAGACATGATCGCCGAAGCGTGTAACACGTATGGCACTTTAACTGACTGATTGTTGGGTATATATTATTTGTGCTAGATGTGCTAGATGTGCTTTGTGGTGCAGTGGATATCGACTTGGAACGAGAAATCGGAGAGCTGAGTTCGAAATGTGAATGTCTACTCTGTAAATTAAATTTATCTACGGCTATATCGTGTTCAATACACCCGTTCCCGTTGGATCACCGAAGTTAAGTCAACATCAGAGCGTGGTTAGTACTTAAATGGGTGACCATTTGGGAATACCAGGTGCTGTAAACGTAACGGACCAAGAATGGTCCTCCAGGATTGGGTGCAGGGTTAACAACCCTGCCCCGTAAAAAACAGTTTGTTATAGCAACAAAAAGTTGCTGCCCTATGCACCATCTGGGTGTGACGGATAAATGATGAAATTAAATTTACATTTGGTTCACTGTTGGAGCAGTTTTAATATTTGAACGATATAATCCTCTAGGATTATTTACCTATCTTCTGAAGTTTTTACTGCTATATACATACATATATATATATATATATATATATATATATATATATATATATATATATATATATATATAAAAGTGAATACATATATTTGAGTAGACGGTCCGTTTTTTTAACTAGTATGTTTATTTTCGTCTACTGACCTCTATAATCGAAAAAAATATTAACGAAAAACGTGGATTCGCACCTGCTATAAGGTACTTATTTTTCATTAATAAGATTTCTTGAACATTCAGACCAGCAGACGATATAAATATACTGTTTAATACATAAAATCACATATAAGTAGAAACTAAAAATAACGTTTATTTTAAAAAGTATATTGCATTAATAAAAAAATCCATTACTGCTGTAGAGATTGCTCTATATTAAACTTTCAAGAATCTGTGCGTTGTGGCGCAATGGATATCGACTCAGAATGGCAACTCGGAGAGCCGAGTTCGAATTCCAGTTGAATTCCTTGCATTCACTTACGTACAAATGATGCTAAGCCTCACATATACTCAGAAAATGTTTACATATTTACACACATACCCATACATAAGCCACAGTTAGTTAAGTGTCATGCGTGATACACGCTTTGGGCGATCATGTCTCGAAAGAGATGACTGACTGGGCAGAAAGTTATCCCGCAGTAGGTTTCCATTACTTTCTGCGGTAGACTGGTTGCCAACCAAGGCTATAGAACCAAATCTGTCCTATTATTTAATCCATAACTGGAGGGAAGAGACGGATTAATGTGAAATGTATTTATCCGTCTCTTTCCTACTGCATAAAACAAAGGCAATCTTCTGCCTAGTCAGTCATGTCTCTTTCGAGACATGATCATCCAAAGCGTGTATTAACTAACTCAGGACAGGAAAGATTTCGCTAAAAGGCACTATTGAGCGTCGCCTGACCAGTAATGTATTTCGTGGCTGAGTCTGTATAAACACGTAGCATCTAACAAAGATTTCTCCTGCCAATGTGTACGCAGGTTCAAATCCTGCCGGAGGCACATATTTTCTTCGAGTGTAATAATACTTAAACAAAAAACAAAAAAAACAAAAACAAAAAAAACTGAGCATCTACTCATATATGGGTATCCACTAAAAATAATGTTTAATTGAAAGAGTCTGTCGGATTAATAAATAAAACTCCATTACATCTTTAGAAAATGCTTTGTTTACTTTTGGATACGAAACAGCAGATATGAACATTTTGAGAATCAATGACGAGAAGAATTTCGCTTAAATGCACTATTCAACCTCCCCTGATCGGCAATATCTTTTGTAACTGACTCGGTATAAGCACCTCAAATCTAAAGACAATTTCATCTGCCTATGTGAATGCAGGTTCAAATCCTCACGTAGGCGCGTATTTCTTGTTCGCGTATCAATAAACTGTTTTAAAATGAAAACGAAACGTCCACTCGTATATGAGTATCCACTAAAAAATATGATTAAGTGATAAAATATGTATATATATATATATATATTTATTTCTTTGCAGAAATATGCTGTGCCATCCATGTATGACGTCACGAGTCCTGGTCATTACATGCAACCCACATCTGGATCAATTACGAAGATCGACGAAGATGACATTGACAAGAACGAACCTCCGAAAGGAAGCGTTCAATATCTGAATCCAAATTGTGTTCTATTGACCTATTTTACGGGAGATACCTCCATGGTTGTGGATGAGCACTTTACCAGATCACTTAATCAGATTAGCAGCTATCATCCAACAGACAGACAAAGCACTAAAACTTCATATACACGACCAGGTAAGGCATAAAATTATGAAAAATGTTATCATTTGTTTATTTACTTTTTGTTAAATTAATGATGTTTAAAATAACGTGGATGTGCGTTGTGGTGCAGTGGAAATCGGCTTGGAATGAGAAATCGGATAGCCGAGTTCGAAATCTAGTTGAATTCCTTGCATTCACTTACGTACAAAAAGCCCTGGGGAAGGTATTAATCCGTCTCTTTCCTCCATTTATGGGGTAAATAACAGTTCAAACAGGATTCTATAGCATTGGTCAGCAACCAGTCTACCGCAGAATACAATAGCAACCTACTGAGGGGTAATCTTCTGCCCAGTTAGTCATGTCTCGAAAGAGACATGATCGCCCAAGCGTGAATCATGTATGACACTTAAATGACTGACTGATATTTGAGTCTATAGACATTTGATTAGTACGGAGCTAAGTAAATATTGGCCATTAATTATTGAGTCATTAAGCATTTTAAGAGCCTTTTCGCGTGAGTAGACCGTTAATGTTTCGGCCATAACATCCGAGCTGATAGTTTGCTCTGTGGTTTTCGAGTGACAATTTTAACCTGTTCAAGTGTAAGGTAACCGTCATCACCCTCGCCTATCCGTATAAACTACCTTTTTACGTAGCCCTCTACCATTAGTGGCCCCAGGTCAGGTAAAAAGGGAATTTTACTGTAAAGAAAAAAACAACTACCTTTTTATGTAGCCCTCTACCATTAGTGGCCCCAGGTCAGGTAAAAAGTGAATTTTACTGTAAAGAAAAAAAAACTACCTTTTTACGTAGCCCTCTACCATTAGTGCCCCCAGGTCAGGTAAAAAGTGAATTTTACTGTAAAGAAAAAAAAACTACCTTTTTACGTAGCCCTCTACCATTAGTGGCCCCAGGTCCGGTAAAAAGTGAATTTTACTGTAAAGAAAAAAAAACTACCTTTTTACGTAGCCCTCTACCATTAGTGGCCCCAGGTCCGGTAAAAAGTGAATTTTACTGTAAAGAAAAAAAAACTACCTTTTTACGTAGCCCTCTACCATTAGTGGCCCCAGGTCAGGTAAAAAGTGAATTTTACTGTAAAGAAAAAAAAACTACCTTTTTACGTAGCCCTCTACCATTAGTGGCCCCAGGTCAGGTAAAAAGTGAATTTTACTGTAAAGAAAAAAAAATGTGCCGAATTTTTCAATACTTAAGATTTTACACACGACCTGTCTTTATGTTTCTTGATTTAAATACCTTCGTTTTTATTTATTCATTAATATATTAGCAATTACCAATTACAAAGCCAAGTTTCCACTCAAGTTAGAGAATTACTGAATATGATGCTTGGTATAAGTATAAAAGGAGGGGGTAAGAAATGCAGATTATGTGAATATGTAAGATAAATAACGATTAACCCTAGATTTGAAATGGTTAAGATTGTAGTGATTGGGGGAGCATCCTCGAGGGAGTCTATACCATGAAGTACTATTTCTTGGAAAAATCTGTCTGAGTAGAACTTTCTTTTTTACAAGAGGAATACAGAGGTTTTATCTGCAATGGTCTGGATTACCGAAATCAAAGAGTGTCGCTCCTTTTCAAAATTGCCATGGAAATAACGATAGGCCCGTAACGTTTCGTTCGTAGGAAAAACGCAGAGAAAGGAAAAATAAGTCATCAACCACAAGGCCGCACACTCGTTGTTGAAGTCTGGTAAGGTTAGAAACTAAGGATTTTGGCAGTTTCAGCTCAAATGTAACAATACTTCATTTTTGGTCTGATCTGGCTCTTGTAAGGACAAAGCATGTCAGGAGGGGTTACGTACTTTTTGGAGCCGTAAAAAGAAACCGATGATCTTTTTCTAGCATGGATCGTGTATATCCGAGTTCATATTGAGATTTGGGTTGAAGGAGCACCAGACCCCATATGTGAAAGCAATATTCAAAGCAAGGAGGAATAAGCATGTAAAACAGATTCTGATGAGAAAAAATGTCGAGCACGACACATGGAAACAATTTTCCTAGCAGTAGACAGTTCTCGAACAAAAGTTGAGAAAGGAAGTTTCCATCACCGCTAGAAAGAGAAATAACAGTGGAATTGAGAAACAGAAGTTGAACCTGGCTTGAGTCCCAGATGCTGAGTCCCAGATGTTGAGTCCCAGATGTTGAGTCCCAGATGCTGAGTCACAGATGTTGAGTCCCAGATGTTCAAGGCAAGTGGTGACATCGAGAGTACAGCCGAGAAAAGCCTGAGTTTACTCGGTTAATACTTGTTGCAGAATAACTTACCGAAGATTCTGCGGATGAATTTCTGCTGTCGATTCTTGTATCCAAATAGTCCTGGATATGATCATAAACTACAACCGGCAGGAAGGCCTCCGATCGGGAGATTGGCGGTTTTGAAGAGTGCAGAACCACGTTTTAATTGCTGTTGTTCCCAGATACAACCTAACCTCAGGTGGTAGCACCAGTTACGGTCCCAACTTTCGGGCAAATAGTGAACGCTCAAACAAATATCACAACACTAGTGTAGTAGAATTGTTAGAGACAATTCGTATTGGCTTAAATATAAGTTTTTAATAAACTCGGTATTTGCCCGAGCCTAAAAACAAATGCGGGATATGACACTAGGCCGATTTTTACCGTGGGACATTCCGAGCGCGTACGCACAGTCAAAAATTCTCCGCAATCTCCACATACTCAGAGTCGGAATTTTATCTATTTACTCCAGACGAGACTCTGCCCTTCGGCATAGCCTCGTCTGGGTTCCTGTTTTGTTCGAAGGCAGAGAGTCCGACAAGTCAGATCTTTGATAAACTCGGTATTTACCCAAGCCTCTTCCCAAATGCGGGATGTAGCACAGGCTCATTTCTACTGTGGGGCATTGTGGGGTAACAAACCTGTAGACCCCACATATATTAATTATATGGATAAAATGCGTCTGTTTAAACTGACGCCAGGATTATATGCGTTAAGTTGGTTGATTCTACATATTAACTCTACTTGGGTTATTTGATATCGAAATTCGAATAAAGGCACGCAGTAAGAATCAAACTCATTAGTAATCATAAATAAGACAAGCCGAACATTACACGACGTCGAGGCGCTTGAGTCTTAAGTTGTCGCGCTCTAAGGGGACAAGTAAAAAATGGTTCTGATCACGTGTTATAGCCGAGTAGTTAGCACGTTAACGTTCCGAGGAACAGGTTTTAATTTCCCCATATTTGAAGGAGGTAGATTCTTGTCTATATCGGATTAAGGAGACGATAAGAACGTGCAGCACTGAAGACTGTTTGAAAGCTTGTTGATAGTTGTGTGAGCGGGAAGTCACGAGTCATCGTGATCGTGGTCTTAAGAGTACTATGGATAAAAGATGTGCGTGGCTCGGAACGAGAAATCGGGGAACCGAGTTCAAACTCCAGTTGAATTCCTTGCATTCACTTACGCGCAAATACCCTTGAGAAAGGTATTAATTCGTCTCTTCCTTTTAGTTATGAGTTAAACAGGAGAGATTGGTTTGTATAGCCTTGGTTGGTAACCAATCTACCGTAGAATGGTATGATCTTCTGCCCAGTCAGTTATGTATCACGTATAGCACTTATCTCACTGACTGATGGATAAAAATCGGAAAGAAAGGACTACAAATAAACTGGAAGAAAACTGAATGCATAGTCATCAGTAAAAATAGGAACCAAATCGCACCTACCTGCCATTAGCATGGAACAGGCTTGCCTCCCAGAGAGTAAAACATTACGCCTACTTGGTCTCTCACTCTCAACGGATCTCAAGTGGAATGACTATATCGAATCCATTGCTAAATCCGCTGCTATGAAAGTCGGTTCTCTGTGGAGGGCCCGGAAGTTTTTTTCCGTCTGAATCTATCCTGCACATATATAAATCTACCATCCGCCCGTGTATTGAATACTACTGCCACATCTGGTCGGGTTCCCCTGCTATTCTCCTCGGGGTTCTTGACAAAATACAACGGAGAGTCTGTAATATGATCGATACCGACTTCGCAGACCGGCTGCAGTCTCTCTCTCAGCGGCGTGACGTGGTTTCCTTGTGCTTCTTCTATAAATACTTTCACGGCTTCTGCTCCGATGAACTTAGATCATTGCTGCCCCCAGGAACGAATTTGCACGAGATACTAGATTAGCAACTAGGTCCCACCTTTTACAGTGAAACCAATAAAATGTAACCGCAATTTCTACTCCAACAGCTTCTTTTCTCGCACTTCCCGCCTGTGGAATTCCCTTCCCCATGATTGCTTACCCGACATCTACAATCTCCAGGAGTTTAAATGTAAAGTCAATAGACACCTCCTAAAACACTAACTCGCATCCATTCTCTCAAACACTCTTCCCATCTGCCCAACCCTCAGTCTCGGTATCCTTACCCGTCTATCACCCTCCTTCTGACATTCCCTATGTCTAACCACTCCTTCTCTTTACCTTCCCCTATGTAGCCCCATGCGCAATAGTGGCAGTGGAATGCCTTTCTTGGGGTGAGATGATTAAAAAAAAAATCTACTGAACCATTATGTAACATCAGCCTTTTTATATGACACAGAATGCTGAACAATCTTCTCACATGAAGAAGAGAGTTAAAGCAATAGACATGTGGTCCTACAGAAGTAAGCTGAGAATATCCTGATCTAAACATCTAAGCAACGATGAAGTTTAATAGAAAATGGAAACAAAAGGACAATACTTAACATTAGAAAGAGACAGTTTACATTTTTAGGGTGCATATTGAGGAAAGTGGGGTTAAAAATATTGACACTCACAGTGCATAATGAAGGCAAGATAAAAGGGAAGAAAATAATGGATAATCTATCTATCAAGCTTGTGCAAATAGTTGAAAGAACTGTAAAGATAGCACACAAACAAGATGGGCTCTACAGAAGTATGATGAGAATGTTTTGGATTCGGTATTTGAGTAACAAACCTTTTTTTTTGAGAGAATAGAATCAAAAAGTATATTTATACATGAAATCAGAAAGACACAGCTTAAATTTTTAGAGTACATCAGAAGAAAAGAGAGTTTAAAAACTTGACACAGACAAGACATACTGAAGGCAAAAGGGACAGAGTAAATAAGCGCTAACCTAATAAACGAACTTGTGTAAATGTTTGAAAGAACAGAGATTACAAGAGATAGTGAAAAGATAAAATTTACCAAGATCTACAGAGGAAAGGAAATTGGGGAGAGCCATGATTGCAAATGTTTTTAAGAGACACGGCACATAAAAGAAGAACATTATTCTTTTCTATTTTTCTTTTATTCAATTTTTTCTATCCCGTCTTTTTACTCTTTTTTCTCTTCGTTTTTAGTTTAAAAAAAGGCTACTTTCCTTTATGTAACTTTCCTTTTTTCCTTCTATTTTTTTTTTTGCCCGAAAGTGAAAAGAAAAAAAAAGAGTAAAAGAAATCGACCATAGAACTAACTGTAAACAAGGATAATAAATAGATAAAAGTGAATAAAAAACAAAATGGCAGAAAATGGTCCGCGACAAATCCACTTTGCCGTCCTTGGAGACGTCAGAAAACATTAGACGCTAACCCTCAGCTGAGTCAAATCACCCTCTCAAATGAGGCGTCTACGGACGGTAAATGATTACCGTTATACTTACACTAAATTGATAGACCACAAGTACCACCATCTTTGCCAGCTGAACTCTCATTTGAGACGAAAAACGAGAATGAGTGGATGAGAAGGGAGAACTGATACCTGGCACTGTTCAGTATCAAGGAATCCAGATAACAGTTCTTGTAATAAATAAGCAGTGTCTAAGACTTTTTTCCCCCTACTCCGTAAGCTATTAATACAGACCTACTTCATTTTATTAGTTTATGATTTATCGACAGTCTCAATAATGGTAATGGCGACTCGTTGTTCTACGTGCGTGTACGCACGCGCGAATATTGCATATGCACAGTCATTTGAATTTTGGTGGTGGATATTTGCAGTGGCGGCTTATAAAAAAAAGAATGAAAACTAAGAAATAAAAGTAAAAAAATAAAAAATAAAATAAAAAAGGTATCAACTTCCCACATCTTGACCCCCACCTCGTTCACCTCTACTGATAAATAAATAAAAAAAACGAAGTGATATCAGAAAATAAAATGAGTGAGTAAAACAAATTAATTTATAGCGTAGATTTTAATATATTGTGTTTTCATTTTATTACTAAATGATATTTAATATTTCGCTGGTTGTAAGAAACGAAAACAAATAGAAGCAGGTCTATTTCTAACACATATATATACATATATAATTTTTTGTTAAGGTTTCCCCAATACAAGGCCTAAGCGTCTCTTAAGGTAGATGAGTTAATGTATGATGTTGTATTAGCGTAAGAAAGGACACAAAGTGAAGTTCTTGGGATTATGCAAGAGGGACAAAAGATAATTGTAGACTTGAAGTAATCAACATTGAATTAGTCAATGGAAACCCGACCGAATTGGCTTCAGTCGGCGATTCTACCTCTGAACTATGCACGCTAAGTATATATATATATATACATAGAATGAATTTTTTAATACTGCACAATAACATGTGCATCAAATGAACTGTTCTGGTGTCCAGTTTTTGTGTTTTCTTCCCCATACTAGTCTCTTCTTCTTATTGACCGAAGCAAAGGCTTCCGGGCTGCCTTGTAAAATTTTGCAAACTAATAATAACAAAAGAACCATTCTATTTTCATTTAGAATTATCCACTTAGCAATAAATACTAAAAATAATAGGAAATCCATCATTTTTCAGAAAAAACTGAGGTGGCTTAATAATTATGGCCGGTAATATATATATATATATATATATATATATATATATATATATATATATATATATACCTGTAAAATAGTTCCCGGTTGGATCAGCAGAATGTAGATTAAAAAGTGCTCAATGAATAATAAAAGAAATGCACTGAATATGCAGAGCGAACAATATTAAAAAAAAACGGAACATACACCACTTACTTGCTATCTAGGTTTCGACCACACCGCTCTCTCTCATAAGGCAAAAACAAACGAGTGTGGTCGAAACCTAAATAGCAAATAAGTGGTGTGCGCTTCGTTCTTTGATATATATATATATATATATATATATATATATATATATATATATATATATATAGTGTTGAGTTGTGATGATTCATAGTGCCAAGATTGTTGTTTACTTCAGTGTTTTACTGATAAAAAGATATTTAGTTTTTTTGTCGTAAAGTGCTCGATAATTATGTAGAGACAGAGCGTTAATGAGAAAAAATTTAATTGTGTTTATCACTTAACTGAACAGAGTCATGTCGACTTTAAAGTTTCATGAAGGCAGTGATGTTCTCCCTGCTCAGGGATTTTTTTCAATCTGCCAGAAATAATGCCCCGGGGAATGAGTGCATCATAGTGGTGCCTTCAAGAAACTTCGAAGTCGGCATGACTCTGCTCAGTTAAGTGACTTCCGCAACTTACATTTATATATTAATTCAAACTTTTAAATAGTTTGCTTTGATACCGGAATACTGTTTCGCGACAAGTTCCACTCCATTGCTCAGAAACGCGAAGAAATATGATATCTACAACTGCTGTAAGGAAATACAAGCATTTATTAAAGGGAATCTGATTCATGCATTTGACTTATTCATTGCAGGTGCAGCCTCCTTATCTACTGCACATGCATGTTGGACTCAATCCACTCTCATGGAAATAGACCACCTACTAAGTAAATGATTATAACGTGTGGTTACTCGCTTCCGACTAGGTTCATTTAGCTAACTCTAAACACCGTTGCAGTTAAAAATGTGCTTCTATAAAAACCACAGATCCAACTAATAGCCCGGATGTTATGGCCGAAACATTAACGTTCTACTCACACGAAAAGGCTCCTGAAATGTTAAAAAATCAAAGGCAAATGGATAATATATTTCTAGTTCCGTACTAATGTTTATAGGCTCAAATATCAGTCAGTCAGTTAAGTGTCATTTGTGATACACGCTTGGGCGATCATGTCTCGAAAGAGACATAACTGACTGAGGAGAATATTTTCCAGCAGTAGGTTGCCATAACTTTCTGCGGTAGACTGGTTCCCAACTAAGGCTACAGAATCCAGTTTGTCCTGTTATTTAATCCATAGCTGGAAGGAAAAGATGGATTAATACCTTTCTCAAGAGTATTTGTGTGTAAATGAATGCAACGAATTCAACTGGAATTCGAACTTGGTTCTCTGATTTTTTGTTCCGAGCTGATATCCACTGCACCACCAAACAACTAATATTTATATAGCCTCAAATAAAGTTAATAGTAAATGCCCCAAGTAAATGCCTATAGACACAACGCTCTCCGAACAAATTAAATGATTAATATGAACGACAAATATTTAATTAACTTCAAACCTATTAAATACTAGACTCTCCTATCACCGGACTAAAATGCCTGTAGACATCCTGAGCCTCGTAACATGTAAATGCTTATGGGATCAAATATGAACGACCAGTATTTATTTATCCTCAAATAAAGTAATTAGTAGAACTACCTATCACTGAACCAAGTAAATGCCAATAGATATACCAATCCTACAACCAAATAAGTACTTATTGACTCAAATATAAACGAAAAATATTTGATTAACTTCAAATCAAGTAATTTCTAGACCTTTATATTCCCGACCCAAGTAAATGCTTATTGACTTAAATATAAACGAATAATATTTACTTGTCCCGGATCAAATAAATGCCTATAGACACACCGATCCCCGAACCAAGTAAATGCCTATTGACTCAAATATAAACGAATAATATTTACTTGTCCCGGATCAAATGAATGCCTATAGACACACCGATCCCCGAACCAAGTAAATGCCTATTGACTCAAATATAAACGAATAATATTTACTTAGAACCGGATCAAATAAATGCCTATAAACACACCGATTCCATCTCACGTTGAATACACCGATTCTCGTTCGGTCACCGAAGTTAAGCAACGTTGAGCCGGGTCAGTACTTTAATGGGTGACAGCTTGGGAAAACCAGGTGCTGTAAGCGTATAGTGACGGATGTGCGTTGTGGTGCATTGGATATGGGCTCGGAAAGAGAAATCGGTGAGCCGAGTTCGAATTCCATTTGAATACACTGCATTCACTTAAGCGCTGTTACCCTTGGGTAAAGGTATTAATCCGTCTCTTCCCTCCAGTTATGGGTTAAATAACAAGTGTATGACTTGGGGACTCTGCCCTTAGAAATAAATCCCAATGAATCTTGATACTCGAAAAGAAAAAAGTATTACTAGACACAAAACTTATGTAAAAACAACAATAAATTGTTGGAAGAAAAAGGTATTACCAGCAATAAATAAATAAAAGTTGGCAATAAAAACAAAACAACCAACCAACACACCGATCCCCGAACCTAGGAAATACTTATTAACTCAAATATGAACGATCAATTTTTAATTAACTTCAAACTAAGTAAATACTAGACCCACCTAGAGGACCCTGCCCTGAAAAAAAAAACAAAAAAAAAAAACAAATCCTAATGAATCTTGATACTCGAAAAGAAACAATGTATTACTAGACACAAAACTTATGTAAAAACAACAATAAATTGTTGAAAGATAAAGGTATTACCAGCAATAAATAAATAAAAGTTAGTTGGCAATAAATGACCCGCCGAGGTTGATATGCCATAAAAACAAAACAACCAACCAACACACCGATCCCCGAACCTAGTAAATACTTATTAACTCAAATATGAACGATCAATTTTTAATTAACTTCAAACTAAGTAAATACTAGACCCACCTTACACCGAACCAAGTAAATGCCTGTAGACACACAGGTCTATGAACCAAGTAAATTCCTATAGATCCACCATTCCTCAAACTAATTAAATACCTATAGCCGCATTTATTACCGAACCAAGTAAATAAATGACACGTAACCAAGTAAATTCTTATACAGAGGGACAGAGACAGAGAGACAGAGAGAGATGAAGAAAGAGAAAGAGAGAGAGAGAGAGAAAGATATAAAGTGAAAGTGAGATAGGGAGTTTTTTTTTTCAGGATTAAATCAGTTGCGTGTAAAATCCTCGTGGCAAGTAATTCTGGCGTGACAGTTATGATTCCAAAATTGTTATTAAGATAGCAATGTCGGCTGTCGGATTCTCTCCACACGAGCAGAAATGATTCCGTTTCTTTCTCTCTCACTCTTTCGTTTGATTTTCTAATTTTAAAAAAAAAATCTTTCCCTTATACATTCTAAACGGTAATGAAATATCCACGAGATACCCTAAAACAACCATGCGTTCTCTGTAATCAAGCGTTATAATTCTATTATAGTGGTGTTGCCGACACTATCTGGTGGCCTCGAAATCTGCTTATCGCCTGCCAAAAGTAAGGTCGGTTCCGTTGGGACATGGCCGCGCCAATTATTGAAATGGCGCGAAGTGATAAGGTCGCAACGTGAGAGAAGTATTCGGATGCGTCTCTCACGAAATACAGCAGCCTGTATGTTTGGCTTTGCATCGATTGATATCGTTTGTTTTAGGATCATTATTTACTTATATACATGTTGGATTTTACAAGTATTAATAACGAATAATAGGTTTTCTGAGATTTTCTATCAAGAAGTATTTTTGGTTCAATCACAGTTATTATTATTATTTTTTTTACTCATTACAAGGTATTACGTTAAAAAGCTTCCATATGCCTATCACTTTGGAATACAGCATTGTTAGCATACCACCGATTTACTGGCATCATGTCCGGATCCGTTTTTTCGGACTTTCTATAATAATAACTAAACAACTATATGCCTCTGGCAAGGTAAGCATCTGGTGCCACACTCGACACCCACTGTGGCCGCTAGGTAAATTCGTCAAGCGACGGCGTGAAATGCAAACGCTTGTTCATAAATTTGACCGGATTTAAAGAAATTCAGGACCACCTGTTGCCAGTAAATCGGTGGTAAATATGCGTTAAAAGTATCAGAGAAGGAGATTAAAAAAAAAAGAAAACAAAAATAAAATATCCATACGAGAAATAATGTAAGGCGTTTGTAGTTCACTCGTTCATTCAGATGACATCGACCCACACTTTGCTAATGCCAGTTTATATCTGTATATCGAAATTATAACAAAAATATATTTCTTCTTTTTTGTGTCTTGTCCTTTCAGGACGTAGGCGATCATGGCCATCCTCGTCTCCCTGTCCCTGGTGGCTCTTAGCACGCTTTCTCCTGTAACACCACGCAACCTCCGTTATGTCATCCTCCTGCTCAGTCCCTTCAAATAGGTTATCCGCTGCTTTCCCTTGTCTCTTTTCCCCTCTATCTGGCCTGTTAGTATCTGGTTCTCCAAACCCTCCTTCCTCATTGAATGTCACAGGAACTTTAGTTGTCTTTTCCTGATGCTCAATATTACTGAGTAGTAAAAAGTTATATAAATTATATAATATAAATATATATTACAGTTGTGTGTAAGAAAAAAAAATATTTTGCATGAGTTTGACTTGTACAATTTAAGTCCCTGAAATAAGATATTTTCCAAGTAGGCTGAGGTTTTGAGTTGATCTGAAAGTAAAAAAAATAAAAATAAAAATATAAAAAAGATGTATTTTACAAATGAAGGATGAATTGAAAAAGTTCTTTCTATTATCAACTATCAGTTAACGATGTTGGGTACTATCAGATTTCTCTTTGCTATTATACTAAGAGCCGAACAAAATGGTGGAACTGGTGACTGCACCCTTTTGGTCAGTCTATGTGTAGCTATGCAGTAAAGTGTCCTTCTTAAAAGATTCTTCTTCTTCTATGTACCTTGTTTTTTCAAGACGTAGGTGATCATGGTCTTCTCCATCTTCCTGTCCCTGGTGACTCTTAGTATGTAGCACCATGCAACCTCCGTTCTGTTGTCCTCCTGCTCAGGACCTTCATATAGGTTATCCGCTGCTTTCCTATGTCTCTTTTTCTCTCTATCTGGCCTGTTAGTATCTGGTTCTCCAAGCCCTTCATTGAATATCCCAGGAACTTTAGTTATCTCTTCCTGATGCTCAATATTAATTTCCTTTCGTTTCCATGCTTTCGAAAACCTCATCATTGCTTACATGCTCTGTCCATGATATCCGCAACATCTTTCTGTAGAACGACATTTCAGTTGCTTCAAGTTTTTCCTTCATCTTTGATGATATTGTCCAGCATTCACTGCCATATTGAAGAACTGGCATCATATAGCAATCCAGTACTCTCTTCTTTGTTTCTAGCAAAATTGTTCTGTTTCTTTGTGCTTTTGGATCTCAGGAATATAAATGTATAGAAACTGATGTGGTCACAAAGTGAGGGGTCAGTTTACGTATTGATTGCAATATGGAATTGATCCCCCACTTTATATCCAGTATGCTTCTGTAGAATCACATTTCAGTTGCTTCAAGTTTTTTCTTCATCTTTGATGATATTGTCCAGCATTCACTGCCATATTGAAGAACTGGCATCACATAGCAATCCAGTACTCCTTGCTTTGTTTCTAGTGAAATTTTTGTCTCTTAATGCTTCTGCTTCTGGAACGCATGATTCACCATGTTAATTCGCCCTCAGATCTCTGTGTCGCAATTTCCGTCTTCTGATAGCACACTTCCCAGGTATTTAAATTTTTGTACCTGCTTGATTGTAGTATTCCCAACTTGTATTTGGCATTTTGGGCTGCTCTTTTTACTGACGACCATGTATTCGGTTTTTCGGCTGATGACCATGTATGTTTATTTGTAGTCCTTTTTTGTCACTATTTTCAGCTAGCTTCTGTAGGAGGTCTTGTAGTTTCCTTTCCGTGATGGCAATCAGCACTGTATCATCTGCATACATTATGTTGTTCAGATGACAGATCCTGGTATAACATTAATGGATCCGGTGAAAAGACACATCCTTGTCTTAAGCTTCTACCGAACTTCTCTCTAGAAATTTTAATAAAATTGAAACATGTTAGATTGTGTTACGTTTCTTATTTTTTCTTTTACTTTAATCTTATATATATATATATATATATATATATATATATATATATATATTAGCAGTATAACCCGGCGTTGCTCGAGTGTAACGAAAGCTTTCAAATTAATTCATGGTCCTGGAGCTCAGACTCAGCCCAAAGAATATTTGTGTGGAGTTTGGTGAGAATCGGATAAACATTGTGGATTTGTATAAAGGACATACAGACAGATAAACAGACACACACACAAACATCTTGCCCTATATATATATATATATATATATATATATATATATATATATATATATTATCGAATTTCTGCACTATTGTAAGAACGGAAACCTTGAAACTTCTGAATGAAACTTTGTCTATGAGTGTATCAAATTTGATTAAAATCGGACCACTCCTTCTATAACCAGATTTTTTCGATTATCGATGTTCGATATTTATCGGTGGTACCTCGACACAAGTTTTATATATGAGTTGGGATTTAATATAATCTTAAAATAAAAACATTTTAGATTGATAAATGTTTCCTATTTCTTTTTAACCTTATCATATATATAGTCATTCACATACAAGCCTGTTTGGCTGATCAGTGTGGCTGATTGCTTCCAGCCGGGATCGAAACGCGACCGATTTGGCATTCGTCACAGAGCCTAACTCTAAGCTGAGGGAGGAAAAGATTCTAAATGTCGATAATAAATAATTCAAAGTAACTATGGTGGTTCATTCAGAAGCAAACACATGTCCGAACAAATCTAATAGACTCCCATACTTCATGACTACGTAGATTTGAAAATTGCTGGAATTTACTTATTGGTTAAAAAAAAAAAAAATGCGCCCTCCCCTTTCTTTATTGGTAACACAAGATCTCATCTTTCCAAAACCATTTGGCAAAATAAGTAAAAATAAAAAGAAAGCTTCAGTTTTATCCTCGCCATCGTCATTCACAGGAGTCGTTCCATACGTCTTATTTGTTTTCCGGGATTTAGATGCTCATAAACGCCATCAAGTGGAGGTCGATTCGGATCAGGTTATGTAGACTTTCCGGAAATTTGTTGACTCTCGAGCGACAGTTTTTTAATGGTAATAAAATAATCACGTTGGCTGAAAGTTTTGCAATATTTGATTGGTAAAAGATATTTTGAGAAGTACTAGATCGTTTAAAACCTTCCCATCAAGTCGGATGCAACACAATGTCAATTAATCTGGGGATTTTTAACCCTTAGCTCAGCCAAAAATATCCCGTAGACCCAGCTTAAGGCTGAGTCGGGATCTTATCTGTTCACCCCAGACGAGACACTACCCTTCGGCGGAGCCTCGTCTGAGTCCCTCTCCACTCGAAAGCAGAAAGTTGACAAAGAAAGAGTATGGATCGGTATGATCACTTTACTCTGGGATTTACCACCTTCTCACCAAGGCGGATGCGACACAAGGTCAATAAAAAGGGTATTTCAAGCCGTTAAGCTCAGCCAAATATATCCTCTAGACCCAGTTTAAGGCTGGGTCGGGTTCTTGTCTGTTCATCCCAGACGAGACACTACCCGTCGGTGGAACCCCCTTTGAGTTCCTCTCCGCTCGGAAGTAAAGAGTTGACAAAGAAAGAGTATGTATCGGTATGTTATCTTAACTTTGCTCGACTTAAATAGTGTCTACGTATTTAAGAGTACAGGAACACTCCATTACTGCATACAGACAAGTAATTAAAAATTAATATGCGATATATGTCTTTCAATATGACAGTGAATTTGGGGAAATCTCATGATGAAGCAATCGAAACGTGGTTCTGCAGGAAGATGCTGGGGATGCTATAAACCGAACATGTGATCAACGACGAGGTTTTGGTAGGATAGAAGCAAAAAGGAAACTTATACTTAATATCAATATGAAGTTTCTGAGACAATTTAATGAATAATAAGGGCTTGGAGAATTTGATAATTGATAGGTAAAAAGAAAGATACGGAGGAAAGCAACACATGACATACTTAAGCAAATGGATGACAGAGTAGTTTTTGGGGGGAGTAACAAAAGAATGCGTTAAGATTTTCAAAGAATAGGAAAATGTGGAAGGCTATGATCGTCTACGTTATGAAGGCACATAGAAAAAGAAGAAAACTAGACCGACATTGTATTTGTCTATATTTCTGAGATGAAGTAGTATTTATAGTATTTACATTATTGGTGCTATTGTCCTCATCTTTGTTGCCGTTTGTACGACGTTTCGGCCGTTGTACGCTTCGGCCTTCTTCGGGTGCTAAGAATTTCGAACAGGACTTTTTATTACAATCCTTAGAGACACATGACACAGTGCATATAGACGTTGGTTAGTTCCTGTGACTTGACCCAAAGAGATGTGAGTTCAATACCAGGTTACTGCAGTAGTGAACAAGTAACTTACAGGGTTAGAGGGAGATAACTCATGACTAATAAAAGGAGGCTCTGCGCAAAAGGGATGGAGATGATATACCCCGGTGATTGTAATAAAGAGTTATGTTTGAAATTCCTGGCACCTGAAGAAAACCGGAGCGGCGCACCACAGCCGAAACGTCGTACAAATGCCAGCAAAGATCAGGACAATAGTCCGAATAATGTAAATATTGACTGACATTGAGATCTCATCTGTATAAAGCTGGATAGATGTAACCATAAATTCTTTACTAACATATATATATATATATATATATATATATATATATATATGTGCGTGACTCTTCAGAAATGAATTAAGTTCTTTCGGTGACTGGCGTGTGTATACACTGCTTATATACAACACGTTAAAATTTCCCTTCTCTGATTCCATACGTCGATGGCTTAACCTACTGCGGGATAATCTTCTACCCAGTCAGTCATGTCTCTTTCGAGACATGATCGCCCAAGCGTGTATCACGTATGGCAGTTAACTGACTGACTGAATGTAAAATATATCATAATTTAATTATATTATGATCTACAATATTTATTGTATTGAGCATTTTTTATAAAAAAAAAAAAAGAAAGTGCCCGAGAACTAGGAATTGTAAAACTGTTGGTTCTCTTCACCTGGATATATATATATATATATATATATATATATATACCTGTGTGAGAGCGCGCGTGTGTGTGTGTGTGTGTGTGTAATTAGTTGACCACCAGATATTTTCGTGAAAACGCATGATACGTTTAGTTGTGGTCTGCTACTGTTCAACGGAAATTTATGTAGGAATCTTAAGGCTCTGCCAATTAATATGACATTGATATTTCTTTTTCCGATCGTTATCAGACTTCCTTACGATATGCTTATCTTGCTGAAAACATATATATATATATATATATATATATATATATATATATATATATAATTTTTTTAATAATTTATATGAATTTTTTAATGAATGTACTTTGGTGGATGTGCATTTCGCTGCAGTGGATAGCGGTGTTCGAATTCCAGTTGAAATCCTTGCATTCACTTACGCACAAATACCCTGGGGGAAGGTAATAATTCGTCTCTTTCATCACACACACACACACACACACACACACACACACACACACACACACACATATATATATATATATATATATATATATATTAGTCATCCAGATACAAACCTGTTTTGCTGAATCACAGCTCATCAAAGTCGCTAGACACATCCACTTGCTTCTGGCCGGGATCGAAACTCGACCTATTAGGTGTTAGTCGGAGTCCTTACTCCTTAAGCAATAGGCGCATGGAATGAGAGGGTAGGAGGTTTTAGCGTCTTATATATATGCAGTGAATACATCAGACATCCACCGGGAGAAATCAATTCATTACAAGGAATAACGTGTAAATCGCAGAAGTAGTAACTATTTTAAATTTTTTTTTCTAGAGAGCTTAATCGTAACGAGAGCATAATATTTTAGTCATCCGCATAATCTATCTATCTATCTATCTATCTATATATATATATATATATATATATATATATATATTATATGAAAGTGAAATAACAGAGAGGTTAAAACCCTACTGTTCGTTGCATTTTCTTTTATAAAATGTGCTCAATACTGAGTAGAGCTTAGGATGGCATAATTCAGCGACTCGCCTCCATACGAACTAAATGTTCAAATTTATAGTTCAGATTAATTCTCATTTTTAATAAAATGATAAAGGCACACAAATAATCATATTGTTCAACTTCGTCTAACCACTTTTTTAAACTTTCTAAATAACCATGAATTCGTTTTCTATTTTCTAAATATCACCCGAAGAAGAAAAAGAACAAAGTTTATGAAACATGAATTTTTTGTGAAGTGATATAATGCTTTTATGAACTATTGTAATAACAAAAAATTAATATATATATATATATATATATATATATATATAGATGTATGTTTCATTAAATAATATAGACATTTTGTCAACTTATTTTATGTAAATTTTTTCATCGTCTCTTAATAGCATTGTCGTTGAAAAAAGGAAAAAAATCACAATATTGATACATGTTTTTATTTAATCCTTTCTGAGATTTTGGCTTATATCAGCCATCATCAAAGATGACAATTGTGTTGGTTGTAATGAACAGTTCTACAACTATCGTTCGTCCGCGAACTGCTCATTACAACCAACACAATTGTCGTCTTTGATAATGGCTGATGTAAGCCCAAAGCTCAGAAAGAATTAAATAAAAACATGTATCAATATTGTGATTTTCTTTCCTCATTCAACGATAATGTTATTAAGCTTAGCAGACAATATGAAGAATATTTACACAAAATAAATCGACCAAATTTATAAATATATCTATATATATATTTTCTAAACATATACTGTTAAATATAAGAGACAATGAATGTCTATTATGTTTAATCATGAGCCATTCTAAACATAGTATTTTGGCTTTAATTTCAGTTGAAAATAAAGAAAAATTTCTCCAACATTTGGATAATTTTTTATTAAGTTGGTTCTAAGCTTTCGGCTCACATGAGCCATCTTCAGAGAGGTTACAAGAACGTTAACACAAAAACATCCACCATCAGCGACGATTTTATCTTGTGTTGACATAAAACTCCGCTTAGCAATGGCAACAGTTGCCAACAATAGCAAACGCAGTTCGCAAATTTGTAATGTGGTTCTATGACGTCACCCCGCGTGAGAACTCGAAATGATAACAGAACCATATATTTAAATTTAACTGGATGTTTGAAATTAAAGTTAAAATACGATGTTTAGAACGGCTCATGATTAAACATAATAGACATTCATTGTCTCTTACATTTAACAGTATATATTTAGAAAATTATCTGCTGCCTCGATACACTAAATATATATATACAAATATATATATATATATGTGTGTGTGTGTGTGTGTGTGTGTGTGTGTGTACAGACTGATCGAAAACTAAATCTATATATTTGAAAATGAAAATTTATTTATTAACTATGATTCTTACAAGAAGTGGATATGCGAGGAAAGCGTTTCGTATGAAGTAATATTTAAAATTCGAAAAGAGCACCAGATTTAACTATCAGCCTCTAGAGCCACTCAGGAAATCACGACAACTGATTTCACTAGAAATTCTTGTGGGATGGAAGACATGACTTCTTGTAGTTGCCCTTCCAGTTCAAATAAAGTCTTGCTCATTTAACCAACTCTAAAGAAATAAAGTCACAGGGTGTTAAGTCAGGGCATCTGATTTTCCACTCATGCGTAAAATAGGGAGTAACTATTTAATTATCCTGTATATACATATATATTTATTTAATACTGTTTCATAATATTACATATGTAACTTTTGGGCAACCATATATAAAACAAACACACGGACTCTCGCACAGACATTGACACATACATTATATATATAATTGATTGAGTGGGTGAGACTAGACGCATGCTCAGTTAGACGCACGTGCTTGCATAGATTTATAGATTTGTTTTTCGAGTGGGAAAGTTGGAGGAGATGGTGTAGGTTCAAGGATCACCAACTATTTGTTTATATTTTTGAATGGAAAACTCGTTAAATATATATGTTTTCAAGTTAATACCGTGTAACGGGGTCTGCACAGGGAAGCGACATGACAAAAGCCATCCATAACTGCCTGACACCACCTGACGGTGGAAATGAAAGAAATACCGAATGTGACCCTCGATGTTCGCAGCTGCGCGTCTGCAAACTATTTTTTTACAAACCGAATAGAATAATGAGACAAATGTTGTTGACTATTGATCACGTTGTACCAATTATCAAACTGTGATGGTAAATCTAGCCAAAAAAGGCGGCAAATCTAAAAATCTTTAACATGCTTTAAAGTACATAAGTGCTTTACCAAAATGATTCCTGGAATTAAAAATAAGCTTTATTTCAACAGACTTAAAAAGATCATAATTTTTTTTAATAATTTCATCGCAAACAAAGCAGGACCACCACTAGTGCGCAAGTCGTCACCGTGAAAGAAAAAACTCGTAACATGGGGATTGAAGATAGGATAAAAAATAAACGGGATTCAAGAAGATAGGAGATGGTAATTGTTTGAGATTGTAGCTCTCTGGGAAGAGAAAAGCTTGGGTACAGAATATGTTGAAGAAGGGATAAAAATGAACTGCATTTAATAAGATAGAAGATGCCAATAGACGTTGCATTTAAATTTTTGGAGATTGTAGCTATCAGAGAAGAGAAAAGATTGGGTAAAGAGGGTAATGAAAGAAGGATAAAAAATGAACGAGATTCAAGGAGATAGAAGATGGCAATTGACGTTGCATTTAAATTTTTGGGGATTGTAGCTATCAGGGAATAGAAAAGATTGGGTAAAGAGGGTAATGAAAGAAGGATAAAAAATGAATGGGATTCAAGAAGATAGAAGATGGCAATTGACGTTGCATTTAAATTTTTGGGGATTGTAGCTATCAGGGAAGAGAAAAGATTGGGTAAAGAGGGTAATGAAAGAAGGATAAAAAATGAACGGGATTCAAGGAGATAGAAGATGGCAATTGACGTTGCATTTAAATTTTTGGGGATTGTAGCTATCAGGGAAGAGAAAAGATTGGGTAAAGAGGGTAATGAAAGAAGGATAAAAAATGAACGGGATTCAAGGAGATAGAAGATGGCAATTGACATTGCATTTAAGTTCATGGAGATTGTAGCTATCAGGGAAGAGAAAAGATTGGGTAAAGAGGGTAATGAAAGAAGGATAAAAAATGAACGTGATTCAAGAAGATAGAAGATGGCAATTGACGTTGCATTTAAATTTTCAGAGATTGTAGCTATCAGGGAAGAGAAAAGATTGGGTAAAGAGGGTAGTGAAAGAAGGATAAAAAATGAACGGGATTCAAGAAGATAGAAGATGGCAATTGACGTTGCATTTAAATTTTTGGGGATTGTAGCTATCAGGAAAGAGAAAAGATCGGGTAAAGAGGGTAATGAAAGAAGGATAAAAAATGAACGGGATTCAAGAAGATAGAAGATGGCAATTGACGTTGCATTTAAATTTTTGGAGGTTGTAGCTATCAGGGAAGAGAAAAGATCGGGTAAAGAGGGTAATGAAAGAAGGATAAAAAATGAACGGGATTCAAGATGATAGAAGATGGCAATTGACGTTGCATTTAAATGTTTGGAGGTTGTAGCTATCAGGGAAGAGAAAAGATTGGGTAAAGAGGGTAATGAAAGAAGGATAAAAAATGAACGGGATTCAAGAAGATAGAAGATGGCAATTGACGTTGCATTTAAATTTTTGGGGATTGTAGCTATCAGGGAAGAGAAAAGATCGGGTAAAGAGGGTAATGAAAGAAAGATAAAAAATGAACGGGATTCAAGGAGATAGAAGATGGCAATTGACGTTGCATTTAAATTTTTGGAGGTTGTAGCTATCAGGGAAGAGAAAAGATTGGGTAAAGAGGGTAATGAAAGAAGGATAAAAAATGAACGGGATTCAAGGAGATAGAAGATGGCAATTGACGTTGCATTTAAATGTTTGGAGGTTGTAGCTATCAGGGAAGAGAAAAGATTGGGTAAAGAGGGTAATGAAAGAAGGATAAAAAATGAACGGGATTCA
Source organism: Ascarosepion bandense (assembly GCA_037127315.1). NCBI lineage: Eukaryota > Metazoa > Mollusca > Cephalopoda > Sepiida > Sepiidae > Ascarosepion > Ascarosepion bandense. The sequence continues at coordinate 752,983 of JBBBDQ010001194.1, forward strand.
AGAAGATAGAAGATGGCAATTGACGTTGCATTTGAACTTATGGAGATTGTAGCTATCAGGGAAGAGAAAAGATTGGGTAAAGAGGGTAATGAAAGAAGGATAAAAAATGAACGGGATTCAAGAAGATAGAAGATGGCAATTGACGTTGCATTTAAATTTTTGGGGATTGTAGCTATCAGGGAAGAGAAAAGATCGCGTAAAGAGAGTAATGAAAGAAGGATAAAAAATGAACGGGATTCAAGGAGATAGAAGACGGCAATTGACGTTGCATTTAAATTTTTGGGGATTGTAGCTATCAGGGAAGAGAAAAGATTGGGTAAAGAGGGTAGTGAAAGAAGGATAAAAAATGAACGGGATTCAAGAAGATAGAAGATAGCAATTGACGTTGCATTTAAATTTTTGGGGATTGTAGCTATCAGGGAAGAGAAAAGATTGGGTAAAGAGGGTAATGAAAGAAGGATAAAAATGAACGGGATTCAAGAAGATAGAAGATGGCAATTGACGTTGCATTTAAATTTTTGGGGATTGTAGCTATCAGGGAAGAGAAAAGATTGGGTAAAGAGGGTAATGAAAGAAGGATAAAAAATGAACGGGATTCAAGAAGATAGAAGACGGCAATTGACGTTGCATTTAAATTTTTGGGGATTGTAGCTATCAGGGAAGAGAAAAGATTGGGTAAAGAGGGTAATGAAAGAAGGATAAAAAATGAACGGGATTCAAGGAGATAGAAGATGGCAATTGACGTTGCATTTAAATTTATGGAGATTGTAGCTATCAGGGAAGAGAAAAGATTGGGTAAAGAGGGTAATGAAAGAAGGATAAAAAATGAACGGGATTCAAGGAGATAGAAGATGGCAATTGACATTGCATTTAAGTTCATGGAGATTGTAGCTATCAGGGAAGAGAAAAGATTGGGTAAAGAGGGTAATGAAAGAAGGATAAAAAATGAACGTGATTCAAGAAGATAGAAGATGGCAATTGACGTTGCATTTAAATTTTCAGAGATTGTAGCTATCAGGGAAGAGAAAAGATTGGGTAAAGAGGGTAATGAAAGAAGGATAAAAAATGAACGGGATTCAAGAAGATAGAAGATGGCAATTGACGTTGCATTTAAATTTATGGAGATTGTAGCTATCAGGGAAGAGAAAAGATTGGGTAAAGAGGGTAGTGAAAGAAGGATAAAAAATGAACGGGATTCAAGAAGATAGAAGATGGCAATTGACGTTGCATTTAAATTTTTGGGGATTGTAGCTATCAGGGAAGAGAAAAGATTGGCTAAAGAGGGTAATGAAAGAAGGATAAAAAATGAACGGGATTCAAGAAGATAGAAGATGGCAATTGACGTTGCATTTAAATTTTTGGGGATTGTAGCTATCAGGGAAGAGAAATGATTGGGTAAAGAGTGGGTAATGAAAGAAAGGATAAAAAAAATGAACGGATTCAAGAAGATAGAAGATGGCACCAGACGTTGCATTTAAATTTTTGGGGATTGTAGCTATCAGGGAAGAGAAAAGATTGGGTAAAGAGGGTAATGAAAGAAGGATAAAAAATGAACGGGATTCAAGAAGATAGAAGATGGCAATTGACGTTGCATTTAAATTTTTGGGGATTGTAGCTATCAGGAAGAGAAAGATCGGGTAAAGAGGGTAATGAAAGAAAGATAAAAAATGAACGGGATTCAAGGAGATAGGGAAGATGGCACCGATTGCATTTAAATTTTTGGAGGTTGTAGCATTGTGGGGAAGAGAAAAGATTGGGTAAAGAGGGTAATGAAAGAAGGATAAAAAATGAACGTGGATTCAAGGAGATAGAAGATGGCAAATTGACGTTGCATTTAAATGTTTGGAGGTTGTAGCTATCAGGGAAGAGAAAAGATTGGGTAAAGAGGGTAATGAAAGAAGGATAAAATGAACGGGATACAAGGAGATAGAAGATGGCAATTGACGTTGCATTTAAATGTTTGGAGGTTGTAGCTATCAGGGAAGAGAAAAGATTGGGTAAAGAGGGTAATGAAAGAAGGATAAAAAATGAACGGATTCAAGAAGATAAGATGCAGCAATTGACGTTGCATTAAACTTATGGAGATTGTAGCTATCAGGGAAGAGAAAGATTGGGTAAAGAGGGTAATGAAAGAAGGATAAAAATGAACGGGATTCAAGAAGATAGAAGATGGCAATTGACGTTGCATTTAAATTTTTGTGATTGTAGCTATCAGGGAAGAGAAAAGATTGGGTAAAGAGGGTAGTGAAAGAAGGATAAAAAATGAACGGGATTCAAGAAGATAGAAGATGGCAATTGACGTTGTATTTAAATTTTTGGGGATTGTAGCTATCAGGGAAGAGAAAAGATTGGGTAAAGAGGGTAATGAAAGAAGGATAAAAATGAACGGGATTCAAGAAGATAGAAGATGGCAATTGACGTTGTATTTAAATTTTTGGGGATTGTAGAAGCTATCAGGGAAGAGAAAAGATTGGGTAAAGAGTGGTAGTGAAAGAAGGATAAAAAATGAACGGGATTCAAGAAGATAGAAGATGGCAATTGACGTTGTATTTAAATTTTTGGGGATTGTAGCTATCAGGGAAGAGAAAAGATTGCAAAGAGGGTAATGAAAGAAGGATAAAAATGAACGGATTCAAGAAGATAGAAGATGGCAATTGACGTTGCATTTAAATTTTTGGGGATTGTAGCTATCAGGGAAGAGAAAGATCGCGTAAAGAGGGTAATGAAAGAAGGATAAAAAATGAACGGGATTCCAAGAAGATAGAAGATGGCACTTACGTTGCATTTAAATTTTTGGGGGATTGTAGCCATCAGGGAAGAGAAAGATTGGGTAAAGAGGGTAATGAAAGAAGGATAAAAAATGAACGGATTCAAGGAGATAGAAGATGGCAATTGACGTTGCATTTAAATTTATGGAGATTGTAGCTATCAGGGAAGAGAAAAGATTGCGCAAAGAGGGTAATGAAAGAAGGATAAAAAATGAACGGGATTCAAGGAGATAGAAGATGGCAATTGACATTGCATTTAAATGTTTGGAGGTTGTAGCTATCAGGGAAGAGAAAAGATTGGGTAAAGAGGTAATGAAAGAAGGATAAAAAATGAACGGGATTCAAGAAGATAGAAGATGGCAATTGACGTTGCATTTAAACTTATGGAGATTGTAGCTATCAGGGAAGAGAAAGATTGGGTAAAGAGGGTAATGAAAGAAGGATAAAAAATGAACGGGATTCAAGAAGATAGAAGATGGCAATTGACGTTGCATTTAAATTCTTTGGGGATTGTAGCTATCAGGGAAGAGAAAAGATTGGGTAAAGAGGGTAGTGAAAGAAGGATAAAAAATGAACGGGATTCAAGAAGATAGAAGATGGCAATTGACGTTGCATTTAAATGTTTGGAGGTTGTAGCTATCAGGGAAGAGAAAAGATTGGGTAAAGAGGGTAATGAAAGAAGGATAAAAAATGAACGGGATACAAGGAGATAGAAGATGGCAATTGACGTTGCATTTAAATGTTTGGAGGTTGTAGCTATCAGGGAAGAGAAAAGATTGGGTAAAGAGGGTAATGAAAGAAGGATAAAAAATGAACGGGATTCAAGAAGATAGAAGATGGCAATTGACGTTGCATTTAAACCTATGGAGATTGTAGCTATCAGGGAAGAGAAAAGATTGGGTAAAGAGGGGTAATGAAAGAAGGATAAAAAAAATGAACGGGATTCAAGAAGATAGAAGATGGCAATTGGACGTTGCATTTAAATTTTTAGGGATTGTATTACTGTGGAAGAGAAAAGATCGCGTAAAGAGGGTAATGAAAGAAGGATAAAAATGAACGGATTCAAGAAGATAGAAGATGGCAATTTACGTTGCATTTTTAAATTTTTGGGGATTGTAGCTATCAGGGAAGAGTAAGATTGGGTAAAGAGGGTAATGAAAGAAGGGATAAAAAATGAAATGGGATTCAAGGAGATAGAAGATGGCAATTGACGTTGCATTTAAATTTATGGAGATTGTAGCTATCAGGGAAGAGAAAAGATTGGGTAAAGAGGGTAATGAAAGAAGGATAAAAAATGAACGGATTCAAGGAGATAGAAGATGGCAATTGACATTGCATTTAAATGTTTGGAGGTTGTAGCTATCAGGGAAGAGAAAAGATTGGGTAAAGAGGGTAATGAAAGAAGGATAAAAAATGAACGGATTCAAGAAGATAGAAGATGGCACCGACGTTGCATTTAAACTTATGGAGATTGTAGCTATCAGGAAGAGAAAAGATTGGGTAAAGAGGGTATCAAAGAAGGATAAAAAATGAACGGGATTCTATGATAGAAGATGGCAATTGACGTTGCATTAAATTTTGGGATTGGGCTATCAGAAGAGAAAGATTGGGTAAAGAGGGTAGTGAAAGAAGGATAAAAATGAACGGATTCAAGAAGATAGAAGATGGCAATTACTATTTAAATGTTTGGAGGTTGTAGCTATCAGGGAAGAGAAAAAGATTGGGTAAAGAGGGTAATGAAAGAAGGATAAAAAATGAACGGGATACAAGGAGATAGAAGATGGCAATTGACGTTGCATTTAAATGTTTGGAGGTTGTAGCTATCAGGGAAGAGAAAAGATTGGGTAAAGAGGGTAATGAAAGTATTAGAAAAAATGAACGGATTCAAGTATAGAAGAGACAATTGACGTTGCATTTAAACTTATGGAGATTGTAGCTATCAGGGAAGAGAAAAGATTGGGTAAAGAGGGTAATGAAAGAAGGATAAAAATGAACGGGATTCAAGAAGATAGAAGATGGCAATTGACGTTGCATTTAAATTTTTGTGATTGTAGCTATCAGGGAAGAAAAGATTGGGTAAAGAGGGTAATGAAAGAAGGATAAAAAAATGAACGGGATTCAAGAAGATAGAAGATGGCAATTGACGTTGCATTTAAATTTTTGGGGATTGTAGCTATCAGGGAAGAGTAGTAAAGATCAGTAAAGAGGGTAATGAAAGAAGGATAAAAAAAATGAACGGATTCAAGAAGATAGAAGATGGCAATTTACGTTGCATTTAAATTTTTGGGGATTGTAGCTATCAGGGAAGAGAAAAGATTGGGCAAAGAGGGTAATGAAAGAAGGATAAAAAATGAACGGGATTCAAGGAGATAGAAGATGGCAATTGACGTTGCATTTAAATTTATGGAGATTGTAGCTATCAGGGAAGAGAAAAGATTGGGTAAAGAGGGTAATGAAAGAAGGATAAAAAATGAACGGGATTCAAGGAGATAGAAGATGGCAATTGACATTGCATTTAAATTCATGGAGATTGTAGCTATCAGGGAAGAGAAAAGATTGGGTAAAGAGGGTAGTGAAAGAAGGATAAAAAATGAACGGGATTCAAGGAGATAGAAAATGGCAATTGACGTTGCATTTAAATTTTTGGGGATTGTAGCTATCAGGGAAGAGAAAAGATTGGGTAAAGAGGGTAATGAAAGAAGGATAAAAAATGATCGGGATTCAAGATGATAGAAGATGGCAATTGACGTTGCATTTAAATTTTTGGGGATTGTAGCTATCAGGGAAGAGAAAAGATCGGGTAAAGAGGGTAATGAAAGAAGGATAAAAAATGAACGGGATTCAAGAAGATAGAAGTTGGCAATTAACGTTGCATTTAAAGTTTTGGGGATTGTAGCTATCAGGGAAGAGAAAAGATTGGGTAAAGAGGGTATTGAAAGAAGGATAAAAAATGAACGGGATTCAAGAAGATAGAAGATGGCAATTGACGTTGCATTTAAACTTATGGAGATTGTAGCTATCAGGGAAGAGAAAAGATTGGGTAAAGAGGGTAATGAAAGAAGGATAAAAAATGAACGGGATTCAAGAAAATAGAAGATGGCAATTGACGTTGCATTTAAATTTTTGGGGATTGTAGCTATCAGGGAAGAGAAAAGATCGCGTAAAGAGGGTAATGAAAGAAGGATAAAAAATGAACGGGATTCAAGGAGATAGAAGATGGCAATTGACGTTGCATTTAAATTTTTGGGGATTGTAGCTATCAGGGAAGAGAAAAGATTGGGTAAAGAGGGTAATGAAAGAAGGATAAAAAATGAACGGGATTCAAGGAGATAGAAGATGGCAGTTGACGTTGCATTTAAATTTATGGAGATTGTAGCTATCAGGGAAGAGAAAAGATTGGGTAAAGAGGGTAATGAAAGAAGGATAAAAAATGAACGGGATTCAAGGAGATAGAAGATGGCAATTGACATTGCATTTAAGTTCATGGAGATTGTAGCTATCAGGGAAGAGAAAAGATTGGGTAAAGAGGGTAATGAAAGAAGGATAAAAAATGAACGTGATTCAAGAAGATAGAACATGGCAATTGACGTTGCATTTAAATTTTCAGAGATTGTAGCTATCAGGGAAGAGAAAAGATTGGGTAAAGAGGGTAATGAAAGAAGGATAAAAAATGAACGGGATTCAAGATGATAGAACATGGCAATTGACGTTGCATTTAAATTTTTGGGGATTGTAGCTACCAGGTAAGAGAAAAGATTGGGTAAAGAGGGTAGTGAAAGAAGGATAAAAAATGAACGGGATTTAAGAAGATAGAAGATGGCAATTGACGTTGCATTTAAATTTTTGGGGATTGTAGCTATCAGGGAAGAGAAAAGATCGCGTAAAGAGGGTAATGAAAGAAGGATAAAAAATGAACGGGATTCAAGAAGATAGAAGATGGCAATATGCGTTGCATTTAAATTTTTGGGGATTGTAGCAATCAGGGAAGAGAAAAGATTGGGTAAAAAGGGTAGTGAAAGAAGGATAAAAAATGAACGGGATTCAAGAAGATAGAAGATGGCAATTGACGTTGCATTTAAATTTTTGGGGATTGTAGCTATCAGGGAAGAGAAAAGATTGGGTAAAGAGGGTAATGAAAGAAGGATAAAAATGAACGGGATTCAAGAAGATAGAAGATGGCAATTGACGTTGCATTTAAATTTTTGGGGATTGTAGCTATCAGGGAAGAGAAAATATCGCGTAAAGAGCGTAATGAAAGAAGGATAAAAAATGAACGGGATTCAAGATGAGAGAAGATGGCAATTGACGTTGCATTTAAATTTTTGGGGATTGTAGCTATCAGGGAAGAGAAAAGATTGGGTAAAGTGGGTAATAAAAGAAGGATAAAAAATGAACGGGATTCAAGAAGATAGAAGATGGCAATTGACGTTGCATTTAAATTTTTGGGGATTGTAGCTATCAGGGAAGAGAAAAGATCGCGTAAAGAGGGTAAAGAAAGAAGGATAAAAAATGAACGGGATTCAAGGAGATAGAAGATGGCAATTGACGTTGCATTTAAATTTTTGGGGATTGTAGCTATCAGGGAAGAGAAAAGATTGTGTAAAGAGGGTAATGAAAGAAGGATAAAAAATGAACGGGATTCAAGGAGATAGAAGATGGCAATTGACATTGCATTTAAATTCATGGAGATTGTAGCTATCAGGGAAGAGAAAAGATTGGGTAAAGAGGGTAATGAAAGAAGGATAAGAAATGAACGGGACTAAAGGAGATAGAAGATGGCAATTGACGTTGCATTTAAATTTTTGGGGATTGTAGCTATCAGGGAAGAGAAAAGATTGGGTAAAGAGGGTAATGAAAGAAGGATAAAAAATGATCGGGATTCAAGATGATAGAAGATGGCAATTGACGTTGCATTTAAATTTTTGGTTTTTGGGGATTGTAGCTATCAGGGAAGAGAAAAGATTGGGTAAAGAGTGTAATGAAAGAAGGATAAAAAATGAACGTGATTCAAGAAGATAGAAGATGGAAATTGACGTTGCATTTAAATTTTCAGAGATTGTAGCTATCAGGGAAGAGAAAAGATTGGGTAAAGAGGGTAATGAAAGAAGGATAAAAAATGAACGGGATTCAAGATGATAGAACATGGCAATTGACGTTGCATTTAAATTTTTGGGGATTGTAGCTATCAGGTAAGAGAAAAGATTGGGTAAAGAGGGTAGTGAAAGAAGGATAAAAAATGAACGGGATTCAAGAAGATAGAAGATGGCAATTGACGTTGCATTTAAATTTTTGGGGATTGTAGCTATCAGGGAAGAGAAAAGATCGGGTAAAGAGGGTAATGAAAGAAGGATAAAAAATGAACGGGATTCAAGAAGATAGAAGATGGCAATTGACGTTGCATTTAAATTTTTGGGGATTGTAGCTATCAGGGAAGAGAAAAGATTGGGTAAAGACGGTAGTGAAAGAAGGACAAAAAATGAACGTGATTCAAGAAGATAGAAGATGGCAATTGACGTTGCATTTAAAGTTTTGGGGATTGTAGCTATCAGGGAAGAGAAAAGATTGGGTAAAGAGGGTAATGAAAGAAGGATAAAAAATGAACGGGATTCAAGAAGATAGAAGATGGCAATTGACGTTGCATTTAAATTTTCAGAGATTTTAGCTATCAGGGAAGAGAAAAGATTGGGTAAAGAGGGTAATGAAAGAAGGATAAAAAATGAACGGGATTCAAGACGATAGAAGATGGCAATTGACGTTGCATTTAAATTTTTGGGGATTGTAGCTATCAGAGAAGAGAATAGATTGGGTAAAGAGGGTAATGAAAGAAGGATAAAAAATGAACGGGATTCAAGAAGATAGAAGATGGCAATTGACTTTGCATTTAAATTTTTGGGGATTGTAGCTATCAGGGAAGAGAAAAGATCGGGAAAAGAGGGTAATGAAAGAAGGATAAAAAATGAACGGGATTCAAGATGATAGAAGATGGCAATTGACGTTACATTTAAATTTATGGAGGTTGTAGCTATCAGGGAAGAGAAAAGATTGGGTAAAGAGTGTAATGAAAGAAGGATCAAAAATGAACGGGATTCAAGGAGATAGAAGATGGCAATTGACATTGCATTTAAATTTATGGAGATTGTAGCTATCAGGGAAGAGAAAAGATTGGGTAAAGAGGGTTATGAAAGAAGGATAAAAAATGAACGGGATTCAAGAAGATAGAAGAGGGCAATTGACGTTGCATTTAAATTTTTGGGGATTGTAGCTATCAGGGAAGAGAAAAGATTGTGTAAAGAGGGTAATGAAAGAAGGATAAAAATGAACGGCTTTCAAGATGATAGAAGATGGCAATTGACGTTGCATTTAAATTTATGGAGATTGTAGCTATCAGGGAAGAGAAAAGATCGGGTAAAGAGGGTAATGAAAGTAGGATAAAAAATGAACGGGATTCAAGGAGATAGAAGATGGCAATTGACGTTGCATTTCAATTTTTGGTGATTGTAGCTATCAGGGAAGCGAAATGATTGGGTAAAGACGGTAATGAAAGAAGGATAAAAATGAACGGCTTTCAAGATGATAGAAGATGGCAATTGACGTTGCATTTAAATTTTTGTGGATTGTAGCTATCAGGGAAGAGAAAATATTGTGTAAAGAGGGTAATGAAAGAAGGATAAAAATGAACGGCTTTCAAGATGATAGAAGATGGCAATTGACGTTGCATTTAAATTCATGGAGATTGTAGCTATCAGGGAAGAGAAAAGATCGGGTAAAGAGGGTAATGAAAGAAGGATAAAAAATGAACGGGATTCAAGATGATAGAAGATGGCAATTGACGTTGCATTTAAATTTTTGGTGATTGTAGCTATCAGGGCAGAGAAAAGATTGGGTAAAGAGGGTAATGAAAAGAAGGATAAAAAATGGACGGGATTCAAGGAGATAGAAGATGGCAATTGACGTTGAATTTACATGTTTGGAGATTTTATCTATCAGGGAAGAGAAAAGATTGGGTAAAGAGGGTAATGAAAGAAGGATAAAAAATGAACGGGATTCAAGGAGATAGAAGATGGCAATTGACGTTGCATTTAAATTTTTGGGGATTGTAGCTATAAGGGAAGAGAAAAGATTGGGTAAAGAGGGTAATGAAAGAAGGATAAAAAATGGACGGGATTCAAGAAGATAGAAGATGGCAATTGACGTTGCATTTAAATTTTTGGGGATTGTAGCTATAAGGGAAGAGAAAAGATTGTGTAAAGAGGGTAATGAAAGAAGGATAAAAATGAACGGCTTTCAAGATGATAGAAGATGGCAATTGACGTTGCATTTAAATTTATGGAGATTGTAGCTATCAGGGAAGAGAAAAGATCGGGTAAAGAGGGTAATGAAAGTAGGATAAAAAATGAACGGGATTCAAGGAGATAGAAGATGGCAATTGACGTTGCATTTAAATTTTTTGGTGATTGTAGCTATCAGGGAAGAGAAAAGATTGGGTAAAGAGGGTAATGAAAGAAGGATAAAAATGAACGGCTTTCAAGATGATAGAAGATGGCAATTGACGTTGCATTTAAATTTATGGAGATTGTAGCTATCAGGGAAGAGAAAAGATCGGGTAAAGAGGGTAATGAAAGTAGGATAAAAAATGAACGGGATTCAAGGAGATAGAAGATGGCAATTGACGTTGCATTTAAATTTTTGGTGATTGTAGCTATCAGGGAAGAGAAAAGATTGGGTAAAGAGGGTAATGAAAGTAGGATAAAAAATGAACGGGATTCAAGGAGATAGAAGATGGCAATTGACGTTGCATTTAAATTTTTGGGGATTGTAGCTATCAGGGAAGAGAAACGATTGTGTAAAGAGGGTAATGAAAGAAGGATAAAAATGAACGGCTTTCAAGATGATAGAAGATGGACAATTGACGTTGCATTTAAATTTATGGAGATTGTAGCTATCAGGGAAGAGAAAAGATCGGGTAAAGAGGGTAATGAAAGTAGGATAAAAAATGAACGGGATTCAAGGAGATAGAAGATGGCAATTGACGTTGCATTTAAATTTTTGGTGATTGTAGCTATCAGGGAAGAGAAAAGATTGGGTAAAGAGGGTAATTAAAGTAGGATAAAAAATGAACGGGATTCAAGGAGATAGAAGATGGCAATTGACGTTGCATTTAAATTTTTGGGGATTGTAGCTATCAGGGAAGAGAAACGATTGTGTAAAGAGGGTAATGAAAGAAGGATAAAAATGAACGGCTTTCAAGATGATAGAAGATGGCAATTGACGTTGCATTTAAATTTATGGAGATTGTAGCTATCAGGGAAGAGAAAAGATCGGGTAAAGAGGGTAATGAAAGTAGGATAAAAAATGAACGGGATTCAAGGAGATAGAAGATGGCAATTGACGTTGCATTTAAATTTTTGGTGATTGTAGCTATCAGGGAAGAGAAAAGATTGGGTAAAGAGGGTAATGAAAGTAGGATAAAAAATGAACGGGATTCAAGGAGATAGAAGATGGCAATTGACGTTGCATTTAAATTTTTGGGGATTGTAGCTATCAGGGAAGAGAAAAGATCGGGTAAAGAGGGTAATGAAAGTAGGATAAAAAATGAACGGGATTCAAGGAGATAGAAGATGGCAATTGACGTTGCATTTAAATTTTTGGGGATTGTAGCTATCAGGGAAGAGAAAAGATCGGGTAAAGAGGGTAATGAAAGTAGGATAAAAAATGAACGGGATTCAAGGAGATAGAAGATGGCAATTGACGTTGCATTTAAATTTTTGGGGATTGTAGCTATCAGGGAAGAGAAAAGATCGGGTAAAGAGGGTAATGAAAGTAGGATAAAAAATGAACGGGATTCAAGGAGATAGAAGATGGCAATTGACGTTGCATTTAAATTTTTGGTGATTGTAGCTATCAGGGAAGAGAAAAGATTGGGTAAAGAGGGTAATGAAAGTAGGATAAAAAATGAACGGGATTCAAGGAGATAGAAGATGGCAATTGACGTTGCATTTAAATTTTTGGTGATTGTAGCTATCAGGGAAGAGAAAAGATTGGGTAAAGAGGGTAATGAAAGTAGGATAAAAAATGAACGGGATTCAAGGAGATAGAAGATGGCAATTGACGTTGCATTTAAATTTTTGGTGATTGTAGCTATCAGGGAAGAGAAAAGATTGGGTAAAGAGGGTAATGAAAGTAGGATAAAAAATGAACGGGATTCAAGGAGATAGAAGATGGCAATTGACGTTGCATTTAAATTTTTGGTGATTGTAGCTATCAGGGAAGAGAAAAGATTGGGTAAAGAGGGTAATGAAAGTAGGATAAAAAATGAACGGGATTCAAGGAGATAGAAGATGGCAATTGACGTTGCATTTAAATTTTTGGTGATTGTAGCTATCAGGGAAGAGAAAAGATCGGGTAAAGAGGGTAATGAAAGTAGGATAAAAAATGAACGGGATTCAAGGAGATAGAAGATGGCAATTGACGTTGCATTTAAATTTTTGGGGATTGTAGCTATCAGGGAAGAGAAAAGATCGGGTAAATAGGGTAATGAAAGTAGGATAAAAAATGAACGGGATTCAAGGAGATAGAAGATGGCAATTGACGTTGCATTTAAATTTTTGGTGATTGTAGCTATCAGGGAAGAGAAAAGATTGGGTAAAGAGGGTAATGAAAAGAAGGATAAAAAATGGACGGGATTCAAGAAGATAGAAGATGGCAATTGACGTTGCATTTACATGTTTGGAGATTGTATCTATCAGGGAAGAGAAATGATTGGGTAAAGAGGGTAATGAAAGAAGGATAAAAAATGAACGGGATTCAAGGAGATAGAAGATGGCAATTGACGTTGCATTTAAATTTTTGGGGATTGTAGCTATAAGGGAAGAGAAAAGATTGGGTAAAGAGGGTAATGAAAGAAGGATAAAAAATGTACGGGATTCAAGAAGTTAGAAGATGGCAATTGACGTTGCATTTAAATTATTGGGCATTGTAGCTATAAGGGAAGAGAAAAGATTGTGTAAAGAGGGTAATGAAAGAAGGATAAAAATGAACGGCTTTCAAGATGATAGAAGATGGCAATTGACGTTGCATTTAAATTTATGGAGATTGTAGCTATCAGGGAAGAGAAAAGATCGGGTAAAGAGGGTAATGAAAGTAGGACAAAAAATGAACTGGATTCAAGGGGATAGAAGATGGCAATTGACGTTGCATTTAAATTTTTGGGGATTGTAGCTATCAGGGAAGAGAAAAGATCGGGTATATAGGGTAATGAAAGAAGGATAAAAAATGAACGGGATTCAAGAAGATAGAAGATGGCAATTGACATTGCATTTAAATTTATGGAGATTGTAGCTATCAGGGAAGAGAAAAGATTGGGTAAAGAGGGTAATGAAAAGAAGGATAAAAAATGGACGGGATTCAAGAAGATAGAAGATGGCAATTGACGTTGCATTTACATGTTTGGAGATTGTAGCTATCAGGGAAGAGAAAAAATCGGGTAAAGAGGGTAATGAAAGAAGGATAAAAAATGAACGGGATACAAGGAGATAGAAGATGGCAATTGACGTTGCATTTAAATTTTTGGGGATTGTAGCTATAAGGGAAGAGAAAAGATTGGGTAAAGAGGGTAATGAAAGAAGGATAAAAAATGGACGGGATCCAAGAAGACAGAAGATGGCAATTGACGTTGCATTTAAATTATTGGGGATTGTAGCTATAAGGGAAGAGAAAAGATTGTGTAAAGAGGGTAATGAAAGAAGGATAAAAATGAATGGCTTTCAAGATGATAGAAGATGGCAATTGACGTTGCATTTAAATTTATGGAGATTGTAGCTATCAGGGAAGAGAAAAGATCGGGTAAAGAGGGTAATGAAAGTAGGACAAAAAATGAACGGGATTCAAGGGGATAGAAGATGGCAATTGACGTTGCATTTAAATTTTTGGGGATTATGTCTATCAGGGAAGAGAAAAGATCGGGTGAAAAGGGTAATGAAAGAAGGATAAAAAACGAACGGGATTCAAGGAGATAGAAGATGGCAATTGGCGTTGCATTTAAATTTTTGGGGATTGTAGCTATCAGGGAAGAGAAAAGATCGGGTATATAGGGTAATGAAAGAAGGATAAAAAATGAACGGGATTCAAGAAGATAGAAAATGGCAATTGGCGTTGCATTTAAATGTATGCAGATTGTAGCTATCAGGGAAGAGAAAAAATCGGGTAAAGAGGGTAATGAAAGAAGGATAAAAAATGAACGGGATTCAAGAAGATAGAAGATGGCAATTGACATTGCATTTAAATTTATGGAGATTGTAGCTATCAGGGAAGAGAAAAGATTGGGTAAAGAGGGTAATGAAGGAAGGATAAGAAATGAACGGGATTCAAGAAGATAAAAGATGGCTATTGACGTTGCATTTAAATATTTGGTGATTGTAGCTATCAGGGAAGAGAAAAGATCGGGTAAAGAGGGTAATGAAAGAAGGATGAAAAATGAACGGGATTCAAGATGATAGAAGATGGCAATTGACGTTGCATTTAAATTTATGGAGATTGTAGCTATCAGGGAAGAGAAAAGATCGGGTAAAGAGGGTAATGAAAGTAGGATAAAAAATGAACGGGATTCAAGGAGATAGAAGATGGCAATTGACGTTGCATTTAAATTTTTGGTGATTGTAGCTATCAGGGAAGAGAAAAGATTGGGTAAAAAGGGTAATGAAAGAAGGATAAAAATGAACGGCTTTCAAGATGATAGAAGATGGCAATTGACGTTGCATTTAAATTTTTGCGGATTGTAGATATCAGGGGAGAGAAAAGATTGTGTAAAGAGGGTAATGAAAGAAGGATAAAAACGAACGGCTTTCAAGATGATAGAAGATGGCAATTGACGTTGCATTTAAATTTATGGAGATTGTAGCTATCAGGGAAGAGAAAAGATCGTGTAAAGAGGGTAATGAAAGTTGGACAAAAAATGAACGGGATTCAAGGGGATAGAAGATGGCAATTGACGTTGCATTTAAATTTTTGGGGATTGTAGCTATCAGGGAAGAGAAAAGATCGGGTAAAAAGGGTAATGAAAGAAGGATAAAAAACGAACGGGATTCAAGGAGATAGAAGATGGCAATTGACGTTGCATTTAAATTTTTGGGGATTGTAGCTATCAGGGAAGAGAAAATATCGGGTATAGAGTGTAATGAAAGAAGGAAAAAAATGAACGGGATTCAAGATGATAGAAGATGGCAATTGACGTTGCATTTAAATTTTTGGTGATTGTAGCTATCAGGGAAGAGAAAAGATTGGGTAAAGAGGGTAATGAAAAGAAGGACAAAAAATGGACGGGATTCAAGAAGATAGAAGATGGCAATTGACGTTGCATTTACATGTTTGGAGATTGTATCTATCAGGGAAGAGAAAAGATTGGGTAAAGAGGGTAATGAAAGAAGGATAAAAAATGAACGGGATTCAAGGAGATAGAAGATGGCAATTGACGTTGCATTTAAATTTTTGGGGATTGTAGCTATAAGGGAAGAGAAAAGATTGGGTAAAGAGGGTAATGAAAGAAGGATAAAAAATGGACGGGATTCAAGAAGATAGAAGATGGCAATTGACGTTGCATTTAAATTATTGGGGATTGTAGCTATAAGGGAAGAGAAAAGATTGTGTAAAGAGGGTAATGAAAGAAGGATAAAAATGAACGGCTTTCAAGATGATAGAAGATGGCAATTGACGTTGCATTTAAATTTATGGAGATTGTAGCTATCAGGGAAGAGAAAAGATCGTGTAAAGAGGGTAATGAAAGTTGGACAAAAAATGAACGGGATTCAAGGGGATAGAAGATGGCAATTGACGTTGCATTTAAATTTTTGGGGATTGTAGCTATCAGGGAAGAGAAAAGATCGGGTAAAAAGGGTAATGAAAGAAGGATAAAAAACGAACGGGATTCAAGAAGATAGAAGATGGCAATTGACGTTGCATTTAAATTTTTGGGGATTGTAGCTATCAGGGAAGAGAAAAGATCGGGTATAGAGTGTAATGAAAGAAGGATAAAAAATGAACGGGATTCAAGAAGATAGAAGATGGCAATTGACGTTGCATTTAAATTTATGCAGATTGTAGCTATCAGGGAAGAGAAAAAATCGGGTAAAGAGGGTAATGAAAGAAGGATAAAAAATGAACGGGATTCAAGAAGATAGAAGTTGGCAATTGACATTGCATTTAAATTTATGGAGATTGTAGCTATCAGGGAAGAGAAAAGATTGGGTAAAGAGGGTAATGAAGGAAGGATAAAAAATGAACGGGATTCAAGAAGATAGAAGATGGCAATTGACGTTGCATTTAAATATTTGGTGATTGTAGCTATCAGGGAAGAGAAAAGATCGGGTAAAGAGGGTAATGAAAGAAAGATAAAAAATGAACGGGATTCAAGATGATAGAAGATGGCAATTGACGTTGCATTTAAATTTATGGAGATTGTAGCTATCAGGGAAGATAAAAGATTGGGTAAAGAGGGTAATGAAAGAAGGATAAAAAATGAACGGGATTCAAGAAGATAGGAGAAGGCAATTGACGTTGCATTTAAATATTTGGGGATTGTAGCTATCAGTGAAGAGAAAAGATCGGGTAAAGAGGGTAATGAAAGAAGGATAAAAAATGAACGGGATTCAAGATGATAGAAGATGGCAATTGACGTTGCATTTAAATTTATGGAGATTGTAGCTATCAGGGAAGAGAAAAGATTGGGTAAAGAGGGTAATGAAAGAAGGATAAAAAATGAACAGGATTTAAGAAGATAGAAGATGGCAATTGACGTTGCATTTAAATTTATGGAGATTGTAGCTATCAGCGAAGAGAAAAGATTGGGTAAAAAGTGTAATGAAAGAATGATAAAAATGAACGGGATTCAAGAAGATAGAAGATGGCAATTGACGTTGCATTTAAATTTATGGAGATTGTAGCTATCAGGGAAGAGAAAAGATTGTGTAAAGAGGGTAATGAAAGAAGGATAAAAATGAACGGGATTCAAGGAGATAGAAGATGGTAATTGACGTTGTATTTAAATTTATGGAGATTGTAGCTATCAGGGAAGAGAAAAGATTGGGTAAAGAGGGTAATGAAAGAAGGATAAAAAATGAACAGGATTCAAGGAGATAGAAGATGGCAATTGACGTTGCATTTAAATTTATGGAGATTGTAGCTATCAGGGAAGAGAAAAGATTGGGTAAAGAGGGTAATGAAAGAAGGATAAAAAATGAACGGGATTCAAGAAGTTAGAAGATGGCAATTGACGTTGCATTTAAATTTATGGAGATTGTAGCTATCAGGGAAGAGAAAAGATTGGGTAAAGAGGGTAATGAAAGAAGGATAAAAAATGAACGGGATCCAAGAAGATAGAAGATGGCAATTGACGTTGCATTTAAATTTATGGAGATTGTAGCTATCAGGGAATTGAAAAGATTGGGTAAAGAGGGTAATGAAAGAAGGATAAAAAATGTACGGGATCCAAGAAGATAGAAGATGGTAATTGACGTTGCATTTAAATTTATGGAGATTGTAGCTATCAGGGAAGAGAAAAGATTGGGTAAAGAGGGTAATGAAAGAAGAATAAAAAAATGAACGGGATTCAAGAAGATAGAAGAAGGCAATTGACGTTGCATTTAAATTTATGGAGATTGTAGCTATCAGGGAAGAGAAAAGATTGGTTAAAGATGGTATTGAAAGAAGGATAAAAAATGAACGGGATCCAAGATGATAGAAGATGGCAATTGACGTTGCATTTAAATTTATGGAGATTGCAGCTATCAGGGAAGAGAAAAGATTGGGTAAAGAGGGTAATGAAAGAAGGATAAAAAATGAACGGGATCCAAGAAGATAGAAGATGGCAATTGACGTTGCATTTAAATTTATGGAGATTGTAGCTATCAGGGATGAGAAAAGATTGGGTAAAGAGGGTAATGAAAGAAGGATAAAAAATGAACGGGATCCAAGAAAATAGAAGATGGTAATTGACGTTGCATTTAATTTTATTGAGATTGTAGATATCAGAGAAGAGAAAAGATTGGGTAAAGAGGTTAATGAAAGAAGGATAAAAAATGAACGTCATTCAAGATGATAGAAGATGGCAAGTGACGTTGCATTCAAATGTTTGGAAGATTGTAGCTATCAGCGAAACAAGTAAACAGAAATCATTTCCACAGGCGAGAATTGCGAGAAAAGAAACTATTAGAGTAGAAGTGACGGTTACATTTAACTTTTTTAACGGTAAAAGTGTTTGACCTCGATGCCAGTCTAGTAGCACGCTTAAATTCACGTGGACGGGGCTCAAGAAAAAAAAAGCTCGTCACAGCAGTTACCATGAAAATATTTATAGAACAGTCGGAAATGCCACGTCACGGCGGTAAGTAAGTGACTGAATCGAAATGCTGAGGACCTTCTTTGAATTTTGTCAAGAACTTCGAGAATAGAAGCATAAATCGAACAGATCTGGCAACAGTATTCAATGCATGACGAATGATGAGTTTATAAATGTGCAAGATGGATTATGACGAGAAAAACACTCTGGCTCGACACAGAGACCAAACATTCCTAGCTGTAGGTGCATCTATAAGTCTAATATATTCGTTCCACTTCAGGTCGATTGAGAAAGTGAGGCCAAGGAGACGCTGTGTGTTGCTCTCAAGGAGAATTCCATTAGCCATGCTGATGAATGGCATGAAAGTCACTCTTTGATGGTTAAAGTAGAGCAGTTTTGTTTCTTACTTAAAACTGAACTATTAGACTTGATTTAATGCAAGTACGGAACGAGAAATCGGGGAGCCGAGTTCGAATTCCACTTGAATTCCTTGCATTCACATACGCAAAAACACCCTTGGGAAAGGTATTAATCCCGCTCTTCCCTCCAGTTATGGGTTAAATAACAGAACAGATTCTACAGCTTCGGCTGGAAACCATTCTACCGCAGAAAGTAATGGCAACCTACTACGGAATAATCTTCTGTCCAGTCAATCATGTCTCTTTCGAGACATGATCGCCCAAGCATGTATATATATATTATTTTGGCATAATGCTTGCTGGATGTGCGTTGTGGTGCAGTGGATATCAAATCGGAACGACAAATCGGGGTGCCGAGTTCAAGTTCCAGCTGAATTCATTGCTTTCACTTACGCGCAAATACCCTTGGGGAAAGGTATTAATCCGTCTCTTCCCTCCAGTTATGGGTTAAATAACAGGACAGATTTGGTCCTGTAGCCTTCGCTGGCAACCAGTCTACCGCAGAAAGCAATGGCAACCTACTGTATGATAATCTTCTGCCCAGTTAGTCATGTCTCTTTCGAGACATGATCCCCCAGAGCGTGTATCACGTATGGTACTTAACTGACTGGTTGCTGGATTAATATTAATAATTAAAAAAATAAATTTCATCAGTTTTTTAATTATTCATTTAGTTAGTTTTTCCACGTGTTCGACTTTAACGCAACTTGTAACATTTTTTATTTCACCACAGAGAACCGAGGCTAAATATTGTTTTCCATTTTTTTATAAATTTATTTTAATTATAGACTACATGTATTAGACTGGATTAATTCTATATTCTACAGAAGAATGTTGAAAATACTTTGGATGAGACATGTGAACAACTAGGAAATGTTAAAGAAAATTAAAACAAAATGTCTGATATTACTTCAGTGTTAGCCAGAAAGAGTAGTGAGTCCAATTGAACAAAACTGATGAGATATTGCACAGACTCTTATGAACTGGTTATGGGATCTACCCTTTTTGGACTATAATGAACTTTTCCTATTATTATGAATACCAGGAGAAGATGCCTCTCGGGGTGGAGTTGAATTGGGTTGAGTCTGCCTGGTCTAATACTTGGCAGTCAGACTGACGTGTAACACTCTTGGATTTGTTTCTCGTTAAATATATATGTTTCACTAATAGCCGATTTTGAGTTTTCTTCCGAACCTATTCTGGATCCACAAAAGAACTAACTTGATTCAGCAGGATTTGGATGATGAGTTTTGTTATGTGGCTCATTACACTGAACATACGGACTTCATAATCATCTCGTAACTCGTTCCCCTCATTCCAACAGGGACACCGTCACATTGCGCCATCAGTGATAGGTAGGATAACTCTATTCAGCTAAAAGTTATTTGTGTGATATGGATGTATAAATAAAGCGTTCTGTAAACTTATTCATTGCACAAGACGAAGTCTCCAATTAGCTTTGAATTGTTAATCGGTTCTTCGTCAACTGCTACAGAAACATGGTCTTTTACTGTCAGACAATACTGGACTGTCATTGGCTGAATTCGATGGGATCAACATTGATTGGCACATTAAGATTTTTTTTTCTTTTCTTTTAAAGACAATTAAAAAAAAGTTGGCTCCGAAGAGAAATTAAGATATGAAACATGGAAAGTACTAGCAAGGAGACGTATTGATGTTGCATTACACGAAATTTGTGAGTCGGTGAAAGAAGCCTTTTTTTTTAATTTGATTATAATAAACATAATTTATTTTCATAAAATAATACTATCGATGCAATTTCAAGCCGATCTCTATGACTTTTACAGAGTTATCGAGCGTAGGCTAAGTAACTTTATTAAAAAATGTCAAGTGTAAAACTGTCCTAATATCATTGATATCTATAATTTTTTACGTTTTCTTTTAAAAAGATATTCTGTAATATTTTTTTAATTAAAGAAAAAACAAACTCAGAGGCACATGTACAATGATTTTACATGAAGATTAAACGGATATCTATTTTAATTTTATTAGTCTTTGTAAATTAATGAGAGTAAATAAGTTTCCCTATCGTCCTGTTCACACTCTGTGGTGAACACGGTCCCAGACGAGGCAAGAGGCTGAGGGTTGATTGTGTCTTTTGTGGTCGCGAAACGGGTGTTAGTCGAGGCAAACAACATGGCGGCAAAGCCTAGAATGACTGTACGCGTGCGCAGGAACACCGAAAAGAAGGCCCACACGTATGCAAATCATGGACGGCTCGAGAGAGATAAATGGAGCCCAAATTTGACAGTCGACAGTTTTTTGCGAGCAGTCGAAGCAGACGGACCGTTAGAAGAAGAAGAAGAAGAAGAAGCTTTACGTCTTCCTTTTTCTTAGGCAAATACAACTCTAGACAGTCCCCACTTTCTTGAGTGGCTCTTGAGGTTTATGTTGGGCGACTATTGAGAAACTGGAAAATTTCGTTAGAAACAAGAAAAATGGATAAGATGGTGAATCACTATGTCCGGAATACGCTATATAGAAATGTTCCTTTTGATCATAAGGGATTGATAAAATAGTTGCTGTGTAAAGTAAATGGTTGTTTATTTACAATATAAATTTATACATTTTTCTGTATTTTTGAGATAGGTTATTGTAGCTATTTACACTAATTACATGATTCAAACTTTTGCCCTCATGTTCGTTAGCATATTTACGACGTTTCGTTTTTTCTTTTTTTTTTCGGTATGACCCCAAGCAAGTCAGTAAATCCAACAAAAACGCAAGGGGTTACAGGTCTGTGGAGAATTAGTAACAGAAACATTAGAATGTGCAGAAAGAGAAAAGAGTAATCAGGAGGACAGTAGATAGCAATTGATATGACATTTACATTTTTGCAGATTAAACTGGAAAACAAGGAGCTGGAAAGGAGTTCGACAATCGAGAAGTGTGAGAAAAGAAACAGCATAGAACTAAAGGCCACATCTAGCACAACTATAAAGTAATAAGAACCCGACGCCAGTCTAATCATCTCCTTCTTCTATGTGCCTTGTCCTTGTCTCTTTCTGATGCTGTTTTTAATTTTCTTTTCGTTTCCATCCTTTCCAAAAGCTCATAATTACTCACATGCTCGATCCATGACATCCACAGCATCCTTCTGTAGAACCACATTTCAGTTGCTTCAAGTTCTTCTTTTATCTTTGATGATATTGTCCAGCACTCACTGCCACTGAAGAACTGACATCACATAGCAATCCAGTACTCTCTTCTTTGTTTCTAGCGAAATTGTCCTGTTTCTTTGTGCTTTTGGATCTCAGGAATATAAATGTATAGAAACTGATGTGGTCACAAAGTGAGGGGTCAGTTTATATATTGATTGTAATATGGAACTGATCCTCCACTTTATATCCAGTATGCTTGTGTAGAACCACATTTCAGTTGCTTCAAGTTTTTCCTTCATCTTCGATGATATTGTCCAGCATTCAAGGTCATATTGAAGAACCGGCATCACATAGCAATCCAGTACTCTCTTCTTTGTTTCTAACGAATTTTTTATGTCTTTTAATACTCTACTCATCTTTTGGAACGCGTACTTCGCCATGCAGATTCGCTTTTGGATCTCTCTGTCGTACATTCCGTCTTGTGCAAAGAGATCATCCGAACAATTACTATGAAAGTATTTATTAAAAAGGTACAAAGAAAAAACCTTATGACGGTGGGTAAGTGACTGAGCCAAACATCCAAATTTAGATCAATAATATTGATGATTTTTTACTCTTTCTTTCTTTCTTTCTTACAAGCAACGTCTCTGATACGTCTTTTCCGTCTCCATACTTTCCATAGTTCAGTACATATTTGGTAATTTTAAGACGTAAAATAAATACCAAGAAATTACGGAACGAATAAGCAAGCAGATTTATAACATAATTAGACATAGAGACAAAAACTAAAAATGAAAGATGCTGGAGATATCATAGACTTACGATTAAAATCCTCAACGACAAGAAAGGAATTATTGCGCAAAGCCATTTCTCTAGTTAACTGTAAAGTGTTAATTAGAGTTTGGTCTGACGCAACAGAAAATTGGTCTCTTCCTGTCAGTCAGTGTTAAACTGTGATTGGCTGAATTCGCTGGGACCAACATCAGTTGACACATTCCCTCTTCCAACAGTTTTTCCCGGCAGTTCTGGTTATTTGCCTTTTTTTTATTCCTTATACGTAGTTTGTTTGTTTTTTATTTATGTTTATGAGTTTAAAAAAAAATCGAAAATGACAAAAAAAAAATCTGCTGTTTATAGCATATGGTAACTATCTCTGAAATATTTTCAGGTCTATTTAATAAAAATGTATATAATGAGGTCTGATAAAAAAATATCGGAACTGGTGCTATAAAACGAAAACAACACATATCCACGCGGCATTAAACTTCCTGCGAGATAGTCCCATTCTGGAGCCACACTCTTTATTTAGCAACGTTTCCATTGATAGAAGCATTCCTGAAACTCCTTTTTTATTATTTTTTTATTGCGGACAGCTGCCTCGAATCATTCGTTTGCATTTCTTCGAAGTCCTGAAATCAATCTTGTTCATTTCTTGTGAGATTTGATTTTTCGAAAGAGGAAACTTCCGCAAGAGGCAAGATGTGTGGAATATAGTGGTTTTCGGATATGGGGAAAATTTTCTTTAGACAAAAACTGTCGAACAAGTCATCGTCACTGATGGAACCTCTGGGGTGTGAATAGACACCTACGCTTTACAAATGTAGTTCTCAACTTTTTTTCGAAGTTCTTGGGAATATAATTTGCGCGCGCCTCATCAAATTTTATGTGATAGAAAGTACATTTAAAAATAAAGAAAGAATAAAGAGACAACAAACGAATAAAAACCCAAAAACAAAGATGGCTAAATGTGGATAATTGCGGATTCCATATCAGAAGAATAACTTTGATAAATCTCTCCTCCAATTTGCGGAGGTTAGTTACTATATTCCTAATACGTCATATAATTCAAAAATATCACTGATAAAATCGGTCAATTATTATAACTATTTATACTGGGACTTATGCATGCAGTTTTTTTTAATAATCATTTTACTCAAAGCAAGGGAGGACCACTACTGGTTCGCAGGCGAGAGAAAAAAAAACAAGGTACAGGGGATTTTGAAGAAAAGGCAAGAGAGGGATAAGAATCAAGGCGATAGAAGATGGAAATTGATGTTGCATTTAAACTTTTGGAGGTTGTCGCCATCAGGAAAGCAAGTAAACAGTAAGGAATTTCACCAGCGGGAAGTGCAAACAAAATATTAGTGTAGAAGAGGCGGTTACATTTAACAATTTCAACGGTAATAAGGTGAGACCTTGTTGTCAACAAGTCAGTCAGTCAGTTAAGTGCCATACGTGAAACATGCTTGGGCGATCATGTCTCTTTCGAGACATGATTAACTGGGCACAAAATTATCCCGCAGTAGGTTGCCATTGCTTTCTGCGGTAGAATGGTTGCTAGCCAAGGCTGTAGAAGCAAATCTGTTCTGTTATTTAACCCATAACTGGAAGGAATAGACGGATTAATTAAAGAGATGGCTAAATGTTGATAACCGTTCATTCCATATAAAAACAATAACTTTGATAAATCTCTCCTCCAATTTGCGGAGGTTAGTTACTATATTCCTAATACGTCATATAATTAAAAAATATCACTGATAAAATCGGTCAATTATTATAACTATTTATACTGGGACTTATGCATGCAATTTTTTTTTATAATCATTTTACTCAAAGCAAGGGAGGACACTACTGGTTCGCAGGTGAGAGAAAAAAAAAAAACAAGGTACAGGGAATTTTGAAGAAAAGGGAAGAGAGGGATAAAAATCAAGGTGATAGAAGATGGAAATTGATGTTGCATTTAAACTTTTGGAGGTTGTCGCCATCAGGAAAGCAAGTAAACGGTAAGGAATTTCACCAGCGGGAAGTGCGAACAAAATATTAGTGTAGAAGAGGCGGCTACATTTAACAATTTCAACGGTAATAAGGTGAGACCTTGTTGTCAACAAGTCAGTCAGTCAGTTAAGTGCCATACGTGAAACACGCTTGGGCGATCATGTCTCTTTCGAGACATGATTAACTGGGCAGAAGATTATCCCGCAGTAGGTTGCCATTGCTTTCTGCGGTAGACTGGTTTCCAGCCAAGCATATAGAAGCCAATCTGTCCAGTTATTTAACCCATAACTGAAGGGAAGAGACGGATTAATTAAAGAGATGGCTAAATGTAGATAACCGTGGATTCCATATAAGAAGAATAACTTTGATAAATCTCTCCTCCAATTTGCGGAGGTTAGTTACGATATTCCTAATACATCATAGAATAGAAAAATATCACTGATAAAATCGGTCAATTATTATAACTATTTATACTTGGAGTTATGCATGCAATTTTATTTTATAATCATTTTACTCAACGCAAGGGAGGACTGCTATTGGTGCGCAGGTGAGAGAAAAAACAAGGTGAGATCTGGTTGTTGTACATGAGAAAATTTTTATTTGTCCAAAGACCAGCTGAACAAGTCATAGTCACTGATGGAACCTCTGTGGTGTGAAAAGAAAACCACGCTCTACAACCGTGGTTCCCAACTTTTTTCTCACCAAATTTTATGTGATTGAATATCAGTCAGTTAAGTACCATGCGTGATACACGCTTAAAACAATTATATCTTTGATTGACTGGGCAGAAGATTATCCCGCTGTAGGTTGCCATTGCTTTCTGCGGTAGACTGGTTGCCAGCAAAGGTTATAGAACCCAATCTGTCTTATTCTTTAACCCATAAGTGGAGGGAATAGACAGATTCATACTTTTTCCAAGGGTCTTTGTGCGTAAGTGAATGCAAGGAATTCAACAGGAATTCGAACTCGGCACCCCGATTTCCGAAGCAATATCTACTGCACCACAACGCACATCTGCATGGAAAAAAATTAGGAGAGGGCTAAAGATAAATAACCGCAGATTCGATCTAAGAAAAATATCATTGATTACTCTCTCCTGTAATTTGCGGACCCGAGTTACTAGGTTGCTTATACTTGGCATAAGGAACTTTTCTCAGTGGCTGCTCACATTCAATGCCTCGAAAACTAAACTAATGAGTGAATGCTTGGTCTCAAACTGACACCCAAACTCAAGTGGGACTCTTATATATGATCAATCATTTAAGATGAAGGTAAGACGATAAGCTTCCTTTACCGTTCCAGTAATTACCTGACTCCTTATACTATGCACGGCTTTTATCAGAACCAGATCAGGTCGAAAATGGAGTACTGTTTCTATATATGGACAGGAGCTACCCAGACCTCACTGTTTAGTCTTGATGGAATTCAAAAGCGTCTCTGAATCTTTGTTGAAAAATAATTATTTTCTACCTTCCAACATCTCTGACATAAGTGTGATGAAGTGGCTCTCTCACTGCTACTATCGCGGAAAGTGCTCAGAAGAACTATTTTCTTTAGCTCCGCCAGGTTTAACCTTCACGGGTAGGACCCAACATGCCATTTAAATAGCTGCAAACCATCCACATTCCACGTTTCAACCAAACAGCTTCTTCCTGCGAACAACTGTACTGCGGAATAAACACACAAGAGGATTTTTTCCGATCTTTACAGTCTTGAACTGTTCAAGTCTAGAGTTAAGCATTATCTTTCCCTCCTATCCATATAAACTAGCCCTTAATGTAAACTACTACCTCGAGTGGCCCCAGGCCTTATACAGGGTGAACTCTATTGTAAATCAAGTCTATAGTCTTGACCTGTTCAAGTCTAGAGTTAACCGTTATCTTTCCCTCTTATCAATATAAGCTACCCAAAGTAAACCTCTACCTCAAATATCCACTGGTCCTTGTACAGGATGAACCTTACTGTGAAAAAAATCAGCACCGATTGTAGTTAATCTTACCATTAAACATATAAAAGACCAGAGATAGCAACAAAATGTCTACCCACAAAAATAACAGCTATAGTAAACCGAAACAAAGATATCCGTTCAAATTTTTTTTTTCTAGAAAAATAATGGATTTGTTTTTCATTCGATATTTTCATTCCTTCACCAGTTTGTTTTAGTGGATTACAGTTTTTGAAATAGGTGCACATTTTTTTATTTCTTTCAATCAGTGTGTATTACGTCTATCGCTCTGAGTATTTCGGAGACGCGTCCCCCATGGTAGGACTCACAAACGTTTGGTCCGGCGTCATTTAGCCTGATCGGCCGGAGAGCCCATTTTCTTTATGATGTGCACAGGCCGGTCGATGTAGCACACACACACACACACACACACATATATATATATATATATATATATATATATATATATATATATATATAGGATATAATATAATTATATGGTTATGGTTACATTGTAAAATTGACATAACCATATAATTATATTTTATTATATTAAGCTCTATAATACTCATTATGTTGAGCAATGTTTATAATAAAATAAATGACAGAGAACTTAAAATAATAAAAAAAACCTTGAGTCCTCTTCACTTGAAATTATATATATATATATATATATATATATATATATATATTAATATATATATATTAATGTGGGGAAGTTTGTCGCTTAACTGATAGGGGTCATGCCGACTTCAAAGTTTCGTGAAAACACCATTATTATGTTCTCATTCCTCAATGATTGCAATATGAGAACCAGTAATGATTGCAATATGAGAACCAGTAATACGAAGTGCTAGAGAAAAACAATAACAAACAACAAAATTGTAATATGAACTCTGGTAAAGATATAATACTGTAACATTAGCTTGATGAGTCCCCAACATTCAAATACTGATATCCTCAATGGCCCATGACTAATTTGATAAAGATTTGTTGACTCCAGTGACTTGACCCAAAGTGTTGTGAGTTCAATATCTGGCTACAGAGGTAAAGAAAAACATTTAAAGTTCAGTTAAACGGAGATAACGGATATATTGAGACATCTGGAAGAGGCATGGTACAGTGACATAGAAAACTCTATCCCGGTAAATAAAATAGAGTGTTCAGTTTGAAATTCCAATCACCTGAAGAAGCTTGGAACGTAGAACAGCCGGAATGTCGTAGATATGGCAACAAAGATGAGGACTGCTGTCCGAACAATGTAATGATTGTAAATAAATGCTTCTATATCATTTTTTAAAACGTAAATTTTAGTTAATATCCGTTTTAGAAAAAATGCCATGTTTAAACATTAATTACATTACACTGCTTGTCCACTCGGAGCATTTCAACCCAGCAAGATTCTAATTACGCCTTTGAGGGAAGTACATCTCGTTAATAACCTCTGAACCCCTTGTCAGAACGATTTCATCTCCGAAATAAATTAAATAATTTATTAATAATCCTACATTTGCATTACTTAAAACCTTATATTTGATTGGTGGTGGTGTTGGAAATAATATAACTGTTCTTAAGTATTAAGTATGAGAAAAATTTCGTGATAAACAATGACTCTATTCATATGGTAGAGAATGTTAGACAATCTCCTGAAAGAGGAAGAAGCGACCGGAGGCAACAAAAATGTGGTTCTACAGAAGGATGCTGAGGACATCAAGAACCGAACATGTGAATAGTGACGAAGTTTTATTAAACAAAAAGAACGCTTATTCCTAAAATCACAAAAAGAAATTTCTCCGGTACATAACGAAAAAAAGGAAGCTTGTAATATTTTGCCCTCAAAGGAAATATTGAAAGCAAAAGGGACAGCGGAAAGCTAGGTTTGACATACTTTCTTTTTCAGCATGCTCAAAGACTACGGTGTCTCGGAAGGAATATTTGATTTAATCGTTTCGTTACAACAAATCGTGGTATGAAGGTCTTTTTAAACGGACATGCTTCCAGATCATTTAATTCTAACGAGGGGCTTCCCCAAGGCTCTATTCTTCAACCTATTTTGTTTCTGACCTTCATCAATGACCTTCAAGATATTATTAATTCCCTACTTAGTTATTTATGCAGATTACACAACCATTTACTCCTGTCTGAGTAGCAAGGCAGACAGTTGAGTGAAAGCAAAACGGAGGCAATTTCTCTCGAAAAAAAAGACCCAAAAGGCCTAAAAAAAGTACCTCCGAAATGACCTCCAATCAGCTGGCTTTCACTTAATCACCACAGAAAACCTTTTCTGTCGGTCTTCAGTATGGCTGAAGCTAAACTTCAGGTGAGCAACACTCGTTGCTTTCATGGGGTCACGTTTTTTAGTAGCAGAAAATATCATATTCTTCGCCTTCTTCATTTATGTGCTGTGTTCCTTCGGGATCAAAAGCCCCTCAAGAAAAAGGGAAGAAGTGAAATTTCTGGGATTATGCAGGAAAGACAACAATCAATACTAGACTTGAAGTTGACAAGGTTTAATATTTAATAATATTTCATCGTTCAGTCGGAGACGTTAGTGGTTATAGTTCGGTAATAGACTTTGGTATGAACTGGAAACCCAATCCTAAACAAGGAATAAATCTTTACTTCTGTCCGAAAAAAAAAAAAAATTTGCAGAAAGAGATAAGAAAAATCAGGAGGACAGTAGATAAAGATTGACTATGCATTTAAAGTCTTGCAGATAAAAGTTGGCTAGAAAGTGTTGGATTAGCCTATAAGGCTATCCATCCCTTTCTCATGTAAATATTTTTCTTGGAACAGTATAGCACTATTAACAGACCAATCACGTTCCTTGGGATTTCATTGGACAATATATACTTTTGGCGCAAAATTTCAATATGCCTTTCTGAGCCACTTTTTGGTTAAAAAAAAGTATATAAGGAACAAACTATTCAGAAATCAGTGAATGTTCAATTGTTAACAGAATCCACGCTAGTCGTTTCCTTAAACATATTTTACTAGCAAACTGACTTTTCGCGCTCACCAAACATCATTTCTCATCAGAGAAATACACGGATTCTCATTCACTCACTTCAAACACCAACACGTAAAGAACTTTATCAACGAGAATTCTACATAATTTCACTAAATAAGTAATTTACTTATATCAACAGTTATAGTTTAAATTAGATTAAATTAGACACAGGGAGGCAACTTTACGACGGTGAGAAAGTGATTGAAGCTGAGCTGCCAGATCAGGTCCTATAATATTGCTAATTAGGAGCTCTAAGTAAATAGCAGAAGAACGATACCATATGTGGCAGAAATATTTTAAGTTTAGACAAATAGTTATGTACGATAGATTTTGAAGAGAAATAAGGCTATCCACCCCTTTCTCATGTAAATATTTTTCTTGGAACATTCCAGCATTATCAATAGACCAATCACGGTGTGTTAATCAATTCCTAACTATTTCATTGGATAATATATACTTTTTGGCACAAAATTTCAACATGCCTTTCTGAGCCACTTTTAGGTTAAAAAAAAGTATATAAGGATCAGACTTTATTTAGAAATCAGTGAATACTCAACTGCTAACAGTATCCACGCTAATCTCTTTTCCTTGAACATTTTTACTAGCAAACTGATCTTTCGCGTTCACCAAACACCAATTCTCATCAGCGCCATATACGGATTCTTATTCACTCGCTTCAAACACCAACACGTAAAGAACATTATCAACGAGAATTCTACATAATTTCACTAAATAAGTAATTTATTTATATCAACAGTTATAGTTTAAATTCTCAATTACACAAACTTACACGCATTTAACTCTTACTTGCTGACTTGCAACTCTTAACCAATATAATCCTAATTTGAATATCTCACTATTAACACGAATCAATTCACCTTAATTCAAAAAAGTGAAATTTAACAACTTACTACAAAAGTTAAGAGAAAAAAAATGTTAATTTGAAACAAATCTAAGGGACGTAACTCACTTGTTCTTAAAATAATATTCTTTCATTCAACATTTTATTCTCATACTAAAATTTTATTTACATACATACCAAAACTGAACTTTGTCATAGAGACTTTTCCTGAACTGACCTTTCAACTTATTAAATATTTTTTCGACACACTTGGTCGACAATTTTTTTGTGTGTACAGATATCAACCAACATTTGTTATTGTTATGTATAAAATTATTTGTTATTTTTATTCCTACACTGTTTGTTCTTTCTGGTTATTTAAAACTCTTTGCTCGTATTCAACTTTATTAAGTTTTGTTTTAGGATTTGGGTAGAATCTCGCAGCCATCACACATTCAAAACCTTCTGAAACGCATTTGATTTTTTAACCCATAAATCCCCAACAAAATTATGGAGACGGATCGGAGTTCTCTCAATGAGAATTGCAAGGAATGAAACTCTCAGCATAGAACTTACGGCTACATCTCGCCCGCCCAACTGTAAATTAATGAAATCTCGATGAGAGTCTGGTCTTTCTTTCTTTCTTTCTTTCTTTTAATTCTTTCTTTCTTTCTAGCAATGCTTCTGATATGTCTTTTCCATATTCCCACCTTCCAAAATCGAACAGATCATTATGTATGAGTTAATAATAGTGCATAAAATAAGTGCTAACTAATTAAGCAATTACGGAACTAATGAGCATATAAGGCTCCATCGTTCAGTCGGAGACGTTAGTGGTTATGGCTCGGTAATAGACTTTGATATGAACTGGAAACCCAGTCCTAAACAAGGAATAAATCTTTACTTCTGTCCGAAAAAAAAAAATTAATAATTTGCAGAAAGAGAAAAGAAAAATCAGTCGAGAATTACAAGATGAATGACAACAGCACCCAACCAGATATGGCAACATATCTCTCGTCGAGATCTCATCAAAAGACAAAAAATAAAAATGAAAGATGCTGGAGATATCATAGACTTACCATTAGAATCCCCAACGCCAAGAAAGGAATTATTGCGCAATGCCATTTCTCTAGTTAACGGTAAAGTGTTAATTAGAGTTTGGTCTGACGCAACAGAAAATTGGTCTCTTCCTGTCAGTCAGTATTAAACTGTGATTGGCTGAATTCGCTGGGACCAACATCAGTTGACTCATTCCCCCGTTTAACAGGTTTTTTTTCTCGGCTTTTTTTGGATATTTACTTTTTTTTATTCTTTTTACGCAGCTTGTTTTCTTTGATTTATGTTTATGGGTTTTTTAAAAAATTGAAAATGACTAAAACTACTGCTGGTTATATCTGAAATATTTTCAGTTCTGTTTACTAAGAATGTATATATACGCGTTCTGATGAAAAAGTTATCGGGACTCGTGCTATATAGCAAAAACTATAACACATATCCATGTAGCGTTAAAACTTTTGCAAGATAGTAACACTTTATCCAGCAAAGTTTCCATTGATGGAAGCATTCCTGGAACACCTTTTTTCTTTTGATTGTCGAATTTGATTTTTCGAAAGAGAAAACTTCCACAAGAGACGAGATCTGTGGAATATAGTGGTTGTCGGACATGAGAAAAATGTCTTTAACCAAAAACATGCTGAACAAGTCATGCATACTGATAGAACCCTTGTAGTGTGAAGAGAGAACCACGCTATATGACAGTGGTTGCCAGTCTTTGTTCTGTATGCCTCATTTACAGAAAGAAAATTTGATCGCACTTCAGCAAACTTTATGCGATGGGATGTAAATTCGAACAAAAAAATTAAGAGTTCGAGTGATAGATAATCACGGATTCGTTGTAAGAACAAGATTATTGATAACTCTCTCCTCTAATTTGCGGACACAAGTTAATGTATTGCGGATACCTGATACAAAGAGCTTTTCTCATAAGCATCTATAGCGCACATTTATAACTCTACCATTCGTCTGTGCATTGAATGATGTTGCCATATCTGGTTGGGTGCTGTTGTTATTCATCTTGTAATTCTCGACAAAGTCCAAATAGTTTTTCCTGATAGTTTTGGATATTTTCTTTTGTTATTCTTTTTACGTAGTTTATTTTCTTTGATTTATACTTATGAGTTTTAGAAAGATTCGCTAATGACTAAAACAACTGTTGTTTATAGCATATGGAAACCCTATCTGAAGTATTTTCAGTTCTATTTACTTAGAATGTATATATCTTCTTTTATGTGCTCTGTCCTTTCAGGGCGTAGGCGATCATGGCTTTCCACATCTCCCTATCCCTGGTGACTCTTAGCACACTTTCTTCTCTAACACTACGCAACCCCAGTTCTGTCATCCTTCTACTCAGGTCCTTCAAATAGGTTATCCGCTGCTTTCCCCTGTCTCTTTTTCTCTCTATCTGGCCTGTTAGTATCAGGTTCTCCAAGCTCTCCTTCCTCACTGCATGTCCCAGGAACTTTAGCTGCCTCTTCCTGATGTTCAGTATTAATTTTCTTTTTTGTTTCCTTCCTTTCCAAAACCTTATAATTGCTCACATGCTCGATACATGATATTCGCAGCATCCTTCTGCAGAACCACATTTCAGTTGCTTCAAGTTTTTTCTTCAGTCTTCTATGATATCGCCCAGCATTCACTGCCAAATTGAAGAACTGACATCACATAGCAATCCAGTACTCTCTTCTTTGTTTCTAGCAAAATTGTCCTGTTTCTTTGTGCTTTTGGATCTCAGGAATATAAATTAATAGAAACTGATGTGGTCACAAAGTGAGGGGTCAGTTTATATATTGATTGTAATATGGAACTGATCCTCCACTTTATATCCAGTCTGCTTCTGTAGCACCATATTTTGGTTGCTTCTTAATGCTTTACTCAACTTCTTCGCCATGCTAATTCGCCTTCGGATCTCTGTGTCGCACTTTCTACCTTCTGTTACAAACTTCCCAGGTATTTAAATTTTTGTACTTGCTTAATTTTAGTATCCCCAACCTGTATTTGGCATTTTGGGCTGCCCTTGTTGCTGATGACCATGCATTCGGTTTTCTTGCAGTTTATTTGTAGTCCTTTCTTGTCACTCTCTTTAGCTACCTTCTGTATACGAGGTCTGAAAAATAAGTATCGAGGTTTGTTTTATATCGAAAATTATAACACATATCCACGCGGTATTAAACCTCCTGCGAGTGAGTCATTCTGAATCCATACACATTTTATCAAGCGAAGTTTCCACTGAGGAAAGTATTAATGAAGCTCTTTATTTTTCTTGCTGACAGCTGCCTTGACGCATTCCCTTGCATTTCAACGATATCCTGAAATCCATCTTGTACATTTCTTGTGGGATTTGATTTTTCGAAAGAGGAAACTTCCGCAAGAGGCAAGATCTGTGGAATATAGTGGTTGTCGGATATGGGGAAAGTTTTCTTTAGACAAAAACTGCTGAACAAGTCATAGTCACTGATGGAACCTCTGTGGGGTGAATAGACAACCACGCCCTACAACTGTAGTTCCCAACTATTTTTCTTTGCATCTCATTCACGGGAATAAAATTTGAGCGCGCCTCACTAAATTTTATGTGATAGAAAGTACATTTAAAAATAAAGAAAAAAAAAACAAACAAATAAAAAACACAAAAACAAACTAAATGTAGATAACTGTGGATTCCATATAAAAACAATAACTTTGATAAATCTCTCCTCCAATTTGCAGAGGTTAGTCACTATATTCCTAATACATCATAGAATAAAAAAATATCACTGATAAAATCGGTCAATTATTATAACTATTTATACTGGGACTTATGCATGCAATTTTATTTTATAATCATTTTACTCAAAGCAAGGCAGGACTACTATTGGTGTGCAGGTGAGAGAAAAAAAAAACAAGGTACTGGGGATTTTGAAGAAAAGGCAAGAGTGGGATAAGAATCAAGGCGATAGAAGATGGAAATTGATGTTGCATTTAAACTTTTGGAGGTTGTCGCCATCAGGAAAGCAAGTAAACAGTAAGGAATTTCACCAGCGGGAAGTGCGAACAAAATATTAGTGTAGAAGAGGCGGTTACATTTAACAATTTCAATGGTAATCGGGTGAGACCTTGTTGCCAACTATTTAGTCAGTCAGTTAAGTGCCATACGTGAAACATGCTTGGGCGATCATGTCTCGAAAGAGACATGACTAACTGGGCAGAAGATTATCCCGCAGTTGGTTGCCATTGCTTTCTGCGGTAGACTGGTTGCCAGCCAAGGCTATAGAAGCCAATCGGTCCTGTTATTTAACCCATTACTGGAAGGAATAGACGGATTAATACCTTTCCCAAGGGTATTTGCGCGTAAGTGAATGCAATGAATTTAACTGGAATTCGAACTCGGCTCCCCGATTTCTCGTTCCGGGCCGATATCCACTGCAGTAACACGCGTAAATACATGTGTTTATGGAACGAGGGAAAAAAGCTTCTCAGAGCAGCTACCATGAAAATGCTTGTAGAAAAGACAGAGGGAAGCCACATCACGCTGGTGAGAAAGGGACTGAAGGCGAGCTGCTAATTCAGGATCTATTATATTGCTGATCCTCTTTTGGATATTGTCGAGAACTTTATGATGAATAGCAGGAGCATCCAACCAGATATGGTAAGTGAATGCAATGCGCGGACGAATGGTAGATTTATAAATGAGCAAAACTGATACTGACAAGAAAAAAATCCCTGGCTTGACACAGTGACCCAACTTTCCTAGCAGTAGATGCAGCTATGTATTATATGTAGCTATTCCATTTGAGATCATTCCAGAAAGTAAGGCCAGTGTGTTTCTCTCTAGAAGACTAGCGTCGTCGATTCTGATATTAGTCAAGAAATGGTGGTTAAATGAGAACAGTTTCGTTTTGGACGTATTAAAATTTACGAGCCATTTTTATATCCCATTCAATCACCGATTTTTTGGTAATTTTCAAGGGCACAGGCAAATTTATTTTGTTAGCCTTGGTAGATTTTTTATTGAGACGGGAGTAAATGGTGATGCCATCTGTATAGATTCCTTCTTGGTAACTGATTACATCAGGAAGATCATTGATGAAGATCAGAAAAGGCGTAGGACCTAGGATAAAGCCTTGAGAGACGTTCGTGTTCGTATGAAAGGATCTGGAATCTTGCCCTTCATTTTATGATTTGTTAGGAATCATTGGATTAAAGCAATCCTCCAGAAATACCGTAGCTTTGAAGCTTGCACTGAACACCAGTATGCCAAATTACAAACAATCCATAATATTTTAAGTTTTAAGTTCATATCTATTTAGCCTTTTTGAAATTGCTTCTAATCCTTTGATTGTCTTTCAATCATTCCTCCTCACCTGCTACCCACTTCCGTCGTAACCATGAGACGCGCCGAACCGTTTCAGAACCAAAGATTGAAGCTACATCACGTCGTTGAGAAAGTAACTGAAGGCGAGTTGCTAAGTCAGGATCGATTATATTGTAGATTTTTTTATAATCGTGACGTCCGAAGCAAGGCATTTTATTGTCACTGTTGAGCAGGGGGTTACATATGAGGTAAGTTATGAGAAAGAGTGACAGGTTACAGGGTTTTGTCAGGAAGAGGGTAGGAGAAGGATGAGAATACTGATGAGAGTGGAGTGAACGAAGAAAAAAGCTTGAGAAAAAGAGAGAGAGAGAGAGAGAGAGAGAGATAAGAGGAGGAAGCAAGTTAGTGAGATTGTAGATGAGTATTGACTTTACATTTGAATTCTTGAAGATTGTAGCTGTCAGAAAAGCAAGTAAACAGGAAAGAATTCCACAGGCAGGAAGTGAGAGAGAAGAAGCTGATGGAGTAGAATTTACGTTTACAATTTATTGGTTTCACAGTAAAAGGGTGGGACCTAGTTGCTAATCTTGTGGCTCGAGCGAATTCATGTATGGTGGTACCAGTGAGCTGAGTTCATCTGAGCAGAAGCCATGAAAGTATTTGTAGAAGAGACACAGGGAAGCCACGTTGCGCCGGTGAAAAAGTGACTGTATCGGAGCTGTCAAGTCGGGATCGATCACATTACAGATTCTTCGTTGGATTTTGTCAAGGACCCCTAGGTGGATAACAGGAACATCCGACCAGATATGGCAGCAGTATTCAATGCACGGTCGGATGGTAGATTTGTATATATGCAGGATTGTTTCAGACGGGAAAAACTTCCTGGCTCTGTACAGAAAACCGATCTTCTTAGCAGCGGATTTAGCTATGGACTCTATATAGTCATTCCACTTGAGGTCTGTCGTAAGAGTTAACCCGAGGAGGCGCAGTATTCCTTATTTTGGATTTTGTCGAGAACTTCAAGATGAATAGCAGGAGCATCCGACCAGATATGGCAACCCTGTGCACGAACGGTATATTTTATAAATGTGCTACACACTTCTCTTCCAAGCGCATCTATGAACAACAGAAGTGAACAAGAACGCTATAACTTACTTTTTATCTGCGGCAGAGTTTAAGGTTCATCAGTGTCAAACGGATTGGGTCTGCATACTTGAGTTTCGTTATCCATAGCATTAAGCCCGATCATAATTTTTTCTTTTTTTACAGAACCTCGTATCTTATTATAATAAACTTTATTTTTAGTTAGTGCACGTGTTCGAGTCCTCATCCGTATTATTAATTATTTTACGCAATGAAATGAACAACGATTTCTTAAATAAGACTTCTCAATAACATTAACTCTCGATTAGTAAAAAACTGGTTGGTTACATTAAATGCCTTGAATACTAAACTAGTTACATTCCATCAACATCGATCTACCTTCGGTCACGATAAACAGATATCTCATCAAGGAGGCTTCGTGCCTTGATATAATACTGGGCCTCAAACTTACAACAGACCACAAGGGGAACACTTATATACGACCCATTGCAGGTAAAATGATCGGCTCCCTACACCGCTTTAGAAAGTACCTGACTCCTTTGTATGCAGCATATAAATGTTCATTTTGATCATAAATGCTCGACTGAAGAATGTGACATCACATATTTAATAACATTCCTGAATTATGTGCAGTAACCAGGACAGGGTTTCATAAAATATTTTCTGCGTAAAGTAAATGGTTGTTTATACCCAATACATCTATATATTTGTCTATATTTTTGACCAGTTGAATACCCTGCATTCACTTAAGCACTGGTACCCTTGGGAAAGGTATTAATCCGTCCCTTTCCTCCAGTTATGGGTTAAATAACAGGGTATGACTTGGGGACTGTCCTTAAAACAAATCCCAATGAATCTTGATACTCGAAAAGAAAAAGTATTACCAGACACAAAACTTATATAAAAAACAACAATAAATTGTTGAAAGAAAAAGGTATTACCAGCATTAAATAAATAAAATTCAGTTGGCAATAAATGACCTGCCGAGGTTGATATGTTATTGAACAGGTGAAGAGGCTTATCCCTTGTTTTCTGTTTAGGATGCGGTTTTCGGTTTTCTCTTTTCCAATCTTCTCCCTTTTTTTTTTTTCAATTGGAGTAGAAGACTAAACTATCGCCCGGTTCACACTCCACCCACGTCTATTGAACAGGTGAAGAGGGTCATCCCTTGTTTCCTGTTTAGGATGTGGTTTCCGGTTTTCTCTTTTCCAATCTTTTCACTCCTATGTAGCCCAGCCCTCTGCACATCAGTGGCGTTACCGCCTTGCTCTAGGCGATATGATTTTAAAAAAATATATATATTTTTGAGATGAGGTATTTTATTGCTATCCTCGACCATTATAAGAGCCATATCAGGCCGAAAATGGAGTACTGTTGTGTTTTTTTTTTTGCTGGGGGGGGGGCGAGAGCTGCCTACTTCTCACTTTCCAGTCTTGATAGAATTCAAGAATGTCTGCAGGTCCTTTTTGGGGAATAATTATTTTCCACCATCCAACTTGTCTTTCACAAGAACGATGTGGCAAGTCTTTCTCTGCTCTGTCGTTACTAATATGAAAAGTGCTCGGACGAACTATATTCCTTAGTTCCGCCAGGTCTAACCTTGATGGTGAAGACTGGACATGGCCATTCACATTTCCTTCAAACCACCCACATTCCACGTTTCACTCAAACAGCTTCTTCCCGCGAACTACCGCTCTATTTGAACAAACTTCCAAGTGGATTTTTTCTCGATTACTACAATCTTAACCTGTTCAAGTATAGAATTAACCACTATCTTCCCCTCCTATCAATATATGCTACTCAACGTAAATCTCTACATCGAGTGTCTCTCGTGCCTTCTATTGGGTGAACCCTACAATAAAAAAAATAAAAAAAAGACTGATTACCCACATCTTATCCTTTCTTCATCTCTGGGCTAA
Source organism: Ascarosepion bandense (assembly GCA_037127315.1). Taxonomy (NCBI): domain Eukaryota; kingdom Metazoa; phylum Mollusca; class Cephalopoda; order Sepiida; family Sepiidae; genus Ascarosepion; species Ascarosepion bandense. Next base: position 791,561 of record JBBBDQ010001194.1, read on the forward strand.
TTACTATGACCTGTATCAATAACATCCTTATTATCTTCAAAAAGTTATAATTTCTGGCCTTAAATAACCTGTAATGTGTTGATAAGCCGTCAAAAACAAATCAATCAATCAATACAGTACTCTCAATATCTATTTGAAGGAGCTACATTTCTGTTGCGTCAAATTTCCTTTTCATCTTTGAGGAAATTGTCTAGCTTGCACTCTCATATAAGAGGAGTGATATTACGTAGTTCGGTAGTATTTTCTTTGTTCTCACAAAAAATGTCTTGTTTTTTCAATACTTTGCTTAGCTTTTAGAAATCATATATCGCTACTGCAATGTACCTTTTCCATAGCTTGTTAAAACACTTCCAAAGTAGTTAAATTTTTTATTTATGTGTTTATTTTCAATTTTTCGAATTTGAAGTTCGTATCTTGCTGGCATTTAAATCAGTATCAAAAGTCAAATTTTCAAGTGATCGCTCTCTGAATTCTTTTTCGTCAAGACACAAAAATTATTTTAATGAAGTATAACCTAATAGGTTTCCTAGTAACAAAATCAAAGTTTTGTGACATTTCGACATTTGTTCTAATTTTAAATATTGCTTCGTCTTGAACGATGACGTTTTGCCGACATTTTGCCGACATTTTGTTACATCAGTTTCGACTTCAAAAACGCGACTTTGCGTGTCAAACAACAATTTAACAACATTTCTGTTCATTTTTATTTTTTATTTCTTTCTTTTACACCCATTTGCATGTTGTTGTATTTATTTTTCTTGCATATTTCACTGATGCTCAGACAAACACCGGGACTATGTTTACTTTGAATATACCTTTCAAGTAAAAGACTAACTGCACCATTCATTTCCTATCTTTACTTACGTCCCTACGGCACACGTGCAAAAACAGAAGAAAAACACTTACACATGGGTTTGAAATACGAGTAACATACCCGCCCAAAAGAGAACAGACTTTATTTATAGCTCCTTTGACAACTACAGTTCTTATACCATGAATTATAATCGCTCGAGTTCATTTCAAAAGACATTATGTACATTGTAGGCGTATCTGTTTTGGGATAATGCTTAAGGAGTTGCTTTAGTTGACACGTTTTACTAAGGAGAGAGTTCAATCTTTGAACTTAGATATGAACGACAAATGGCTACCAATAGATCCAGTATAAGCCCAAGTAATGTTTACTTTAGACTCGAGTATAAGCTCAACGTTTCTGAATGAATTCAAGACTAAACAAGACCCATTTTTGTCAACAGACTCAAGTTTAAACAGGACTAGTATTTACCTAAAACTCAAATATAAATCCAGCAAATGTGTTGTATCTCCGAAGTGGACGTACGATACCTGATGATGTGTGCGGAAGTATTTACGGAACAATATCCGTGCTAATGGATATTAAGTAAAAACCAGACAAATACAGATAAGGCAGAACAGCAATAATTAGAAAGAGAGGAGAGGTTAAGTTGTTAGAGTCGCAGAGAGAACAGTCCGATAATAATCGTCAATGACATTCTTTACGTCATCCACACGTGGGCAGAAGCTCAAGGTAGATGCGGTACAAGGCCAACTAACGTGGGTAAAACGGAGCCCGTAATCTGGGACTAAAACTATTGTCGGCTTTTCTCCATACAAGAGTACTCTTCGGCGGAGCCTTGTCTGTGTTCCTCTCTGCCTTCGGGTAGAGAGTCCGACAAAGTTAACGACTCACATACGCAGTCGATCCCATCGGACTGTCAATGACACTCTGAATGCTGACTGTTATTAATCCTTATTTATACAGCTATTTCGATCCACAGACCATTCCAACTTTGAGAGCGCTAGAGGGGTGTAAGCTGCTCTACAACAAAATGTTTATCCTTAAACTCAAGTATAGACTTTAGTAGATCTCAAGTATAAACCCGACGAATGCTTGCCTATAGACTCAAATATAAGCGTTAACAATGTTTCCCTAAGAACGTAGCTTCTCTGTAATTATTGTGATGAACTTTGCTTCATGGTATCTATCTTTTATCGCATTTCTCACTCGAGGAATTCTGTTCTAGTTTCTTGCTTTTCACTCAACTTTGATCTTCAAAAATATAAATGAAATGTCACTCGTTATCTTTTGTTTTGTTAATTCCTGTTCTTGTATTGTTATTTCCTCTTAATGAGTATTTATCATATTCTGTAACACTCAGTAGCCACTTGCGTCTTAGTGGCTTTATTGCTTTTAATTGGGTGAAATGATTAAAAGTTTCAAGACTAAGCAAAACCAATTCTTACCAATAGAATCAAGTATAAACATAACTATTATTTACCTATAACCTCAAGTATAAACATAACTATTATTTACCTATAGCCTCAAGTATAAACATAACTATTATTTACCTATAGCCTCAAGTATAAAGATAACTATTATTTACCTATAGCATCAAGTACAAAACATGGTAAATGTTTACTCATAGACTTAGCTATACATGATTAATGCTTACCTGACTAATAGCTATAACTAATTAATGTTTACTTATATATACAAGTATAAGCACAAACAATGTTTTCCTATGAACTCGAAACTAAGCAAAACAAATCTTTACTTGAAGACTCAGGTATAATTTCGACGTTACTTAAACGTCTGATACGGGTTTTATATATCTTATGAAAAAGTCACCCATACGAACATAAAATTCTCAGTCAGTCAGTTAATTTTCATGCATGATATTCGCTTGGGCGATAATGTATCTTTCAATCCATGTCTGACTAGACGGAAGATTTTCCTGCAGTAGGTTACCCTTTTTTTCTGCGGTAGTCAACCAAGGCTATAGAACCCAATCTGTTCTGCTATTTAACCTATAGCTGGAGATAGAAGAGATGGATTCCTACCTTTCCAAATGGTACTTGCGTGTAAGTGAATGAAACGAATTCAATTAGAATTCGAACCTGGCTCTACCGATTTCCCATTTCGTGCCGATATCCCTTACACCACAACGCAACATAAGACATTCCAACAAACTAAAACTATTATATCAAATACCACTACATTCAAATTAGCAATTAAGGGAAAACACTTCATAGAAGAAATTCAGGTGATATAAGCCCATTCATTCTATTACGGCTAGATACAGGACACTAACACAAAATCAAAAATAAACCAACAGCCGAAAGGTCGTGAAAATGGCAGCAATGTAAAAAAAAAACTTTTTCATGATACATAACTTGACACTGGCGTTTGTTTTAGTTCTGATTCTTGGTGTGTTCTAATTATTAAATATTACTTCGTATAATTGCGAATCAAATGTTGAATTCACAAATGAATGTCTTAAAGATGGAAGAGGAAAAGTCGCACTTTCACCATATTACGTTCGACGAATTTCGGAAAAAATTAAACCTTGGAATCGTGACAAAAAACAAAAAAATACAAAACAATAAATAAAATGTTAATGTCTATATTTGGATCATGTTCTAGCTGTTCAAACCGTCAAAATTTGGGCAGATTGTGTCAGAGTTATTTCAGCGTTGCAACCTTCCGACGTCAATAAAGATGCTGTGCTTGCCATCATGAAGAATGAACTAAACGTGTTGACGGAAGAGATTGCTAAGAGTTTGAAAATCGATATTACAACTGTCTTTTGAAGACTTTGGTTCAATAGAAACAATCGGTTTTCGCAAATCGTAAAGGTGTCATTTTCCACCACGTCAACGCAAAACCGTAAGTTGAGCTTGCAGAAGGTTAAAGATTTGAAATGGGGGAAACTTTGCATCTTCCACTGTATTCTATTTACTTGGCTGCTTCAGATGCTTATTTGTTCCGGTCTTTACCGAAAAATTTAAGCTCCAAAAGCAATAAAATAGAATATGATATCGACACTTTACAGACAACTGAAAACCTCTCAAATGACCTCAGATAGAAAGACTAGATTGAATCCATAGCTGCATCTACTGCTTGGAAGTTTGGTTCACTGTGTCAGGCCAGAAAGGTTTTTTCTTATCAGAATCCATTTTACACATTTATAAATCTACCATTTGTCAGGGCACTGAATACTGTTGCCATATCTCGTCGGGTGCTCAGGCTATTCATTTTGTGGTTCTCGACAAAATACAAAGGAGGATATGCAAAATAATGAGTCCTGACTTACTAGCCCAGCTTCAATCGCATTCTTACTGACGTGATGTGGCTTCCCCTCTGTCTTTTTTAAAACTAGTTTGCTGGCAACTGCTTTGATGAGCGTTTTTACCTGGCACCTCGACCATATGTATTTACTCATGCTACTGTGCGTTGTGGTGCAGTGGATATCGGCTCAGAACGAGAAATCGGGGAGTCGAGTTCGAATTCCAGTTAAATTCCATGCATTCACTTACGCGGAAATTCCCTTAGGAAAGGTATTATTTATTTTTCATCCCTCCAGTTATGGGTTAAATAACAGGACAGATCTAGTTCTATATCAATTGCCATCTTTTTTCTACTTGACTCCCATCCATCTCTTATCATTTCTTTGACACTCTTGTGCCTTTTGTATTCTCTCACTGTAACCCACAGCACACCAGTGGTATTTCTGCCTTGCTTGGGGTGAAATGATTATCTCGCTGTAGGTTGCCATTACTTTCTGCTATAGACTGGTTGAACCCAATCTGTCTAATTATTGAATCCATAATTGGAGGGAAAAGACAGATTAATAACTTTCCCAAGGGAAAAGAAATTCAGGTGATATAAGCCCATTCATCCTACTACGGCTAGATATACGGATACTAACACAAAATCAAAAATAAACCAACAGCCGAAAGGTCGTGAAAATGGCAGCAAAGATGAGGACAATAGTCTGAACAATTTAAAAAATCTTTTTCATGATACATAACTTGACACTGGCGTTTGTTTTAGTTCTGATTCTTGGTGTGTTCTAATTATTAAATATTACTTCGTATAATTGCGAATCAAATGTTGAATTCACACATGAATGTCTTAAAGATGATTAATACCATTGGGAAAGGTATGAATCCATCTCTTCTATCTCCAGCTATAGGTTAAATAGCAGGGCAGATTGGGTTCTATAGCCTTGGTTGAATACCGCAGAAGAAAAAAGGGTAATAAAGAATAACCTACTAGGTTTCCTAGTAATTTTTTTTCATCTTAAAACGTACGTAAGTGAATGCTAGGAATCCAACTATGTACTTGAATAATTTTCTCTATTTTTTTATCGTGTGTATGTAAAATTTTGTTTTTAATTTTCTAATCATTCACTAATATTTGAAATGATCTAATATTTCATTTTCTAATTTTAGTTTATTATTCATAGATTCTTCGTAGCATACAAACATTTTTCTTAAAGTTTCACTTCTGACTTCGGTGTTTAGTGCCTTCATCTTTGAGTTCTGCCAAATGCGGAGAAAGTTTGGGGTACTAAATTCGTATCACGCGTAGACAGTGCCCCGCAAAAATGTTAAATTATTTTAAAAAAATTAAAGAAAATCTTGAATCAAGAAAATGTTCAAATTGGGGAACAATTTTAAATTCTCTAATCCTTCCTTTGTAAAATATTTCCTTAAAATGTCATCCTTGCCGACATGTCCAGTCCATGCCAGTCTCAGCATTTTGCTGTAAAACCACATTTCTGTAGCTTCGAGTCTCTTCTTCATCTATCTAAACATATTTATAAATGCAACTTTATCTCTCTGTGTGTGTTGTGTGTGTCCCCGTTACCTATAGACTCCGAAACGGATGAACCGATTTTCTTGAAAATTTACACAGTTGTACTATAAGCATCTGCGAGTGTTCTTCGCTTGGTTTTGTGTCGAGGTACCCGCGATAAATATCGAAAATCGAAAAAATCAGCTTATAGAAGGAGTGGTCCGATTTTAATCGAATTTGATGCACACATAGACAAAGACATAAGAAACGATATTCAGAAGTTTCAAGGTTGCAGTTCTTACAATAGTGCAGAACATCGATAATATATATATATAAAAGTCAAGATGTTTGTGTGTGTGTCTTTATCCACCTGTATGTCTGTATTTTTTTAGCCGTTTTATTTTAGTTTTTGCTTCGGGTTTTGGCTCTAAGTAGGTATAATTGTAGTTCTTAGTCTCAGTCATGATACCATTTACTCAGAGGACTTATTTAGCCTTCAAAATTCAGTTTACAACGAAAAACACTTATTTGATATGGATACCAGGAAATCAAAATTTGACTTACATCCATTCATTTTTCTTTCAGTCAACGGTTTCGCTTTAAATGGAAGCAACTATTGCATTTTAGTCTTTCGTGCCAACGTCCAAAGAGTCTGAGCTCCAGGACCATGGATTAGTTTTAAAGCTTTCATTACACCCGAGCAACGCCGGGCTATACTGCTAGTCTGCCATATAGAAGAACTGATATAACGTAACAGTTCAATATTTTTTCTTTGTTTCAAACGGAATTTTCCTGTTTCTTAATACTTTGCTTAGCTTTTAGAAAGAAAATTTCATTATTTCAGTAAATGTTCGGATTTTGGTGTAATTTTGCAGATATTTACATTTTCATAACTGCTTGATTTTGCCATCTCCAATTTTGTAGTTAACATCCTGGATTAGTTCTCTTTGCAAATCATATACTCTGTCTTACACACCCTTGTGCAAAAACGAATATTTTTTTTCCGAATATCTTTCACACTTTCCCTAATCACATATCTGTTGTTTCTTGGCGTTGTTTTCCCCTTCCGACCGCATTTTCCCTTACCTTTTGGTCTGATGAATCTAGTTTGTTTCTTCACCTTGTTGACACGACTGACAGTTGAAAGGCTGACACCAACAATATCCGCGATCTCTCTTTAAGGCTTGTCAGTGTGTTTGTGCAGCGTTACAATTTTCGTACGCTTCCTTTGGGTAACATCCATCGCAGTCAATGACCGTAAGACAACTAATCGACAGTCGAGACTGAATAATGTCTGAGGGTGACAAAAATCTGATACAATCACAGATGACGCAATATTTTTCAAGGCTAAGCAGATTTCATCATACACCCCGAAAATGTTTTCATATTAATCCACAACACTGCAAATGACCTAACCTGATGAAAAGATAGAAATCGATTACACCCTGTCACTCCAGTGGGTCTAAAACTGACCGCATGGTGACAGAAAGGAAACTAACGTAGGTGTTTCTATTAATTTGCACAAGGGTGTATATCGCAAAGCAGACAATGTATTTCTAGAGAATGAAATAGTTGAGGGTACAAAAGTGAACTGAAGAAGAATAGTCGAGTTTAAGTTCAATGTCTTGGCTGTTCAATGTTTAGCGGGTCACATCCAATACATTAAAAACGAAACTCATCAGCGAACTAACCCTGAATTTTTGTCTATCGCAATGAACGTGTGTTTCCCAAGAAGACCCCGTGCCTTAAACGTCGATTGACGCTTACGCTTACCCCACACCTCAAGAGGAACTCTGATATACGATCCAACATTATTCTTCTTCTATGTGCCCTGTCCCTTCAGGACGTAGGCGATCATGGTTCTCCACGTCTCCCTATCCCTTGTGGCTCTTAGTATGTTTGAGCCTGTTGCTCCTGGCAACCCCCGTTCCGTCATCCCCCTGATCAGACCTTGCAAATATGTTATCCGCTGCCTTCCTCTGTCTCTCCTTCCTTCTATCTGACCAGTCAGTATCAGGTTCTCCAGACTCTCTTTCCTCATTGCATGTCCAAGGAACTTCAGTTGTCTTTTCCTGATGCTAAGCATCAATTTCCTTTTTGTTTTCATTCTTTCCAACACCTCCTCGTTGCTTGCATGCTCAGTCCACGATATCCGCAGCATCCTTCTGTAGAACAACATTTCCGCTGCTTCAAGTTTTGTCCTCATTTTCGATGATATTGTCCAGCATTCACTGCCGTATTGAAGAACTGACATCACGTAGCAGTCTAGAACTATTTTCTTCGTTTCTATTGAGATTTTGCTGTGTGTTAGTATTTTGCTTATCTTCTAAAGATCGTAAAAAGAATGGTCGGAGTACCTGACACCGGCTGCTATGCTCTGATTTTACAAGAGACAAATTCGGTTGAAAATAATGTACTGCGGCCATATTTGAGCTGAAGATGCCCAGTCTTATATTTCCAACATTTGAAACAATACGATCCAACTAATGGAATCAATATATTGAACAAGGCCTATATGGTCCAAGGCACAATCTTGATGACTTGTGATTAAGTGTGTTGTTGCTATTATGTTGCAGCTATGATGATCAAACATAAGTTACATTTTCCGGGTAGGATGCACAATCTGAATTGTTCAACATTTTGAACAACGTCTATTCGCTCAAACGCACGGTCGGGATGACTTGTGACAACAGACCCAATTTCAATTATATTGCAAATGTGTTGAGCGAACCTTAGTGACAGTTCCCGGGTTAAGCGCATAATATGGTAAGATTAATTTTCTGAACAAGGCCAATAGACTTCAGCGTACGGTCATTATGGCTTGTGACTACATCCGTATCCAATTATATTGTAACTATGATGGGCGGAACTTAAAGTTTCGGGAAGAGAATTTATAACCTCGTGTAGTCAACATTTTTAATGAGGCCCCCAACACGTGGTCTGGTTGGCCTGTGCCTACACCCGCTATTCCAATTATATTGTAAGTATACTGATCACAATTTCTCAAGGAGAGCGCATAATCTGGTGTGTTCATCATTTCGAACAAATCTTGTGACTACTTCCATTGTTCTAATACAAAGTTAGTATCTTGCTCACTTCTAATGCTGACAACCATATATTCTCCCTTCTTATAACTGGTGTTTAGTCCTTTTTTTCTTGCTTTATTTTATTTGGTCTCTTCCTCTTGCTGACAACCATACATTCTGTCTTCTTACAATTGATGTTTAGTCCTTTCTTCTCACTTTCCTTTACTTGGTCTCTTCCTCTTGCTGATTACCATACATTCTGTCTTCTTACAATTAATGTTTTGTCCTTTCTTTCTCTCTTTCCTTTACTTGGTCTCTTCCTCTAAGTTGACAACCATACATTCTGTTCTACAATTGATGTTTAGTCCTTTCTTCTCACTTTCCTTTACTTGGTTCTTACTTTGCTGATAACCATACATTCTGTCTTCTTACAATTGATGTTTTGTCCTTTTCTTCTCTCTTTCCTTTACTTGGTCTCTTCTCTTGCTGACAACCATACATTCTGTCTTCTTACAATTGATGTTTAGTCATTTCTTCTCACTTTCCTTTACTTGGTCTCTTCCTCTTTGCTGACAACCATACATTCTGTCTTCTTACAATTGATGTTTAGTCCTTTCTTCTCACTTTCCTTTACTTGGTCTCTTCCTTTTGCTGACAACCATACATTCTGTCTTCTTACAATTGATGTTTAGTCATTTCTTCTCACTTTCCTTACTTGGTCTCTTCCTTTTGCTGACAACCATACATTCTGTCTTCTTACAATTGATGTTTAGTCATTTCTTCTCACTTTCCTTTACTTGGTCTCTTCCTTTGCTGACAACCATACATTCTGTCTTTACAATTGATGTTTAGTCATTTCTTCTCACTTTCCTTTACTTGGTCTCTTCCTCTTGCTGACAACCATACATTCTGTCTTCTTACAATTGATGTTTAGTCATTTCTTCTCACTTTCCTTTACTTGGTCTCTTCCTCTTTGCTGACAACCATACATTCTGTCTTCTTACAATTGATGTTTAGTCCTTTCTTCTCACTTTCCTTTACTTGGTCTCTTCCTCTTGCTGACAACCATACATTCTGTCATCTTACAATTGACGTTTAGTCCTTTTTTCTCGCTTTTCTTTATTTGGTCTCTTTACTCTTGCTGACAACCATACATTCTGTCTTCTTACAATTGATGTTTAGTCCTTTCTTCTCACTTTCCTTTACTTTGTCTCTTCCTCTTGCTGACAACCATACATTCTGTCATCTTACAATTGACGTTTAGTCCTTTTTTTCTCGCTTTTCTTTATTTGGTCTCTTACTTCCTTGCTGACAACCATACATTCTGTCTTCTTACAATTGATGTTTAGTCCTTTCTTCACTTTCCTTTACTTGGTCTCTTCCTCTTGCTGACAACCATACATTCTGTCTTCTTACAATTGATGTTTAGTCATTTCTTCTCACTTTCCTTTACTTGGTCTCTTCCTCTTGCTGACAACCATTCTGTCTCCTTACAATTGATGTTTAGTCCTTTCTTCTCACTTTCCTTTACTTGGTCTCTTCCTCTTGCTGACAACCATACATTCTGTCTTCTACAATTGATGTTTAGTCCTTTCTTCACTTTCCTTTACTTGGTCTCTTCCTCTTGCTGACAACCATACATTCTGTCATCTTACAATTGACGTTTAGTCCTTTTTTTCTCGCTTTTCTTTATTTGGTCTCTTACTCTTGCTGACAACCATACATTCTGTCTTCTTACAATTGATGTTTAGTCCTTTCTTTCACTTTCCTTTACTTGGTCTCTTCCTCTTGCTGACAACCATACATTCTGTCATCTTACAATTGACGTTTAGTCCTTTTTCTTCGCTTTTCTTTATTTGGTCTCTTACTCTTGCTGACAACCATACATTCTGTCTTCTTACAATTGATGTTTAGTCCTTTCTTCTCACTTTCCTTTACTTGGTCTTTACTCTGCTGACAACCATACATTCTGTCATCTTACAATTGACGTTTAGTCCTTTTTTCGCTTTTCTTTATTTGGTCTCTTACTCTTGCTGACAACCATACATTCTGTCTTCTTACAATTGATGTTTAGTCCTTTCTTCTCACTTTCCTTTACTTGGTCTCTTCCTCTTGCTGACAACCATACATTCTGTCTTCTTACAATTGATGTTTAGTCATTTCTTCTCACTTTCCTTTACTTGGTCTCTTCCTCTTGCTGACAACCATACATTCTGTCTCCTTACAATTGATGTTTAGTCCTTTTCTTCTCACTTTCCTTTACTTGGTCTCTTCCTCTTGCTGACAACCATACATTCTGTCTTCTTACAATTGATGTTTAGTCCTTTCTTCTCACTTTCCTTTACTTGGTCTCTTCCTCTTGCTGACAACCATACATTCCTTGTCATCTTACAATTGACGTTTAGTCCTTTTTTCTCGCTTTTCTTTATTTGGTCTCTTACTCTTGCTGACAACCATACATTCTGTCTTCTTACAATTGATGTTTAGTCCTTTCTTCTCACTTTCCTTTACTTGGTCTCTTCCTCTTGCTGACAACCATACATTCTGTCTTCTTACAATTGATGTTTAGTCCTTTCTTCTCACTTTCCTTTACTTGGTCTCTTCCTCTTGCTGACAACCATACATTCTGTCATCTTACAATTGACGTTTAGTCCTTTTTTCTCGCTTTTCTTTATTTGGTCTCTTACTCTTGCTGACAACCATACATTCTGTCTTCTTACAATTGATGTTTAGTCCTTTCTTCTCACTTTCCTTTACTTGGTCTCTTCCTCTTGCTGACAACCATACATTCTGTCATCTTACAATTGACGTTTAGTCCTTTTTTCTCGCTTTTCTTTATTTGGTCTCTTACTCTTGCTGACAACCATACATTCTGTCTTCTTACAATTGATGTTTAGTCCTTTCTTCTCACTTTCCTTTTACTTGGTCTCTTACTCTTGCTGACAACCATACATTCTGTCATCTTACAATTGACGTTTAGTCCTTTTTTCGCTTTTCTTTATTTGGTCTCTTACTCTTGCTGACAACCATACATTCTGTCTTCTTACAATTGATGTTTAGTCCTTTCTTCTCACTTTCCTTTACTTGGTCTCTTCCTCTTTGGTTGACAACCATACATTCTGTCTTCTTACAATTGATGTTTAGTCATTTCTTCTCACTTTCCTTTACTTGGTCTCTTCCTCTTGCTGACAACCATACATTCTGTCTCCTTACAATTGATGTTTAGTCCTTTCTTCTCACTTTCCTTTACTTGGTCTCTTCCTCTTGCTGACAACCATACATTCTGTCTTCTTACAATTGATGTTTAGTCCTTTCTTCTCACTTTCCTTTACTTGGTCTCCTTCCTCTTGCTGACAACCATACATTCTGTCATCTTACAATTGACGTTTAGTCCTTTTTTTTCTCGCTTTTCTTTATTTGGTCTCTTACTCTTGCTGACAACCATACATTCTGTCTTCTTACAATTGATGTTTAGTCCTTTCTTCTCACTTTCCTTTACTTGGCTTCTCTTCCTCTTGCTGACAACCATACATTCTGTCATCTTACAATTGACGTTTAGTCCTTTTTTCTCGCTTTTCTTTATTTGGTCTCTTACTCTTGCTGACAACCATACATTCTGTCTTCTTACAATTGATGTTTAGTCCTTTCTTCTCACTTTCCTTTACTTGGTCTCTTACTCTTGCTGACAACCATACATTCTGTCTTCTTACAATTGATGTTTAGTCATTTCTTTCTCACTTTCCTTTACTTGGCCTTTTCCTTTGACTAACACCATGCATTCTGTCTTCTTACAACTGATGTTTAGTCCTTTCTTCTCGCTTTCTATGATTGCGTTCAGTAGGTATTCCAGCGGTTTGATTTCTGCGACACTTGTCAGCACTGATTCATCTGTATATCATTGGTATAAACATATTGTTTGGTTGTTAATCTTTCAATGGTTGAAACTGCTAAAGACTGAAATTGTTAAATCTGAAAGAAATTGAAAGAATCATTAAACACTTAAACTTTTCACATTTAAAATCGGTCCAAGTTATCAGAACACCCTATATATACAGAGAGAAAGAGAGAGGGAGAGAGAGAGAGTTATTACGCGACCTAGGTTTCTACCATGTGGTGCCTTCCGGTGATTTGCAATAACTGATTTTATCGTTTACCGTTTATCTGAAGAACGCTCACGTAACGGTGTCATTTTTGAACGCTCACGTAACGTGTAATTTTTAAACTCGCAATTTAAAATTACAATTACGATTATAATATTTAAAATTACAATTACAACTATAATTTCTTGTAATTTAAAAAATTCCGCGTTCAAAAATTCCTCGTTACGCGAGAGTTAAAAAAAAAAATTAGACGGTAAAATCAGTTATTGCAAATCGCTTGAAGACACCACATGGTAGAAACCTTGGTCGCGTAATAACTCGTTTACAAATGAAATATATATATATATATATATATATATATATATATAGAGAGAGAGAGAGAGAGAGAGAGAGACAGAGAGAGACAGACAGACAGACAGAGATAGATAGATAGATAGATAGATAGATAGATAGATAGATAGATAGATAGATATGTGACTACTTCCGCTATTTCAATATGCCATTTTAGATATTGAATTTTTTCTTACTTGATTCTGGTTTCTTCAATTCGTAGTTTGCCTCATTCTGTCTTGTAAAATTTAATTTGTCGTCTTTTATTTTCAAGCACTTCACGTGTAATTAGTCATTCTATTTCTATTCCAATTTGTTAATAGAAAACCACTTGTGTCCCGTTGCGTCCTCCTATCCATCAAGATAAAAAAAAATGCATTTTGTGAAGAAGGGGGAAAAAAGAGCAACAGTTTTGTAATTGACATAGCCGACATTTCTTTCTGGCTGTTTGTTTGTTTGTTTGTTTTTAAAGAGATTTTCTTGCTTGAAAACATTGGGTAATTTCCGTCTCTCTTCGGTACCTGCTGGGTATTGTTATAGATCCCGACGAGAAAATATTTCCTTTTCGCCCGGAAAATCATCCGAGTTGGATAAAGGAAAATTACTCGAGAAATGCGGACGTACATTGTGGTGCAGTGGATATCGACTCTGAACGAGAAATCGAAGAGTCGAGTTCGAATTCCAGTTGAATTCATTGCATTCACGTACGCGCAAATATCCTTGGGAAAGGTATTAATCCGTCCATTCTCTCTAGTTATGGGTTAAATAACAGGAGAGACTGGGTTCTATAACCTTGGCTGGCAACTAGTCTACTGTAAAAAATAATGACAACCGTCTGCAGGATAATCTTTTGTCCAATCAGTCATGTCTCTTTTGAGTAATGATTGCCCAAGCGTGTATCACATATGTCACTTAACTGACTTGAGAAATACGCGCATTTACACATACACTTACTCTTATGTGTATAAATATTCACACTGATTATATATATATATATATATACTAGCAGTATAGCTCTGCGTTGCTCGGGTGTAATGAGAGCTTTAAAACTAATCCATGGTCCTGGAGCTCAGAGTCTTTGGACGTTGGCACGAAAGGCTAAAAAGTAATAGTTGTTTCCATTTAAAGCAAAACCAGAGACTGAAAGAAAAATGAATGGATGTAAGTCAAATTTTGATTTCCTGGTATCGATATCAAATTTTCTGCACTATTGTAAGAACTGCAACCTTGAAACTTCTGAATATCGTTTCTTATGTCTTTATCTATGAATGTATCAAATTTGATTAAAATCGGACCACTCCTTATATAACTCGATTTTTTCGATTATCGATTTTCGATATTTATTGGGGGTACCTCGACACAAAACCTAGCTAAGAACACTCGCAGACGCTTATAGTACAACTGTGTAAATTTTCAAGATAAATTGGTTCAGCCATTTCGGAGTCTATAGGTAACAGATACACACACACACACACACACACACACACACACACACACACACACAGAGGCAAAGGCACACACACACACACACAGACAAAGTTCCATTTATAAATAAGTTTAGATTATATTTTAGAACATGTACAATTTTTTTTTATATATCCACTACAAATCGTACATTTGTTTCGACATTGAAAATACAATGTCTCTTCAGGTGGTGTGGACAGGAATGGAAAGCCTCTTTTCTTATATTTGGTGAGTTGTGTGTGGAATGTTGGTGGGGGTTAGTGATAAGGGAATAAGTCTTGTGGATTATTCGTTTGAATTTTGATGAAAGTGGTTTGGGTAGTGGAATTAACTAATTCCACTACCCACAACCAATATCTGCTGCAACTAGCTCCTTTATTCGGGTGTGTGTTTGAGTATAATGTCTATTACCTCTTAACGTTTTTTTTTTTAGTTTTTTTTTAAATTTGATTGTTTGTGTGTATTTCTTTTGTAGGAACAAGTGATTTTTGTTTTGAATTTTGGAAAATGTTTCAAATAATATATCAGGATATTATTGACCGAAATGATGATGTTTCTTTTCAAATTCACGTTTTTTTTTCTTTCCTTTTTTATCAGATGTTCCATTGATGTGCCACCGGAAGTTCCCGGCATCTTTTTGGGACAGCGCTTATCAAAGTCCAAGCACAAGCACACCTCACAGTTTTCACTTCGCCACTGACGCCTATTTGAACACACCATTATACGCCATGTCCGGCTTCCACAAAACATGGCCATATTCGTTAGCCTCACAGCCACATACATACGCGCCTCAGCCAGCGCATTCTTTTTCTTACTCGTCAATGGATTCCGCCGCCAGCCGATATAGTCCGCATTATGGACCATTTATGATGCAGTCGCCGGCTTCGATGGGGAGTCGCATTGAGTCGAGACACGGACAGTATGATCTTGCTAAATCTACAGAGACTTTTGGGTCTAGTTATTACCCTGTGCCTCGGCTGGGGGGAGAGATGGGAACAAGTTTTAATCTGGAGTCCAGTAGTTTAGGTAAGTGATGTATGGTCTGTATATTTTCTTTGGACCAGTGGATCTAAACTTTTTTTTTTACCTACGGGCCCCTTTAATTATATTTTTTTAGTGGACCCCCATAGCCATTAGACCAGAGGTTCTCAACCGGAGTGCACATGCAACCTTCTATTTGTTCTTGTAACTGACCAATAGGTGAGATGGCGGGTCAAAAGGAAAGAAAGCCTAGGTATAATGCAGATAGTGAATGATAGTAAAAAGAAATAAAAAAATTATCCTAATTATAAGAAACAGGAGCACCAGACCATATCTGGTAGCGGTATTGGGGCACGAACTTATAGATAAGAAATTCTGGAGAGAAAAATTGTCTAACATGACACAGTGAACCAACTTTCTTAATGGCAAACCTAGTAATGGATTCAATATAGTATTTCCACAACTATCGCCCGGTTCACACATCACCCATGTCTATTGAACAGGTGAAGAGGCTCATCCCTTGTTCCCTGATTAGGATGTCGTTTCCGGCTTTCTATTTTCCAATCTTTTCACTTTTTTCTTTTTTCTTTTTTTATTTTCAATTGGAGTAGATAGACTAAACTATCACCCAGTTCACACTCTACCCATCTTTATTGAACAGGTGAAGAGGCTCAACACTTGTTCCCTGATTAGGATGTCGTTTCCGGCTTTCTCTTTTCTCTTTTCACTCTTTCCTTTTCTATTCTTTTTTTCTATTGGAGTAGATAGACTAAACTATCACCCGGTTCACTCTCCACCCACGTCTATTGAACAGGTGAAGAGGCTCATCCCTTGTTCCCTGTTTAGGATGTGGTTTCCGGCTTTCCCTTTTCCAATCTTTTCACTCTTTTCTTTTCTATTCTTTTTTTTTTCTATTGGAGTAGATAGACTAAACTATCACCCGGTTCACTCTCCACCCACGTCTATTGAACAAGTGAAGAGGCTCATCCCTTGTTCCCTGTTTAGGATGTGGTTTCCGGCTTTCCCTTTTCCAATCTTTTCGCTCTTACGTAGCCCCCTGCGCATCAGTGGCGTTACCGCCTTGCTCGGGGTGGTATGATTAAAAAAAAGAATCATCCAAACAGATCTGAGGCTTTATTGTAGAGAAGGCTTTGTTGGTGACCTTAAATTACCTTAAATTACGATACTGTAAATTGTCAAAGCTACATAAATATTTCTACTTTTATTATTTTAATATGGCGTAAAGTATTGCAGAAATTCTATTCTTAATAACACTAACCGTTCAAAAGTAGAATTTTTCTATAAAAAACTAAAATATCACCGTGGACCCCAATTCATTATTTTTTGTGTATGGACGCCCAGTAGTGTTACATGGAAATCCAGCAATGTTAAATGGACCCCCATGGTCTTTGTGGGTCCATTTAACATGGACCCACATAGACCATGTGGTCTGAACATAGACCATGTGGTCTGAACAGCGGCTGAGGTTCCGCCACTCGAACCTCAGCCGCTGTTCAGAGTTTGAGAATGACTGGTTTAAACACACAAAAAGGCGCACGCACACTCACAAATACACAGAAACGTTCACAAACAAAAATGCACAAAAAGGTCGATAATCGATAACCATTTGTCTCACGCGTGTGATCAACTCTAGCGTTCTACAAGTTTCTTGTTGCTCTTAATTGTCTTCTTTATACTAACGACCTGCACATCAGGCCCATTGGTTTGAACATTTAGTAGAACACTTGTTTCTGATGAAGGACCGAGGGCGGTCTGAAATATAAAATATAATAAAAAAAAAAACAAATACTGTTAAAAAAAAGTACATTTTTAAATTCAAAACTTTTTATTAATATTCTTTCCTATATATATATATATATATGCGATTAATGTGGAAAGGTTTGTCCCTTAACTGAGCAGAGTCATGCCGACTTCTAAATTTCGCGAAAGTACCACTCTTCAGGGCTTCTTTTTCAATCTGCAGACGGAAAAGAAGCCCCAAGGAAGTGAGCACTGAGATATGAGGATATCATAGTGGTGCCTTCACGAAACTTTGAAGTCGGCCAACGTAAAAATACCTTTTTAGTCTGACAAAGTCCTAAAGGACAAAATATGTCACACAAAAACGTTGACATTTTTTATAGATTTAATTAATACATATATATTAATATATATATATATTTTACTTTATATATATATATATATATCTTTTACTTTATATATATATATATCTTTTACTTTATATATATATATATATATATATATATATATATATCTTTTACTTTATATATATATATATATATATCTTTTACTTTATATATATATATATTTTTTACTTTATATATATATATATATATCTATCTTTTACTTTATATATATATATATATATATATATATATATATATTAAGATGTTTTTGAAATTACAGAATATGATAATAGATATGAGTGTTCCTGAATGCTATTAAACATGTTAAAAACGAAGCAACCGGTTTCGCTTCCGCTCTTCAGGCTTCATCGGGAGATTATTTTAGATTAAAATATATCATGGAATGAATAAAGGGAAGAAAACCGAGATGAAAAAATATAATGTGAATGGAAAAGAAGTATTAGAGGCTAATGTTAGCAAGTCGCAACAAGCATTCACGCTGTTCAGAGTTTTGTGGCACCTTATGTACAAAGACTCTAGCATTCTTAAATGAAATATAGAGTGTGACCGGGACATAACAGTGAATCAGTCAACACTAAACTCAGCAGCATACTTTATATTATTTAAATGATGTTCACAAATGAAGGAACCATGGGTATTTTGGACAAGTTATTTAGAAGCCAAGGTATAATTCTTGATCTTACTTGGAACATGTTGTTTCATCCTCATATCTAGACGCGAGTAGTTCTTCCTGTATAGCTGGCACGGCAACCGCAATTATATTGATAAATCACAGAATTTACTTGATGAAGGGGTGAACGTTCTTACGACTAGAACAGAAAATGGGTCGGGTTTGAAACGCCACTCGAACCTCAGCCGCTAAATAACAAGCACGGACACTAGATGAAATCTGTTAAGCTTTCACAGTCAGCTCTAATCCAGGGAAGTCTCAGATAAACTGGGCATTTTTAACTATAATCGGTTTGACCTTTTTGAACTCAGCAATCTTGTTCCAGATAACAGAATGAACAATATTGGGGGATACCCAAAACCGCATAAGGTTTCCGCAACAAAATTAATTTCGTAATCCGGAAAAGCCTTTGAATACTCTATGAATTACGGTTTTAATAAAGTTTATCTTACTTTTATTCGGCCAAAAGGAATCCCAACACGTATATAACCCCGCAAATGTACGTTTCCGATATACTGAGGTGAGAAAAGTTGTTGGTGTCCGATGTTTCAGAACTCTCAAAAAAGCCATTTGAGAATGAGAATCTTTCTCAACTGTAAATCTCAGTGCTGGATAAAAACAATTAAGGAAAGAGAGAAACTGATCAGCCCCAACTTCGTTATTGAATAAACAGACAGTATCGTCAATGTATAGACTATACTGTTGAGGACAAGGTGTACTGCAACGTATTCTCTCTTCATGAAAGCCCACAAAAATATTAGCTGAACCCAAAGGAGAGCCGATAGCAACCGTGTCAATCTGTCGATACATGATATTATCAAAACTAAATTTAACAGACGACATACCAAATTTCATCAATTCAACAAATACCGATTCAGGAATACTAGGGGGAGACAAGGAGCTGCGATAAAGTAAATCACAGCAAATATTGATTGTCTCCAAAAGAGGGACACAAGTAAATAAAGTGCACACATCAAAGGAACACATGAACTTGCCTGAAGAAGAACAATTTCGAATACAATCAATAAAAGAAAACGTATCCTATTCTGAGCAAATATCAAAGACATCAGCATAATAATTTAGTACTGCATTTAAATTCACAAAGTTTGCGTATCATATAAAAATGTACTTATTTACCTTTATACTAAGAAACACAGAGACATCTATATATAAAGAGATAATTCTTAGAGAGAGCGAGAGAGAGTATATATGTGTGCGTGTGTGTGGGCGTGTGTGAGCGTATGTGTGTGTACGTGTATGCCCGCCTGTGTATGTACCTGTGTGTGTGTGTTTGGGTGAATGTGTGTGAGCGTGTGCACACATGTGTGTGGGCACACATCAGTACCTGTGTGCGTGTGTGTGTGTGTGTGTGTGTGTGTGTGTGTGTGCGTTCGTATCATTAATCTATATGTGCTGTCTGCGTTGTGGCCACTGATGCGTCCTGTCATCAATAATGCAACCTCAAATTCCCATATCTTTTAACTAAATTCCGATAACATCTTTCGTGCCATTCTACATTCAGCCTCGTTTCCAGTCTGACTAATTCTAAACAGCTGCTCGGTTTGCCAGATCTTTCTCTATCACGATAGTCACCGAGATAGTGACATAGATGTGTAGCCAAATATATGTAATTGCAGGGTCGTGTAGACATATGCGCGGCTTGCGAATGGCGGCTTGCGAGGGCGGGTAAGGCATCGGACATCAAGAACGTTTGAGAATGTATGTTTCAGGGTTGGTACGCACCCAATGACTATACCAGGTCACATATGTAGACAACATTTGAAGCTACACTATCATTTTTAATGGAATATCTGTGCCGTCATGAATATATAGGTGAGATACATGAGTGTTTTATGTATCTGAACTTGAAGAAGAGTTTATATATATATATATATATATATATATATATATATATATATTCCACCCATACTTGTGTATATATATATATATATATATATATATATATATATATATACAAGTATGGGTGGAATAATATTCCTTGTCCAAAGAAACACTATTTTTACAAAAATGCTCAATACAAAGTAGAGCTAATAATATTTATTCAGAAATTATAACATGGATATGTTACAATATCACTACAAAAGTAGCCATTATGTTTCGACACTTCTTGTGTCTTGTTAAGTGATGTGGTTATTTAAATTTTTTTAAATAACCACATCACTTAACAAGTTATTGTAACGTATCCATGTTATAATTTCTGAATATATATATATATATATAACTTAAAACGTTAATTTTAGAGGAAACCCGTTTTTAAAATAGACACCCGCTTTTTTTTAACTGTGTGTATTATGTCTACTGGTATGCGCACTCGAGAAAATTTAATAAAAACAAATTCTTAAAAATGTATCGGAATTAATCCATTTCGTAACAGATTTCGCATATACAATTTTGTTTTGAATCAGTAATCCATATGTTATACAAGTTTCATTAAAAATGACTGGCAAAGCACTACAGTTAAGCTTTTTATTTAATTTTTCTTGTGTTAGCACAGGTCTTTTCTTTATTGAGTATAAAGTGTGTAAAAAATGGCGAATAATTCTGTATGTCCGAGAGCTTTCGGTTATGCTATTAGCTTCTTTTCAAATATGTTATTATAACTGAATATGTAGATTTTTGTAAATATGTATCTACAGTGAAAGAATTTAAAAAAAGATTCTTTTTTTCCAAATACATTTAGCAGATGACCACAATATTCTGAGAGTGTGATGGGGCAAATTATCGCAATTTTATATTTTATTATTTCGCGCATGCGCGTTGTTCGTATTTTTATTTTGTCGACAGCACACGATAGTAGCGTCAGTAAACTACGTCATGTTGCTCTTTTTCTGTAAGGAAAAAAAAGCAGCATGATGGAATTCACTTTAACAGAGATTTTGATTCGCACCAGAAGCTCCAATACGAACATTTCAGTGTGATTGGGTGTCAGTCTGAGGACGGTGCAGAGGACGGTGGAAAGATTATTCATGCCGATCTCTATTTCAAAGTTGAAGTTCTTGAAGGGATTAATTTAGAAGTAAAATCCAAAATAGGGATTTTTTTTCAAACTCTTTCCTAAGAATTTAGAATTATACAAGAAATTTAATAGAAATACTGTTAGATTAAGCTATATCTGTACTTGTTATTTAGAAAATTACATAAAAAGAGAAAACGCCTGGAATTCCATTGATAACGTGCATCAAGATACCATTACTAATGAAAAATATAACTGTAGAGATAAAACTAAATGTCCACAAGATGGAGTTTGTAAAACCGAAGGAGTTATTTACAAAGCAGAAGTTTAAGGTATAAATGGACAGAGGAAAGTATATGTTGGGTGTACTGAAGGCAATTTCAAATAACGATGGTATAATCACAAATCCTCATCCAGGCTAGAAAGCCTTAGAAGTTATACGAAATTAGCCAAACATTTGTGAAAATAAAACGAAAAAAATAACAAATCTTAATGTTAGCTGGAGTATATTAAGAAAAGTTTATCCTTACAGTAATAGCGATACCTGCAGATTGTACCAAGAGGAAACATTAGCTATAATAACACTTAAAAACAAAAAAAAAGTTTACACTTTTTACATTAAGTTACTAAATGAAAGGTCTGAAATCATGTCCGGATGCATAAACATTAGAAAGTACATTTTGGGTTCATACAAACACAGATGAATGTATGTATACTCAATTTACTACTTTTTTTTTTTTTTTTTAATCATTTCACCCCGAGCAAGGCGGAAACACCACTGATGTGCAGGGGGTTACATAAATGTAACAAGATTAATTAGAAAAGAGTGAGGAGTACAAACTAGTTAGAAAGGAACAATAGAAAGCTGAGAAAGCAGGTGCGATGACAGATACATAGGTGGAGAAAGGGAAGGTTATACAGGGGAGGGGAGAGAGCTAGAGGCCAGTGGTTAATAGATGAGTATTGACTTTGCATTTAAATTTCTGGAGGTTGTAGCCGTCAGGAAAGCAAGAATACGGGAGTGAGTTCCACAGGCGGGAAGTGCGAGAGAAGAAGCTGCAGGAGTAGAATTGTCGTCTACATTTGGCTAACCTGACTGTGAATGGGTGGGACCCAGTTGCCAGTCTGGTTGCACGAGTAAACACCTGTTGAGGAGAAACCAGTGACTTAAGTTCGTCCGAGCAGAAGCCATGAAAGTATTTTTAGAACAGACAAAGGGAGGCCACATTTCGACGGTGGGGAAGTGGCTGCAGTTGAGCCGCCAGATCAGTACCTATCACATTACAGACTCTCCTTTGGAGCTTGTCGAGAACACTGAGGAGAACGGCAGGGGCGCCTGACCATAAATGGCAGCAGTGCTCCATGCACAGACGGATGGTTGACTTGTATATATGCAGGATGGATTCAGGTGGAAAAAACATCCTGGATCGACATAGTGAAACCAATCTTCTTAGCAGTAGATTTTGCTATGGATTCAATATAGTGGTTCCATTTGAGGTCTGAGGACAGGGTAAGTCCGAGGAGGCGTAGTGTATTACTCTCAGGGAGAATCACTTGGTCCATGCTTATGGGAGGCAGAAGAGGTTGCCTGTAATGGTTGACAGACAACAGATTGGTCTTAGATGAATTGAAGTTGACAAGCCACTTCTTGCCCCAGTTCACCACAGAGTGCAGATCCCGCTCAAGGTCAGCAGCGAAAACTTCCTGTTATTTGTTCCAAAATAAAATGTTAGGAAGTCAGTTGGTCTGTAACAAGACTAAGTTAGTCTGACGATACCGAAAGGTTGAAATCATCGTAGCTTAATTGGCTGACCTTCCTAATTTTTATATTTAAAAGCTCTACGTGTTAAATTATTTTGTGTTTTTTAAAATATGTATTAAGCTCTATTTAATACAATTGTTTACTTGTCTAATTTTACTCTGACTAATAACTCCTTAATGATTATATATATATATATATATATATATATATATATATAGATAGATAGATAGATAGATGGAGCGATTGATAAATTGCAGTCTAAGTTACTTAATGATTATATATATATATATATATATATATATATATATATATAGATAGATAGATAGATAGATAGATAGATAGATAGATGGAGCGATTGATAAATTGCAGTCTAAGTTACGTACAAAAATGACACTGACATCACAATTTAACAGATATATCTACCAAAATTATATAAAAATATGTTAAAATACTAAAGAGTAAATTTATTCAATAAAATCACCATTGTCTTCAACCACGGCCTTTAGGCAACCTCAGACTCTCCTAGTTCAAGTTGTTGAATGCTGTCATAATCCTTGCCTTCAGTTCATCTTTGGTTTTAGAAGGATGTTATTTTGGGACTCCTGTTTAAAAATTCAATAGGGGTGCAGTCTAGGGAGTTAGGTGGGCAGATGTATGCGTTGATGGAGTTTCAAAAATTGTCCGACAGCCATGACTGGGTTCTGCTGGTGGTGTATCATGGTGATGTAGGCCTCCGTGTTGAGTCTCGTATCATCACTTTAAAATTCAGCAGTTCTTTTCTTATCAGAACGATCAGAGTAAGTTTTCTAAGCTGTTGCACCTTCGTAATGACCATTAGAATCAACCAACTCTTTCCTAATCCTCTGCTCTTTCGACACCCAAACATTCTGAAATGTTCGTATTGGAATTGACTCTCCGCTACCCAATTCTGAGTCGTTGGCCATTACACCACCCACACAGAAGCGGTTGCCCATTTATGTACTGACCCGGCATGTTGTAGAAAACTGATCGCACGGGAACCGCAAGTGGGCTGAGAAACGTACGCAGGCTGGCACATCTGTTATAGTACTCATATTTGTCGTGCACAGGAAATATTATTTTTATACCCTTGCATCCCCCCACGCATATATATATATATGCATTTGAATTTTCATTATCTGATATATCTAACACCACATGATTCTTTTAGACGCAGAAAACACCTGTCACTTATATCAACGCGCGAAACCTTGTGTCACTGTCTTCCGCTTTCTTCTTTCTGGTTTCTCGGCACTGGTCTCATTTTGACGACGTATCTTGATCATGAAGTGCCTGCCACTCTCCACAGCCTCCTGTCTAGCCAGTGTGAAGCTGGGCAAAAATGTCCCACTTGTCTTTTCACTGTGATTAACATTTCGCCTCAGCCGTCTTGCCGTGTTCGAATTTTGCCGCTCGATTACAATCGGAATGCTAAGACAGCGATTCTTTTTTTTTTCAGTAAGGAGATTTATGTTGAAATGTGTAAGTGATAAAGATGGATCAATAGAGTGAGGGACAAGAGAGAGAGAGAGAGAGAGAGAGAGAGACGAAAGGAGAAAGAGAAAAGAAGAAAGGGAGGAATAAAAAAGAAAGAAGGAAGAGGTGTAGATATGATTGAAAAACGGGGGAGAAATGAGAATTGAGTGGTTAGTCAATAGGATGGATAGGAAAAAGAAAGAAGGAAGCAAGGGTTAAGAGGTGTAGATGTAAGTGAAAAGGAAATGAGAAAAGAGAATTGGGTGATAGATTAATAGTTTAAATAGGAAAAAGAAAGGAATAAGTGAGGAAGGAAGGAAGGAAGGAAGGAAGGAATAAGGGAGGAAAGAAGGAAGGAAGAAATGAAAGAATGAGGGGAGGAATAAGGAAGGAAAGAAGGAAGGAAGGAATGAAGGAAAGAACAAGGGAGAAAGGAAGAAAGGAAGGAATGAAGGAAGGAATAAGGGAGGAAAGAAAGAAGGAAGGAATGAAGGAAGGAATAAGGGAGAAAGGAAGAAATGAAGGAATAAGGGAAGAAGGAAGGAAGGAAGGAAGGAAGGAAGGAAGGAAGGAAGGAATGCAGGAAAGAATAAGGGAGGAAGGAAGGAATAATGGAGGAAAGAAGGAAGGAAGGAATGAAGGAAAGAATAAGGGAGAAAGAAAGAAAGGAAGAAATGAAGAAAGGAAGGAAGGAATAAGGGAGGAAAGAAGGAAGGAATGAAGGAATAAGGGAATAAAGAAGGAAGGAATGCAGGAAGGAATAAGGGAGGAAGGAAGGAAGGAAGGAATGAATGAATGAAGGAAGGAATAAGGGAGGAAAGAATGAAGAAGGAATAAGGGAGAAAGGAAGGAATGAAGAAAGGAAGGAAAGAAGGAAGGAAGGAAGGAAGGAAGGAATAGATAAATAAATAAATAAATACTGAAGAAGGTTGAAGAGGGTAATGTAATAAAAATTAATGGTAGCTCAATAGAAGAAAGAAAGAAAAAAGGGAGGCTTAAGATGTGTAGTTATAACTGAAAAAAATGATAAAGAAGAATTCACTGGTAGCTCAAAAGTATGAATAGGAAGGAAGGAAGGAAGGAAGGAAGGAAGGAAGGAAGGAAGGAAGGAAGGAAGGAAGGATTAAATAAATAGGTAAAGAAAGAATATTGAATAATGAAGAAGGTAGATCTAATTAAAAAGAAAAATAAAGAAAATAATAATGGTCTAGTAGAATAGGAGATTGAAAGAAAGAAAGAAAGAAAGAAAGAAGGATTAAGAAGTGTAAAAATAATTAAAAAAGAAAGGATAAAGAAGAATTCAGTGGTAGCTTAATAGTATAAAAAGAAGAAAAGAAGGAAGCAAAGGAAGGAAGGAAGGAAGGAAGGAAGGAAGGAAGGAAGGAAGGAAGGAAGGAAAGAATAAATAAATAGAGACGTTGTGAAAAAGGAAGTGAAAATTTTAATGAACAGCTAAATGAAAAGGAATAAATCAATGAGAACTGAGTGTTGTGTGACTTTGTTTATTACTTTCTATTAATAAGTCATTAATCTGTCAGTTAAGTGCCATACGTGATACACGGTTGGGTGATCATGTCTCGAAAGAGACATGACTGACTGGGAAGAAAATTATCCCGCAGTAGGTTGCCATTGCTTTCTGCGGTAGACTGGTTGCCGACCAAGGCTATAGAACCCAATCTGTCCTGTTATTTAACCCATAGCTGGAAGGAAGAGACGGATTAATACCTTTCCCAAGGGTAGGAACCAAAAAAAAAACATTGAAAAGAGCAAAAATAGAGAATTGAGGAAAAGAAATCGCGTTGGAAAGAAAACGTGAAGGTATGAAAGAGGAGAGAGAAAATGTAAGAATCACATGATAAAAGGAAAAGCGTTGAAGCAAGAGTTCATGGCTGAGAAATAAAAAGACAAAGCAAAGATAGAGAGGGGGAAAGAAAGAAAGAAAGAAAGAAAGAAAGAAAGAAAGAAATTTAAAAAAAGATAACCGAGAAAAAAGACGAAAATACAATGAAGAAAAGAGAGAAAGTGAGTGAAAGTAAAAAAGGAGCAAAAGAAACGAAAAGAGAGAGAGAGAGAGAGAGAGAGAGAGAGAGAGAGATGAGAAGAAAAATAAAGACAGAAAAAAAAGAAGTGAAAAAAGACAGGAACAGTAAAGAAAAGAGAGAAAGTAAAAATAAGAGAGAGGGAAAGAGAGGTGAGGAGAAAATGAAAAAGGAAAAAGGAAAAAAGCAGGAACTGAAAAAAGATGATAACTGAGATAAATAAGACGAGAACGCAAAGAAACGAGAGAAAGTGAGGGAAAGTAAGAAAGTAGTGGAGAGAGATAGGGAGAATAAAAAGAAAGAAAGAAAGAAAGAAAGAAGAAAAAGTGAAAAAAGGAGATATCTGATATAAAAAACGAGAACGCAATAAAGACAATAGAGAAAGCGAGTAAAAGAAAGAGAGAAAGAGGGGGAAGAAAGAAAAAAGAAAGAAAAGAGGTAGTAAAAAAAAGAAGATACTCAAGAAAAAAGACGAGAACGCAATAAAGAAAAGAGGGAAAATGAATTAAAATAAAAGAGAGAGAGAAGGAAAGAAAAGAAAGAAAGGAAAAAGAAATAAATAAAAGAAAGGAAAAAGAAAGAAAAGGAGAAGTGGGGAAAAAGATAACCGAGATAAAAAAACGAGAACACAATAAAGAGAAGAGAGAATGTCAGTAACAATAAGAGAGAGAGAGAGAGAGAGAAAGAGAGTGGGGTGCTGAAAAAGAAAGAGACGATTCTGAAAGTTAATGATAATTATGTAAGATCAAATAGTAGTGAGAATGGAGAAAGAAAACAAAGTATTGAAAAAGAAAGCGTAAAGAATGGCGCTGTAATAAAAAGAAGGAAGCTGTTAAAAAGAAAGAAACGAAAGAGAATTCGCAATGAGAGAGTGCGAGAGAAAAGGCGAGAGAGGCAAAAAAAAAAGGTAGATAGAAAGAGAAAAAGTGGCAAGGTGTGGAAGTTAAAAAGAAACAGAGAAAAAAAGAAACATTTAGAAAAAATAAACCAAACAAAGAGAGAGATAGAGACGTAGGGACAAGAAGTAGAGAACAAGAGATAGCGAAATAATTATCTAGGAAAAGAAAGAAAATAACGAGATAGAGGAAGAGACATAGACAGGGACAGAAAGAAAGAAGCCAAGTAGAGCCTTGTGGATAAGAGAGAAGAGAGCAATGTAGACAAAACACTTTTTGATACTTTTCATATCGCACTTACTTTTTTATCCTTTTTTCATTGTCATTGGCACTCGGGCGATCATGACACTCCACTATTTCCTAATTTTTATTCCTGATTTGTGAAACTAAGAAATATAGTGAAGCATTTTAGCATTTTATTTTCCACGGTTTGCAATTAATTGTTGTCCTTTTTGAGTGGTTGCCCCTCAAGAATAGATAACTCAGTCTACCCTACTATTTAACCCCTAACTGGAAGAAAAAGAAGAAAAATGAAGAAAGAATATTAATGCAACTGACTAGCATGGAAATCGAACACGGTTCTTGGATTCCCTTTCCTTCCTGATGTTAATTATAAGTATCCTATTTGTTTCCGTTTTCTCGAGAACTTTGTTGTAGCTCACATGTTTAGTCCAGTGTATTCTCAGCATCCTTCTGTAGAACCATATTTCTGCTGCCTTTTTTTTTTTTTTTTCATCTGTGAGGCTATTGTCCAGCATTCAGTACTATATAGGAGGACGAAAAGGGCATAACAATTTACTATTCGTTTTTTGGTTTTCAATGAAATTTTCTGATTCTTATTACTTTGTTTAGTTTTTGAAAGGCTTCTTTCGCTATCACAGTGCATATTCGAATTTCGGTGTCTCCCATTCTGTCCTCTGTTAAAACACTACACAGATATTTAATATTTTTTTTAATGTTTGATTTTGGTACCTCCGATTATCAATTGGTCCAATTTAGCTAGGGTGTCTTACTACAGCTGTCATACTCACCTGACCTTCGGTTTACCACGACGAAATTCACTTAATTGAAAATGCTTCAATTCTCTGGAAGCACGTAAAACCTAATCATACCGGTTTATCACCCAGGAAGATGCTGCCACATCTAAGCAGTACTTAGAAAATGGCATGGCAATGGACGCTTTCCAGAAGCTGAGCAGACTATTAAGAAACAGGAAAATTTCGCTAGAAACAAAGAAAAGAGTACTGGATTGCTATGGCAGTGAATGCTGTACAATATCATCAAAGATGAAGAAAAACTTGAAGCAACTGAAATGTGGTTCTACAGAAGGATGCTGCGGATATCATGGATCGAGCATGTGAGCAATTATGAAATTTTGGAAAAGATGAGAACGAAAAGGAAATTAATACTGAGCATCATGAAAAGACAGCTAAAGTTTATGGGACATGCAATGAGGATGGAGGGCTTAGAGAACCTGATGCTCACAGGCCAGTTAGAGAGGAAAAAGAGACAGAGGAAAGCAGCGGATAACATATTTAAAAGGCTTAAGCAGGTGGATGACAGAACGGGGGTTGCATGGTGGTACAAGAGAAAGCGTGATAAGCGCCACCAGGGATAGGGAGAAGTGGAAAGCCATGATCCTGAAAGGAT
This sequence comes from Ascarosepion bandense, assembly GCA_037127315.1. Taxonomy (NCBI): domain Eukaryota; kingdom Metazoa; phylum Mollusca; class Cephalopoda; order Sepiida; family Sepiidae; genus Ascarosepion; species Ascarosepion bandense. The sequence continues at coordinate 820,711 of JBBBDQ010001194.1, forward strand.
AATGCACATAGAAGAAGAAGAAGATTTTTTTCGATTTGTCTTTCTAGTTATCCCAATTTACATATCAACCTCAGTATCAGCATCAGTCTTATGACCGGCCGTGATAGTAGGGTCACTGCGCAGCTGAACACCTGACAAACTCCCAACGTATTTGTGTGTCAACGCCTGAGTTTCTATGAAGGAGCATCAGGTTCACTTAATACTGATTTTTGCCCATTCCCCGCCCAATATCTACCTTTTCTTCTTTTGCTTACTGTAGGATAACAGCGGAAAATTGACAGACATTATGCGGTGCCTATAGTCTGTCGTGTGTGTTAGGTCTCGTCCGTCTAGCACTGGCGCACCGTCACCGGCTTCCGCGGTTCGTTGCTGCTGCTGCACGTCGTCTGCCGTTTTGCCGTTGCCATTTCTGCCGTCACCGAGACCCCTGCCGCCACAGAGACCGCTGCCGCCACCGAAACGATAATGACAACGACTGCCACTACAACGACGCTAACGCCGCCGCGAAGCATAGTCGAGAACAACGACCCAGTTATGGGTTAAATAACAGGACAGGTTGAGTTCTATAACCTTGGCTGGCAACCAGTCTACCGCAGAAAGTAATGGCAAACTACTGCGGGATAATCTGCCCAGTCAGTCATGTCTCTTTCGGGACATGATCGCCTAAGCGTGTATCACGTATGTCACTTAACTGACTGATAGCTTTTTAACTTACTCTTCCAATAGGTGTGATGGTGTTTTGAACAAGATTTTTTGCCTGCACCAGATGGAACTCATCAGTTTTAACTTTCTCTTCCAATGGGTCTGATGGTGTCTCGGACCGGGTCGTTTGCCCTGACGAGACAGAACACGTCAGTTTATAAAATATCAATAAAATACTATACATCGCTTCCGCCAAAGACATAACCTGGCGTTTCATCGTCATCAGCCGGGCTTTTAGATTAACATATCAAACTGAAAGATGTCAGATAAAAGAACAAAATAAGAATAAATAAACAAAACAGCTGATATGACCAGCTTTAACTATTTCAATCATAGTTTTACCTTGTGTCAATGCAGAGCGTTGAAAGATATTTTATCCTGTGTTGGGGGAGGGAAGGAAAAGCCGGTTCATGCAAACAAAGTCTACCCTGGGAACAGTCGACCTGTCAATTTCCGTCTATATCGTATGTCTGTTAATGTTAGAATATCCACTTTTAGAAAAAAACAAAAACAAAACAGTATGCAACATATGTTTCTGCAAAATGGAATATAAAAATGGCGTGTAATGGTGGGTGTAAAATAATTTTCTAGGGTCGCGGTAATGGTATAAAATAAACTTTTCTTTATAAGGAAACATTCAACACAATGAGGAGCCGTTGCCACCAACCAGATAGATCGCAGGAAAATCACAAAAATGGGGACAATAATAGCAAGGCAGCGTCGGCTCAGTTCATTCTCTTTATGAAAGTTTCGATCTGACGAGGCTATTTAAGGACATGACTCAAAATTTAGAGATTAATGTTTTGGTTTTGTAGCCAGATGCGGTGTTAAGCAAAGCTATACCTCGGATATCACAATTTTCAATTATTCGTCTTTAGTAACTCAACTCTCCAATGGTACTCCATCGATAACTCATTAATTCGCCATTACCATTTCTAGAGCTTTTAGTCAGTGGTCGAGGTTGTCCTACTCCTTCCACGTGCGTCACGTTGGTCAGGCCAATTTTAAATTTCTCGATTCATTCATACACGCGGTAGTGCAAGTCACCGAGATTTTTCTCGTTGCGACGGCATTTCTCATTGTCAGCCCTCTGCCTTCGGGCAGAGGGCGCTTTCTGCTTCCGAGCAGAGAGCAATAACCCAGTCGTGGTTCCGCCGAAGGGTAGAACCACGACTCGGTAAAAATAGACAGACATTTTTTTTGGCCTGGCTATATGGCCGGGAATACCCACTATAAAATGACCATGTGTCACATCCGGCCTTGCGTGGGAAGGCTAGTAAATACAGTGCGCTGTCGCCTTCAGTCAGTTAGTTACTGACTGAAGGCGACAGTGCACTACCGCGTGTATGCCTTACTGTGTTAAATCCTCCGATATATTTAATCTAACACATCTTCCGACCAGAGAAATTGAATCACGAAAGCTGCAAATATTCATATTAATAATAATAATGGTGCTAAGTCAAAACGTCCAAAGTCTTTTTTGCCAAAGACAAAAAGACCCAAAGATAAAAAAGACAAAAAAAAAAAAAAAAAAAACTCGGTGTCGCTAATATAAACTTAAGTTTATTTACAATAATCACTTTTTGAGAGGGAAGAAACAAATTTAACTGGATGTTGATAAGATGTTTATGGCCCCAAATCATTTATTGTTGGGGAATGAAGCTACTGATTTTTATTATTAATAGAAACCACTCTGTGAATGCGGTGGGGCCATAAAACAAAGTGAGAAATTTTTCTTCAAACATCATTTGAATTTTATCTTTAAAAATACGTATATAAAATGAGATTTGTCGTAGCCATATGAATTACTTAAATGCTAAAAATACAAATTTGAGTGTATTTTTTATCCAAAATATACAGAAGAAAATTTTTTATCACATTTTTGTACATTTTCATGATTTGAAAATTTCACTGTGCATATATTGAAAAAAATAAATTTATAACATTGATAAATTATTTTAATTATTTTTAAATTAAAAAAAAAAACAGGATTTCATCAACGATTTAAATTCTCCGCCACAAACTAAACAATAAAAGTACCAAATGGCGGAGGAGGACAATTCTTGCATCTGCAAGTCAACAGTTGAATAAAAGAGACAAGACAAACATTTAATATAAATAAAGCGAAAAACAAATGAATAAATAAAACAAAAAACAAAATGAATGCATACCAATTTATTTTTAGATTTTCAATTCAGAATCATTAGAGAACATATTATTAGACGCTATTTTGGCAAAAAACACTCACTAATCATAGGGACATTTTACACTTTCAGCACAAATATTAAAAAGTTCAGATGACACAAATATAACGTTACCTTAATCATGAATGTGTTGAAATACTAGAAATATAAATATCAGTGTAACCCGGATATAAGAGAGCTGTCGGGACAAGATATAAGCTCTCTTATATCCGTTTCTCTTATATCAGGGTCACTTATATCAGGGTTATACTACAGTTCTGTCTCTTCTATAAATACTTTCATGGCTTCTGCTCGGATGAGCTTAAGTCACTGATGCCTCCTCAACAGGTGTTTACCCGTGCAACCAGACTGGCAACTGGGTCCCACCCATTCACAGTCAGGTTAGCCAAACTCAGACGACAATTCTACTCCTGCAGCTTCCTCTCTCGCACTTCCCGCCTGTGGAACTCACTCCCGTATTCTTGCTTTCCTGACGGCTACGACCTCCAGAAATTTAAATGCAAAGTCAATACTCATCTACTAACCACTGGACTCTAGCTCTCTCCCCTCCCCTGTATAATCTTCACTTTCTCTCCGCCTATGTATCTGTCATTGCACCTGCTTTCTCAGCTTTCTATTGTTCCTTTCTAGCTAGGTTGTACTCCTCACTTTTTTCTAATTAATCTTTCTACATTTATGTAACCCCCTGCACATCAGTGGCGTTTCTGCCTTGCTCGGGGTGAAATGATTAAAAAAAAAAAAAAGTTACTAAAGAGAAGTTGAAAATAAAAAATGCATAGAATAATAAAATGGAACAGTTAAAATAATGAGAATAAATATTTGGGGCCATAAACATCTTATCAACATCCAATTACATTTGTGACTCCCCTTTTAAAAATGCTTATTGTAAATAAACTTAAGTTTCACATATTAGCGACACCGAGTAGCCTATAAAACTTTTTTTTTTTTGACTTTTTTGCTTTTAGACGTTTTGACTTGTAACCATAATAATAATAATATAAATGAGTGATGATGTTTACGTGCGATACAACCATCCTGATTGAGTGACAAGCGCTTGGAGAGAAATGGCCCTGATATCCCATATGTGGGATGTGCGTTGTGGCGCAGTGGATATCGGCTCGGAACGAGAACTCGGGGAACCGAGTTCGAATTCCAGTTGAATTCCTTGCATTCACTTACGCGCAAATACCCTTGGGAAATGTATTAATCTATCTCTTTCCTCCAGTTATGGGTTAAATAATAGGACTGATTGGGGTCTATAGCCTTAGTCGGCAACCAGGCTACCGCAGGAAGCAATGGCAACCTACTGCAGGATAATCTTCTGCCCAGTCAGTCATGTCTCTTTCTAGACATGATCGCCCAAGCGTGTATCGCGCATGGCACTTAACTGACTGACTGATCCCATATGTGAACAAGAGCAGTCAAGAATGGGCAGATCCTGCTGATAAATTATTTTTTGGGGGGTCTCGACATCACATTATGCTTCGGACGAGTTTTAATAATTTTTCTTTATTATATTTTTTGTGATAGTGACAGCATGACCATCATTTAATTTGAAGGAATTATCGTCATTTACATCTATCATGTGTGTGCGTGTGGGTGATTTTGTCTGTATTGGAGTTATTACTTTTTTGTAACCCTATCTCGTGTCACAAATCGATGAAGTTCAAAAGTAATGAAAAAGGTAATAATTGGTTTTAGTCCTTGGAAAACGTTAACCTCCCCAAAACCGAAAATCCGATTTTACTATGTATATACAATAAGGTTTAAAAATATTTATTTTAAACTTTTTTTTTTTTTAATACATCAATAACTGTTTTTGAGTAGTTGACATTTGCCAGCTTGAAGACATATCTATTGCTGTTCTATGGCAAGGCACTTAAAGTTTAAAATAATTTTTTTTTAATAAAATGGCTTTTTTTCAAGCTATCACTTTTGCTTTAATTGAAAGCTAAAGGATTAAATTTAATATTTCTAGTAAGCAAAATAAAAACTCGGTAACGAAAAAAAAGTCCTATGTTAAATTCCTTGTTCGTCTTTTGCCTGGTCATTGTCTAGTTAGTTGACTCCATCACCCCTCAGCCAAAAAGATAAAATAATTCTTTTTTTTTCTACTGGCATTAGTGCACGTGCGTTTGAGTTGCGATCATCTTTGAAATATTCTTAAAAGTAAGTTATGATTTTGCTTTTATTTTATTTTATTTTAGTTTTTTGTGGCTAATTTAAAAAAAAGTTTCATGTTCTTTGTCTTTTTCAAAGAAATTTCTTTGACTGGACTTTAACTAACTTCCTTAACTCACCAACGTTTTCTTTTTTTTTTCAATTGGAGTAGATAGACTAAACTATCGCCCGGTTCACACTCCACCCACGTCTATTGAACAGATGTAGAGGTTCATCCCTTGTTCCCTGTTTAGGATGTGGTTTCCGGCTTTCTCTTTTCTAATCTTTTCACTCTTACGTAGCCCCCTGCACATCAGTGGCGTTACCGCCTTGCTCGGGGTGATATGATTAAAAAATAAAAAAAAATTTAATTTTCAATTTTCTAATGATATAATCGGATAGTAGTTACGTACTTTTAACGCATTTAACAGTTTACGTTTATAGCATAACATACAAACTAACAAATAACCAAAAACATGTTCTAGAAATTTCCACATAGTTCTAGAAGATGAAGTTCTAGAAAGCTCCAGAACTTCTAGAAAGCTCGCGAAAATCATAGTACTACTAAATTTTATACGATTTTAGAAATTTCGTTTTGGAAGAGCCATTTTTTACAAAATAATAATTTAAAATTAAAACCCTCATCAATATTTTTAAGAAAGATTCATCGAATTCTGATGCAAAAAATCAATTACTTTACAAAATGTCATAAACCCTATATATATATACAACCGCTCTAAATGTGAGCTGAAAGCTTAGGACTAGCGTATTTTTTTTTCTTTTTTTATCGTATCACCCCAAGCAAGGCGGTAACGCCACTCATGTGCAGGGGGCTACGTAATAGTGAAAAAGATTAGAAAAGAGAAGGCCGGAAACCACATCCTAAACAGGGAACAAGGTATGAGCCTCTTAACCTGTTCAATAGACATGGGTGGAGTGTGAACCGGGCGATAGATAGATCTCTCTACTCCAAAATATAGAAATGTTGGACAATTTTGTCTTTATATTCATCAGAAATTAAACCTAAAATACATTGTTTAGATTGGCACATGTTTATACATAATTAACATTTATTGTCTGCTATATTTAACAATATATATATATATATATATATATATATATATATATAGTGGGTAGATGGATGTCTACATGGAAAAATATTAGTGACAATTTTTTTTCAAACAACAGTTTAAGGGAGAGTACTGTTTCTTGTACTCTCCCTTAAACCGTTGTTTAAAAAAAAATTTGTCACTATTTTTTTTACATGTAGTCATAGTACTGTTTCTTGGGATGTGCGTCGTGGCGCAGTGGATATCGGCTCGGGACTCGAAATCGGGGAGCCGATTTCGAATTCCAGCTGAATTCATTGCTTTTTTTTACTTACGCGCAAATACCCTTGGGAAAGGTATAAATCCGTCTCTTCCTTCCAGTTAGGGGTTAAATAGCAGGACAGATTGGGTTCTATAGCCTTGGTCGGCAACCAGTCTACCGCAGGAAGCAAATGGCAACCTACTGCGGTATAATCTTCTGCCCAGTCAGTCATGTCTCTTTCGAGACATGATCGCCCAAGCGTGTATCACGTATGGCACTTAACGGTCTGACTGACTGTTTCTTGGGCCACAGTAATTTTCGCTTTATTGGGTCAAATAACTTTTATTACAGTGTATTGTCACAATCGTTCTATTTTATTCTCATTTGCCGTTGTTATTATCTTATTGTGCTTAAATTATGAATTAAGTTTTATCAAAGATATGTATGAATCAGAAAAAAAAGGTATTTCTACAGTAGTAGGTAATATCTGTGGTTTCCGTCCTCTACTAGATGCCTTTGGATATATCCCCCACATCTGAGAAAGGACTAATGTAGATATATGGAATTGTTGGTGTTCTCTTTCTTTGCTTTTTTTTTTTTCATTTTGTCTCCTTTAAAGATGATATGATATTTTTGTGCATTTTTAAAACGCGTATCTAATCTTTTTGTCGGATAAAGGGGAAAAAAAGCTAATGCGATCAAAATATAAGAGAAAAACAAATTCGTTGGCTTTTATTTGATAGTTTGCATATGTAGACATTTCTTACGCCGTTTGTTGGAAGAAGGAAACAATCCTGAGTTGGAAAGAAAGAAAGCTAAATAAAGAGAATACAAAAAATCAGTAAGAAAGAAATCCTTTAAAAATTACTTTAGGTTTGGTTTTCTAGATTGCTAATGTAAATATTGTGCGTTGTGGTGCAGCGGATATCGGCTCGGAACGAGAAATCGGTGAGCCGAGTTCGAATTCCAGTTGAACTCATTACATTCACTTACGTGTAAATACCCTTGGGAAAGGTATTAATCCATCTTTTCCTTCCGGTTATGTGTTAAATAACAGATTGGGTTCTATAGCATTGGATAGCAACCAGTCTACCGCAGAAAGCAATGGCAACCTACTGCGGGATAATCTTTTACTCAGTCAGTCATGTCTCTTTCGATACATGATCGCCCAAGCGTGTTTCACGTATGGCATGGCACTTAACTGACTGAATGTAAATAATGTCATTAAACCGAACAGAACATAAATTTCCCAAATATCCGTAGCTTTTGAAACTTTTAAAACTTGTCGATCTCATTACATCTGTAATTATTTTGCTAATGGCGTTCATTTCTTGTAAAATTCTTGCCGCAGTGTAGTGTCATTCCGTCTTGCAAGCTGTCAGGCCATAAGTTTGATATTACGTTCGAAGTGTAATAAATATCTGTTGATGTTAGATTTATCTTAATCGGGTATGCAACATCCGTTCCATTAGATTATGCAGTTATTTGTATATATGGATCTTTCCGAGAAATCTACCAAGGATAGACAAAGTAAACCTGATTGCTGCACTTAAAAAGAACCTCCAATCTGTGATTGAATGGGGTAGGAAATAGCTCGTAAATTTTATATTTTTTTTAAAACAAAGCCACTCTTTTTTAACCACGACATCAGAGTAATTAAGAAACCCTTGTTCCCTATTTAGGATTTGATTTCCGGCTTTCTCTTTTCCAATCTTCTCACTTTGTTTGTTTTTTTTTTTTTTTCAATTGGAGTAGATAGATCTATCTATCACCCGGTTCACACTCCACCCACGTCTATTGAACAGGTTAAGAGCCTCATCCCTTGTTCCCTGTTTAGGATGTGGTTTCCGGCTTTATCTTTTCCAATCTTTTCACTATTACGTAGCCCCCTGCACATCAGTGGCGTTACCGCCTTGTTCGAAGTGATATGATTAAAAAAAAAATCTCTACTGGCAGCAAACTACCTGCATACCGACAGGTAACGAGTTCATCAGATTTACAAAGATAGGTGTAAGACAAGGATGTGTCTTTGTACAGCGAGAATATTTTAAGGACTCTAGATGCTATGCCAGGATTTGTAATCGGAGGTCACAATTTGAACAACATAAGATACGCAGATGATACAGTGCTGATTGCAGATACGGAAAGGAAACTACAAGACCTCCTACAGAAGGCAGCTGAAGAGAGTGACAAGAAAGGACTACAAATAAACTGCAAGAAAACCGAATGCATGGTCATCAGTAAAAAGAGCAACCCAAAATGCTAAATGCAGGTGGGGGATACTAGAATCAAGCAAATAAAAAAAATAAAATACCTAGGAAGTGTTCTAACAAGAGATAGAAAGTGCGACACAGAGATCCGAAGGCGAATTGGCATGGCGAAGGACGAATTCCAGAAACTGAGAAAAGTACTAAGACACAGGAAACTTTCACTGGAAACATAGAGGAGATTGCTAGATTGCTATCTTAATGCTGGACAATATAATCGAAGATGAGGAAAAAACTTGAAGAAGTGGAAATGTGGTTCTGCAGAATGATGCTGCGGTTATCATGGACCGAGCATGTGAGCAACGATGATGTGTTGGAAAGAATGGCAACGAAAAGGAAATTAATACTGAGCATCAGAAAGAGACAACTGAAGTTCCAGGGACATGCAATAAGGAAGGCTGGCTTGAAGAACCTGATTCTGAAAAGCCAGATAGAGAGATAAAGAGACAGAGGAAAGCGACGGATGACACATTTGAAGGGCCTGAGCAGGTGGATAACAGAACGGGGGTTGCGTGGTGTAACAGAAGAAAGCGTGCTAAGAGCCACCAGGGATAGGGAGACGTGGAGAACCATGGTCTCCTACGTCCTGAAAGGTGAGGGCACATAGAAGAAGAAAATACAAGTCTTATTAATTAATCTATAGTCAGAGGTAGGAGAGATTGATTCATACCGTTCCTTGTGAGAACGAATCCAACGAAAATTATAACATGTCTCTCTGGCTAACAATTCGAAGCCATTATCCATTACCCCATATGCATCATCCAACCTTAAAGCTCCTGGTATTCCCAATCTAGGTACTGACCAGGCTCGACGCTATTTATCTTCTGTGATCGAATGGGAACCGCTGTTTCAACGTGATGTGACCGGATGCCTTTAACTATGATAACAATTTATACAGAACCATCTTATGTATTTTGCTGTTGATGATGTTGCAATTTTCTCTACCGTTAGTGTAGTTTGTAAACTTTCTTGAAACAATTATTCTGTTATCCCATACTGTGTTTCTATATATTTCTCTTTTAGCCCCCGCTGTTGAGAACAGGGTAAGAAACATGTTTTCAAGCGAGAAAGGAGTAAATAAATAAATTATACCGCTAATTGTTTCTGATCAGGCAGTTTTAAACTGGCGTGTCTGGCGTCTCTTCAACAGCGACAACACATGCACAAAAATAGATCCTCAAAATTTAGACCAGTCAGTGCAAAGATTGTTCGTTTTCTATGCCTGTTCACGACGTTGATGATCATGACTCTCCACTATTTCCTGTCATTTGGAGATCTTAATAAATTTTGTTATTTTTTTTTATCTTTCCTAAACTCTATACTGTCATCTTCTCCTTCTTTTATGTGCCTTGTCTCTTAGGACGTAGGCGGTCATGGCTCTCCACATCTCCCTACCCCTTGTCTCTCTTAGTACCTCTTCTCCTGTTATCCCGCTTAACACCTACTCCACTATACATCTGCTCAAGATTGTTAGGTATGTCATGCGTTATTTTCCCTTGTCTCTCTTTCCATCCCATAAGCATCAGGTTTTTCCAAACTCCCCTTCAAAATTCAGTTTATTGCCATACGTGATACACACTTGGGCGATCATGTCTTTTTGCGAAATGACTGACTGGGCAGAATATTATCCCGCACTAGGTTGCCATTATTTTCTGCGGTAGTCTGATTGCTAGTCAAGGCTATAGAACCCAATCTGTCCTGTTATTTAACCCATAACTAGAGAGAAGAGACGAATTAATACCTTTTCCAAAGGTATTTGAGCGTAAATGAATGCAAGGAATTTAATTGGAATTCGAACTCCGCACCCCGATTTCTCGTTCCAAGCCGATATCCACTGCACCACAACACACGTCCTTCCTCATTGCATGTCTCAAAAACTTCAGCTGTATTTTTCCTGATGTTTAGTATCAATTTCCTTTTTTCAAATTCCAAAATCTTGTCGTTGCTTGCGTGTTCCATCCATAGTATTCTCAGCATCGTTCTGTAAAATCACATAATTTCGTTAATTTCACTTTAATTATTGCATAACTAGCAGTATAGCCTGGCGTTGCTCGGGTGTAATGAAAGCTTTAAAACTATTCCATGGTCCTGGAGCTCAGACTCGGCCCAAAATGTCAAGAGGCACATATATATAAATATTTGTGTGAAGTTTGGTGAGAATCGGATAAAAATTGTGGATTTGTACAAAGGACATACAGACAGATAAACAGACGCACACACACAAACATCTTGCCTTATATAAATATATATTCGATTTTCTGCCCTATTGTAAGAACTGCAACCTTGAAACTTCTGAATATCGTTTCTTATGTCTTCATCTATGAGTCTATCAAATATGATTACAATCGGACCACTCCTTCTATAACCCGATTTTTTCGATTATCGATTTTCGATATTTATCGGGGGTACTTTGACACAAAACCTACCCAAGAACACTCGCAGACGCTTATAGTACAACTGTGTAAAATTTCAAGAAAATCGGTTCAGTCGTTTCGGAGTCTATAGGTAACGGACATACACAGTTCCATTTATGAATAAGTTTAGATTTGGGAAAGAGACTGCAAGTTTGAAAATAATTCATAGACTACAAGGCTACAGAAACGATTTTGGTATTTGTCAATTCTGGAAACTGATGATTTGGTGGTTTTAGCCCAGATCTGGGAAGTGTTCTAACAAAAGACAGAAAGAACAATGCTGAGATCTGAAGACGTATTTGCAATGCCAAGGACGCATCCCAAAAGCTAAACAGGATAGTAAGAGAGAGAAACCATTTCGTTGGAAACAAAAAAAAAAAAAGAGTACACAACTGTTAATTGATATCTGTTTTCTTGTACGGCAGCGAATCTCGTCAAATATGAAAGAAAGACTCGAAGCAAAAGAAATGTTCTACAGAAGCATGCTGAGGATAACATGGACCGTTATGTGAGCAACGACGAAGTTTTGGAAACGAAAAGGAAACTTATACTTAACACCAGGTAGAGTCAGCTGAAGTTTCTGGGACAGATAATGAGAAAAGAAAGCTTGGAGAAGCTGATACACACAGGACGGATAGAGGTTAAGAGAGACAAAGAAAAAGAGCGCGTGACATACTTGATGGGCTTGAGCAAATGGAATGGCAGAGCAGGGTTTGGAAGAAATTACCAAGACAAAAGGTATGAAGAGTTGCAAGGGGCAGGAGGATATACAGAGCCATGATCGCCTACGTCCTAAAGGGACACGGCGAATAAAAGAAAAAAAAAGATCGTATAATTAATATCATCAACATCACTATTTTCTTTCTTCTTTTTTTTACCATTTCTATCACAAAATAAGATTAGCAAGTGAATTATTTGCACGGGGCAACGGGTAAAATCAGTTGAAAGCTCGCGACTCGCTTACAAAGTTTACCATTACTTTAAAAAAGAGAGATTAAGAATGAATGAAAGACTTCATGCTTTGTTGAAAGATTATTTATTTTATTTTATTCGTTATTCATTCATACGTTTTTGTTCCGTTAATACCTCCATTAATACCCCGTTAAATCATCCGAGAAATACATGTCTTGACGCGATCCCAGAACTGACTCGATGTGCCTCTTGACTTTTTGACCCCTGAAAAATCCGTAAAGTCTTTTCAATAACGACAACACGAAATCTTTGAAATGAAAAGCAATATTATAGTTTATTCTCTTTTGTTGACACGTCTGTCTCCGAGCGTAACAAACACTATTTAATCTCTATTAATCTATAAGAAAACATCCTCTTGGATTAGCGAGTCAGTCACGTAGGATACTTTTTGTAAGATGGGTTCGAACTTCACCGATTTCTCCACCACTGGGATCTTGTGTCAGACTCATGTCAATTTAATAATTATAATTTGCAGAGAAAAATTGTTGAGAAAACTGGTCTTTCGCTTCATCGCTTGTGTAAAGGGTTCAGTCCTCGCAAGCAGTAGTATTATTGTAGAAGACTAGTGATTTATTTATGATTTTCTGTGTTTGAGGTGTTCATTATTTATAACCAGACTAATGTCCTCATCTTTTTGGTTATTATATCACAAGGTTTCGGCTGTTGTGTCTTCCGGTTTTCCTCAAGGAATTTCGAAATAAAAACACTTTATTTAATCTACGGGGAAAGTTTTTTCTAGTTCCGCTATGTCTAATTATTAAACAGCAGGAAACGGTTGAACAAACATAGATGCAAAAAAAATAAAAATAAAAATAAAATAAAAAATAAATTAAAAGGTAGTTTTCTGAATATTTTCTCTTTAATTATCACAAACAATAAGAATGACATATTAACTCTTTTCATTTTGAAAAAAAAAAGGAAGAAAAACGGTAAATGAACAAAATATTATTTTTACTTATTTCACCCTAGGCAAGGCAATAAAGCCATTAAGATGCAAGAAGTTAATAAGAATTAGAGAATATGAGAAAAATAAAACATTATTAAGGAGAGAACACCTCATAAGCCTTTATTTTACGATTCATTGGCGCAGACACGTTAAATATGTTGCTTCGTGTTTTCCCCAGTACCGTTAATATATCATTTGAGTGTCACGTTTTCCAAACCCATCTCTCTATGTTCCAGATATTTCCAGTTGCTTCTTTCTAATTCTAACTGTGAGTGTCGTTTTCGCTTCAATTTTCTTTAAAATTCCGTTTTATACGAGTCTGGCCATGATATTTTCAACGTCCTTCTTTAGAATTACATCTTTGTTGTCTCAAGTCTCCTTTTCGTGTCGTAATTAATTCTCCAGCATTCACTGCCATATACAAAAGACTGGTATTGCATAGCAATTCGGCATTCCATTGTTTACTAACTAAATTTTCCTATTTATCTGTACATTGCTTAGTTTTTAGAGGGCATCTTATCTACTTTCGGGTCTTGGTTTCTTATTTATCGTCGTTTGTTGTAATACATCATAGATAATTGGATCTTTTATATATATATATATATATATATATATATATATATATATATATATACTATCAATTAATACGTCAGAACATGTGAAAAATTATTACAAAATTGTATATTTTGTTTCGACATTGAAAGAATAATGTGTCATCAGGTAGTTAACAATAATGGTATATATAATTTATAAAATAAATATGTTATAATCACTAGCTATTTTGTTTCAACACTACTTATGTCTTATCAAGTAATAAAGTTCCTCATATCGAAACAAAATGGCTACTTTTGTAGTGACATTATAACATATTTATGTTATAAATTCTAAATAAATATTATTCGGTCTACTTTGTATTGACCACTTTTTAACGTTAATGATTTTGGATACGGAATTTTATTCTATTCATAACTACCTTACACACACACACACACACACACACACACACACACACACACACACACACACACATATATATATATATATATATATATATATATATATAATGTAGAAAGGCCTTTCACTAAACTGAGCAGTGTTGTTTCAGTCATGTCGACTTAGAAAAGTGAAAAACCTCTCCACATTCATTCTATTACGGCTCTATCTTGATACCGAACACGTTGCACACACACACACACACACACACACACATATTGATACCATGAAATAACGTATCTACCTTAATTTTTCTTATATTTGATCTCTATGTATTTATATACATATATATATATAGAGAGAGTTATCCTACCACTGTATGTACAGGATACTCCTTTGGATTCTTCTATATCTACACCGCATGCTGATATATATATATATTAATAGCTCGAACACGTAAGACTCACGATTAAGCAAAACCTGAATACTGCTTTTGATGATATATTTTCCCGATTTTTAAAAATATTAATTTCTGTTCTCTTTCGTATCCTAATGTAAGCAAAGACAATTTATTGACGAAATTTTTTACAAAATCCGTTGCGAAATGGATTAACTCCGACATATTTTAAATTTATTTGATTATACAGTATTTTTAATGGATATTCATATTTGAATAGAAGCTCTGTCTTTTGTGATTAAACAGTATATTTATTCACATCTGCTGTTTATATCTGCACATTTTCCTAACAAGATTTCTCGATTAATCAGTGATCGATTGGTATCGCTTATGGCTCTTCATAGCTTCCTTTTTGCATAAACTATACCTCTTACTTTGTAACTTTCTACCACGTGTGCCTCCCGGACCTTGTACGGATGAGCCTCAATGTAAAAGAATAAAATAAAGTATGTATACCTGAAACTATTCTTTGTTTCTCTGTGTTTGTCATCAGTAATCGATTGGTATCGCTTATGGCTTTTCATAACTTCCTTTATGCCTAAACTATACCCCTTACTTTGCAAACCTCTACCACGTGTGCCACGTATGATGAATATATATATTATAAATTATATTTTAGATCATGTACATAATTATTCTATATATAACCGCTACGAAGGTACGCTCGTTTCGACATTGAAACTTCAATGCCTCATCAGGCGGTGTGTAAAGTACTGGAAATCCTTTTTGTTTATATTTATTTAGTTTTGTTCAAGGTGTTGGTGGAGGTTAGTGATAGGGGGGAGGTTTATATATATATATATACCAAAAACTGTCTTTTGTTCGTTTACGCTTGTCCTCATTAATCGATTTTAATCGAAAATATAGCGTAGAGTAACAGAAAAAAGGAAGCTATATCAGCTAATGGCTCTTCATAGCTTCCTTTTTTCTGTTACTCTCCGCTATATTTTCTTCTTTATGATCTTATATCACTCATTCTCTCTGTTTATCCTTCTTCTTTTCTCTCCATGAAGAGCCATAAGCAATATCAATCGATTACTGATGACAAACACAAAGAGACAAATAATAGTTTTTGGTATACATATTTTATTTTATATTTTTACATAGATGTAAATAAAATATTTCATTTAATATGAACCCCCCCCCCCCAAAAAAAAAACAAGCATCTATTCAAGTACGAGTCAATCAGTTAAGTGCCATATGTGATACACACTTGGGCGATCACGTCTTTTTGAGACATGACTGACTGGGCAGAATATTATCCCGCAGTAGGTTGGTATTATTTTTTGTGGTAGACTGGTTGCCAGTCAAGGCTATAGAACCCTATAGAACTGTCCTATTATTTAACCCATAAATGGACGGAAGAGACGGATTAATACCTTTCCCAAAGGTATTTGTGTGTAAGTGAATGCAAGAAATTCAACTGGAATTCGAACTCAGTACTCCGATATTTCGTTCCGAGTCGATATCCACTGCACCACAACGCACATCCAAATACGAGTAGCCATTAAAAATAATGTTTGCACAAAGAAATTAGAATATGTCGAAGTTTTCGTAACGGACTTCGTAAATTAATTTTCTTTGTTTTTGGATACGAAACATAGGAGATAGAATATTAAAAAAAATTTGGGAAAAATGTGTGTTCAAAGCATATATGTGTGTGTGTGTGTTTGTGTATGATGTGTGTGTGTGTGTGTGTGTGTGTGTATGATTTGTTTGTGTTTGTGTGTGTGTATGATGCGCGTGTTTGTGTGTGTGTGTGTATGATGTGTGTGTGTGTGTGTGTGTGTGTGTGTGTGTGTGTGTGTGTGTGTGTGCCGTTAATGTCTGATTGAGCGCCCAGGGCGCTTATTTTAAAACAAAGCTTGTTGATCAAGAGCAGTGATAAATCGGAAGATACGCTAATTTAAAAAAATAAATTTTTAGCATATTTCATCTTTTTTATTCTCCTATGCTAAAAGTTCAAGGCCGGAACATACCCAACAAAAATAACACAAATGTTTAACATAAATATAATCTTTATTCAGACTAATTATATCACACTATTGTTCTCCTCTTTGTTGTTTATATTATAACATTTCAGTAGTTATGACCTCCGAGAGAGCAATAAGTGAACAGTACTAAACAAGAATAAGAACCAAACGGGATATCCCTAAAAATGGGCAGGTGGAACGAATCTAACCCGTAGATTAAATAAAAGGGCTCAGTTCGATATTCCCTGTAGGAGACCCCGATCGATCGATATAGCCCTTAGAAAACAGTATTTACATTATTCGGACTATTGTCCTCATCCTTGTTGCCATTTGTACGACGTTTTAGCCGTTGTACGCTCCGGCCTACTTCAGGTGCTTGAAATTTCGAACCGAACCCTTTATGACAATCACTGGCGTATATGAACTCCATTCCTTGCGTAGTAGTGCCTCTTTTGGTAGTCATGAGTTATCTCCCTCTAATCTTAACCCAATACCAGGGTACAGCAGTGGTGGACAAGTAACTTGCAGGGTTAGAGGGAGATGACTCATGACGATTTTTGGCTGATTTTAACGATGCTGTCACATCAGATTCGGTATTGATTCATCCATTTGAGGAGGAGCAAATCAACAAGATGTAATATTTGTCTCACTAAAATTGTTACAACTGAGAAGTGAGTTCGATCCTCACTGAGTTCCACATACTTTCGGCCTTGTGCCACACTTAGAAAATCATCACCCAGAACGTAATCACACAAATATTTTTTTATATTAGTCATTAAGGGAAAATTAGAAAATCATTTGTCTAGAATCGTACAACTGTTTAGTGAGTTCGATCCTTACTGGGTGCTCCATATTTTCCGTCTTAGAAAATCGCACATCTGTTTGAGGAGAACGTAATCACACAAGTATTTTTTATATTGCTCATTAAGGCAAATAAACACAATTTAGGATTAAATTAAACAGGCTTAGTTTTCCCAGTAATGTCAGACTTTGCTTGAATATCAAGCTTTATTTATATTTCATTTTGTTTTCGTATCGGGTTCCATCAAATGCCTGGCGTAATAAGTCATGGAAAATATATCGTTGGAAACAAAGAAATGAACACCTGATTACTCTGAAATGAGTGGATATCGGCTGGGAGCTAGAAATCGGAGAATCGAGTTCAAATTCCAGTTGAATTTGTTGCATTCACTTACGCGCAAATACTCTTGGGAAAGGTATTAATCCGTCTTTACTCTCCAGCTATGGGTAAAATAACAAGACATATTCGGTTATAGCCTTAGTTGGCAACCAGTCTATCGCAGAAAGTAATGGCAACATACTGCGGAAAATCTTCTCAGTCATTGATGTCTCTTTCGAGACATGATCAACCAAGCTTTTACCACGTATAGCACTTAACTGACTGACTGATGACAGGGAAAACTGGACAACCTCTTCGCATAATATTTGAAAAGAAAATCTTAAGAATGACAAAGGCAGATGGCTAGAGAGATGTTGAAGTCTTTAAGAGAACTGAAGAAATTTTTGATAGCAAACAGGAAAAAAACAGCTAAAAATTTGTTGGTAAATATTAATGAGGAAAGGAGACTTGAAGAACTCAACAGTCACAAGTCACATCGAAAATAGCGGATAATTTACTTAACATTTTTTTGTGAATTCATTGTGGAACAATAACAAATTACAAGGTGAAGGAAGAGAGATAGAAAGAGGAAGAGAGAGAAAAAGACAGAAAGAGAGAAAGATAGAGATAAAGAGAGAAAGGGAGAAGGATAAACAGAGAGAAAGAGAGATATAAGATTATAAAGAAGAAATTTTAGCAGAGAGTAGCAGAAAAAAATGAAGCTATGAAGAGCCATAAGCGATATCAATCGTTTAATGATGGCAAACATAAACAAAAGAAAAGAAAGTTTTTGGTACACACACACACACACACACACACACACACACACACACACACACACACACACATATATATATATATATATATATATATATTGAGGTTCATCCTGTACAAATTCCGGGAGGCACACGTGATAGAGAATTACAAAGTAAGAGTTATAGTCTTTGTAAAAAGGAAGCTATGAAGAGTCATAGGCGATATCAATCGATTACTGATGACAAGCACAGAGAGACAAATGGTAGTTTTTGGTATATATATATATTTTTATTTTTATTTTATATTTTATTACATTGAGGTTCATCCTGTACAAAGCCCAGAAGGCACACGTTGTAAAGGGCTACAGAATAAGAGGTATAGTTTATTCTGATATATGAAGAAAATAACGGTTAAATCTAAACTTGAATATGTTAAGATTTTATTGATCAGAGAAGAAATCGTCTTGGGAATCGGTCTCACAGGGCAGTGGTTTGCAAGAAGGAGCTCCTCGAGTCGAATTTACTTCTCAATAATGGAACATGGAAGGAAAGAGTGTCGTTTGCAACAACATCATCAGCATTTCGGGTCCCAGCCGTGAAGTTTAAAACTGGTGAAACTAAAAAATGTAGTTTGTCTGAGCATTTTCCCTGGAAATAACAACAGTAGGTTAGAACTAGTTGAACAGTGATTAACCCTCTAGGGCCATTCGTATCATATTTGATACAGTATTTCCCTATAAGGAAATATTTGGTATTTCCCTATAAGGAAACATTTAGTATTCATTGACTGAGCAGTCAGTACTGCTTTCATTTGAAATTTATAAAATATTTCTCTTAAAAAATCTTTCAGGAAAATATTTCTTTCAAGGCTTGTTTTCATACTGTATCAAATATGATACGAATTGCCCTAGAGGGTTAAAAAACCATTTCTGAGATAATAATGAATTAACCTTATAGGGCCATTCGTATCATATTTGATACAGTATTTCCCTATAAGGAAACATTTGGTATTTCCCTATAAGGAAACATTTAGTATTCATTGACTGAGCAGTCAGTACTGCTTTCATTTGAAATTTATAAAATATTTCTCTTAAAAAATTTTTCAGGAAAATATTTCTTTCAAGGCTTGTTTTCATACTGTATCAAATATGATACGAATGGCCCTAGAGGATTAATCGAATTTCACCGGACACTTTGGACGCTGCAGATAATTTAATTGATAATTTTGAGCACATTGTTTAAACAGTACCACAAAGAGAGAATGGAAAAGATAGAATCAAAAAAATAAAGGAGAAAGTATTGTGGAGAGCAACAAGGAGAAAGCTATGGAGAACCGTGATTGATAACACCCAGAAGGGACATAGTCGGAAAGAAAGAAAGGAAGGGGAAAAGAGAGAGGAGGGAAAGTTGTGGTTTTTTTATATCGTTTAAGAAGAGTAGAAAATACTTGAGTTTCGTATCTTAGGCTTTTTTGCCCTCACCCCCAACCGGAAAAAAAGCTGGCAACCGGACTGCTTTATGTCCATACCCGTAGAAGCACGCCAACAAACTTACAATGATATAGAGAACTTCACAGAAAATCACCGTAAAATCTAGCATCAAAATGTTTTAATTGATATGGAGAGAAACAGTTACACTATGACGAAAATGAAAAAAGGAAGAAAGAAAGAAGAAAAAACAATTTGCTCGAAAGTCTCTACTATCCTGAGAGTTTGCTTACATTCTTGAAGTGAAAGTATGCGTGGAGAAGGTACTTTGTATACGTAGACTTATCTTAAGTATTACATGAAGGCAATATTTCATTCAGACGAGTTATACAAATTCTTCTCTAAAAAGATCCTTATACACACATATATCTAAACTTATTTATAAATGGAACTTTGTCTCTGTGTGTGTGTGTCTGTGTGTGTGTGTCCGTTACCTATAGACTCCGAAACGGCTGAACCGATTTTCTTGAAAATTTACACAGTTGTACTATAAGCGTATGGGAGTGTTCTTAGCTAGGTTTTGTGTCGAGGTACCCCCGATAAATATCGATAATCGAAAAAATCCGGTTATAGAAGGAGTGGTCCGATTTTAATCAAATTTGATACACTCATAGACAAAGACATAAGAAACGATGTTCAGAAGTTTCAAGGTTACAGTTCTTACAACAGTGCAGAAAATCGATAATATATATATATATATATATATATATATATATATATATATATATATATATATATATATAAATAAGGCAAGATGTTTGTGTATGTGTCTGTTTATCTGCCTATATGTCTGTATTTTTTCAGCACTTTTGTTTTAGTTTTTGCTTCGGGTTTGGCTCTAAGTAGGTATAATTGTAGTTCTTAGTCTCAGCCATGATACCATTTACTCAGAGGACATATTTAGCCTTCAAAATTCAGTTTACGACGAAAAAACCTATTTGATATCGATACAAGGAAATCAAAATTTGACTTACATCCATTCATTTTTCTTTCAGTCTACGGTTTCGCTTTAACTGGAAACAACTATTGCTTTTTAGTCTTTCGTGAGGACCATGGATTAGTTTTAAAGCTTCATTACACCCGAGCAACGCCGGGCTATACTGCTAGCATATATATATATATATATATATATATATATATATATATATAATTTTTATTATTATTAAAGAAAGAACAAAACGGCTAATGGAGCCAACGGACAATTTGAGAAAACCCAAAACCCTTATCCAGTTAAAGTTTCGAACAGAAATGAATTATACTGAAAAAACAACAAAAAAAAAAAAAACGAAGAAAAGCAAACTTACGTTTACAGTAAAATTCTTGATGCCTAGATTACCTGGACAGAGCAAAAAATTTTAACAACGTTGACACTTATGAAAGGAAGAGTATAGTCATAACCCGACTTTCACGCTCAACTATTCTTCAGACAACTTACACACACACACACACACACACACACACACACACACACACACACACACACACACACACACACACATATATATATATGTCCAATTGAAGAAGTACGAAGAATTAAATTGTAACATTCAAAATATTAATCTAAAACAGTGCTCAATATAAAAAGAGGCCAATTAATATTTTTTATGAATTATTACACGAGAGCATGTGAAAAACTACTACAATATTGCATATTTTGTTTCGACATTGAAAGAACAATGTCTTATCAATTACTTAACAATGGTAATAAACGCTTTTATTTAATTGTTTTTATATATAAAACAACTCTTTCCTTTATTTATAAACAAAATTTGGTACGAGATACAAGGACTTAATAAAACAAAAGAATAATTGGAGTAGATAGACTAAACTATCGCCCGGTTCACACTCCACCCATATCTATTGAACAGGTGTAGAGGCTCTCATCCCTTGTTCCCTGTTTAGGATGTGGTTTCCGGCTTTCTCTTTTCCAATCTTTTCATTCTTACATAGCCTCTTGCGCTTCAGTGATGATTAAAAAAAAGAAAAAAAAAAGAAGAAAGTAAGAGGGAAGAAAAGAAAAAATGTGAAAAATCAAGAAAAGGAAAAGAAAGAGGAAAAGAAAAGTTACAGAAGAAAAGAGAAAATGAATAGATGAGAAAATAAAGAGAAAGGAAGAGCTCCCCCCCCCACACCAAAAAAAAAAACTAACAAAGGAGAATTCAAATTTAGAAGGGAAATGGGTTGCAAACAGATAGAGACATGTAGAGACGTATAGTTGATATACAGCAACTCGGATTTTTTGGCATTTAAAGCAAATGATGAAATCCTATACACAAACAGAAATATTATTCATAGAACATAAAATAATAAAACTAACAAAGGAGAATTCAAATTTAGAAGGGAAATGGGTTGCAAACAGATAGAGACATGTAGAGACGTATAGTTGCAATACAGCAACTCGGATTTTTTGGCATTTAAAACAAATGATGAATTCCTATACACAAGCAGAAATATTATTCATAGAACGTAAAATAATAAAACAAACAAAGGAGAATTCAAATTTAGAAGGGAAATGGGTTGCAAACAGATAGAGACATGTAGAGACGTATAGTTGCAATACAGCAACTCGGATTTTTTGGCATTTAAAACAAATGATAAATTCCTATACACAAACAGAAATATTATTCATAGAACGTAAAATAAGGGATATTTAAACAAGCAATACAAATATGTAAATTCATTAGACCTAATATAAATTAGAATAAAACTATAATAAAATAAAAATAAAATAGTGTACTTGATTGCTATGTGATGTAAATTCTTCAATACGGCAGTGAATGCTGGACAATATCATGAAAGGTGAAGAAAAACTTAAAGCATCTGAAATGTGGTTATACAGAAGGATACTGCGGATATCGAGGACCGAGCATGTGAGCAACGATGAGGTTTTGGAAAGGATGGAAACAAAAAGGAAATTAATATTGAGCATCAGGTAGAGACAACTAAAATTCCTGGGACATGCAATGAGGAAGGAGGGCTTGAAGAACCTGATTCTAACCGGCCAGAGAGGAAAGCAGCGGATAACATATTTGAAGGACCTGATCAGGTTGATGATAGAACAGGGGTTGCGTGGTTGTCACATGAGAAAGTGTGCTCAGAACCACCAGGAATAGGGAAATGTGGAAGGCCATGATCGCCTACATTCTGAAGGGACAAATAAAATAGATGAAGAAGAAAATGAAAAGGAAGATAACAAATAAAAATACAAATAAACATAAAAATTAATATTGTATATATATATATATATATATAGGCAGTAAATTTTCTTTTAAATATCTTTAGTTAAACATGACGCGGACAAGGAACATTTTGAATAATTTCTATTTAGTTTTTCCAGTGTACCAGAGTGAAACTATCCATATTGTCGGTTGTCCCAAGCGCTTTCTGTCACCTCTGTAACTTTTTTCAAAGAGCTTATTTTGACTGTGTGAGATGCATTATTTTTTCAGTTGCAGAAGGAGCGTTAAAGCCTGTACATTATCTGAAATTGTTACACACATTCACACACACACACACACACACACACACACACACACACACACACATATATATATATATATATATATATATATATATATATATATATATTATTAATGTTATTAAAAACACTGAAACCGTTGTCAAAAAAGTGATTACTTATGCATTGAGTTTATTTTCTTTTATTTTTTGTTCTTTTCTAGTATCCGGAATTGAGGTGCCTGTTCAACAAACGAAAAAAGAGTTTTATTGGTGATGTCGCCAAACCGGAAATGAAATTGTCAAGGAGACATGAACGCTGGTCAAACTATCGGTCACAAAATGACGTCTCCGCAAACGAAACCCAGAAGAAGAAATAAAAAAGAAAAATCAAAACTGGTCATCACTTCTACGTATTCTCAAAGAAAACAGAAAAAAAAAATCAAATTGGAAGAAAGGGTAGATTTTTCTTCAACGCTGATGGAGTCTTCCTACGTAGACTAGAATAAACAGAAAGCATTTTTCTGGAACGATAA
The DNA here is from genome assembly GCA_037127315.1 of Ascarosepion bandense. Classification (NCBI taxonomy): domain Eukaryota; kingdom Metazoa; phylum Mollusca; class Cephalopoda; order Sepiida; family Sepiidae; genus Ascarosepion; species Ascarosepion bandense. Next base: position 844,404 of record JBBBDQ010001194.1, read on the forward strand.
AAAAAATACAAAAATATAACGTTTAAACTGATTCAAGAAAAAATGTGTAAAAGAGAAATTTTAAATAAAAGACGTACCAGAAAAGTGGCTGGATAAAAATCTAAACTAAAAAATAAAAAAAGAATAGAGAAAATAAACATTTTCAAAAAAGATCATTGGAAAAACAGATTAAAACAAAATCCGTGCACAAAAAATAAAATTCAAAATCCGTGCACACAAAAAAAAATCCAATAAAAAAAAAATGAACTAATATTAATTAAAAAAGTATTTAAAGAATACATTATATTTGCCAAAAACAAAAAATGGACATTGTTTATAATGATTTTAAGTATCCATAAATTACAGTAAATAAACAAAGACATTTATAAGATAAAAGCAATGGCATCACAACTGAAAAAAAATTCTGCCAGAGCTGAACAATAATGATTGGCATTTTAAGGGGCATAAATCTATGTGAACTTCTGCTCATGCCAAATTAACAACAAAAAAAGCTTTTCTGAACTGATTTGTCAGTCGACTACGCCAAAAAAATAAAAGAAAATCACAACTGTACACAGTTTGAAAAATTAATACATTTAATAAAATACTAATAAAAAAACAAGTTCCAATTTAATTAAAAAAACCGTAAACACACGCATACAAAAGCATGAGAATTTTTTCATGGTTTACCACGTGACTTTTTTGACCAATCAAAATTATTTTAAATATATCACGTCAGGAATTGGATCGGAGTGAATACGATGTCAGAAGGAAATGTTAGCATAAATATGGGAAAAATAGAATTTCGAATAAATACTTAAATGATAAAAGATTACATATTTTCAAAGTTGTTGAATGTTTTAAGTAAGACGCAATCAAATGAAAGATAATAACAGCTTTGAAAAAAAACTAGGTATATATATTTTTTTAATTTACCGATGAACTTAATGTATTATAATATATTCTATTGCCACATTGCTGACCAACCTCAGTATGCACTCTTCTATCTATCTATCTATCTATCTATCTATCTATCTATCTATCTATCTATCTATCTATGTGTCTAAACTGAGGTCGGTCAACACGAAGTGCCAACGATCTGTTCCATGCATATATATATATATATATATATATATATATATATATTAGGTGTAGCACAAGGCCGAAGGTAAGGGATACCCAGTGAATATCGAACTCCCTACTGAGTTGTAATGATTCTAGTGAGACAAGCTTGCTAACCATTACACCATTATATATATATATATATATATATATATATATATATATATATATATATATATATTAATAATAATAATAATAATAAAACCGACTCTGTACGTATTCTAATCTTAAAATGTTACACAAGAAACTTTTAAAGACTATGAATAACCAGCAGAATCTAACTCCGTTATCGTCCTCGGCTATAGAGCTTTGGACAAAGAGGGGAAAAAAAAGGAAACTGCGTAGGACCGACAATACATACGGTTCTTCCCAGTAAAGAAAAAAACCCTCGAACGGAACGAACCACCAGGAAAGAAAAGTGCTCGATACTAAACTAACCAAAAGTGTTAACAAAAAGGCAGTTACGCAGAGCAAATTTCACATCTAAGTGAAATTTAAATTTTCAATGTTTATCTCTTTCATTATCTTTATTTTTTCTCAATCTTTTACTCACTTTCTCTCTCTTTTTTTCTTGTATGTTTGTTTATTTTTCCATATATTTTTGCAGATTCTCTTTTACTATCATTCACTTCTAAAAAAAGGTGAAAGCTTTGGTTCATGAAGACCAAGAAACGACGGACCAAATAAATAAGTGCCAACATCAATTAGAATCGAAGTGGTCACATAACAAAAAACACCACGCAGATATATATATATATATATATATATATATATATTAGGTGTAGCACAAGGCCGAAGGTAAGGGATACCCAGTGAATATTACACCATCCATTATATATATATATATATATATATATATATATATATTGGAACCTGCTGTATGCCACCGCCCCTACTGCCATCAAAAACTGGTTGCATACGGCAGGTGGTCGCTCACTAAAGACTCGTGACTTATCCTCCACGATCGTATATTTCACTCTCCAGAATGTACATATTTTAGTATTTTACCATGTTATCTGGGATTAAATAAATGAGAACATAAGATGGTCTAACTTTGAAAAAATTTATTCAGCATAATTATTTTTTTAACATTAAAAACGTATTTACAATGGTTAACAAAAAAAATTAAAAACTAATTATTCACACTGGTGTAGGCTTAAAGAAATCAGTTATTTCAGTCTGAGTGGTGTTTTTTGTTATGTGACCACTTCGATTCTAATTGATGTTGGCACTTATTTATTTGGTCCGTCGTTTCTTGGTCTTCATGAACCAAAGTTTTCAACCTTTTTTTAGAAGTGAATGATAGTAAAAGAGAATCTGCAAAAATATATGGAAAAATAAACAAGCATAAAAGAAAAAAGAGAGAGAAAGTGAGTAAAAGATTGAGAAAAAATAAAGATAATGAAAGAGATAAACATTGAAAATTTAAATTTCACTTAGATGTGATTTTTTTCCCCTACACCTGAATTTATCCAAGTTGGTAGAGAAACCGATAAAACTCATAAAATTGTCAAACGTAATAAGTACATCTGCCATTTGACCACCGCACTTCACTACAATAACAAAACAACGAGAAATTGTTTCTGGCTTAGATTAAAGAAAAATGAAACAGATTACTAACTTAATTCTTCTAATTTCGAAGTTAGGACTGTATTGTTAATTTTTGTTAAAGTAGTCGCTTGACCAGTGATTTTTATTCTTTCATTCTGGTCGGTGGTCGCGTTTTGGAAGAGGTCGCTCACTGAGGGTCAAGTAGTCCGTACATTAGCAAGTGGTCGGTGACGACGAGGGTCACATACACCAGGTTCTACTATATATATATATATATATATATATATATATATATATATAGAGTGATGAGAATTAATAAATATACATATGGGAATACACACGTGTAGAAGAATATTATTCAGGTGTTAATAAAACAGTGCTCATTGTAGTAAAAACAAGGCTATTATATATGTTATTAAATATACATATTACTTTTCGTCGATGGCACGACTCGGAGTGTCATTCGTTATGCAATCATCAGGTGTATATTAATTACTTTATATTACAGTTCGTAATATGCACCTGATGACTGCGTAATGCATAAAACTCCGAGTCGTGCCATCAACGGAGGATAATATATATATATATATATATATATATATATATATATATATTCTTTATTTGTAAAAGAGATATTACGCGACATAGGTTTCTACCATGTGGTGTCTTCAGGCGAAATCGGCTGAAGACACCACATGGTAGAAACCTAGGTCACGTAATAACTCGTTTACAAATGAAGAATATTCAAAAACTCTACAATATAATTGTATTGAACACTTTTTAATACAATTGTGTACTGGTCTAATTTTATTATAACAAAAAACTAAGTAATTAAGCATTCAATATATATATATATATGCAAGATATTACTAAAGATATCAGCGCAGTCATTAAAGCTTTCTCCTAAAAATTTTATGTTTGTTCGAATTTTGGAAAGTAGGCCTGACTAATATTTTTCAGCCCCCTCTAGAACTCAGGGTGGGTGGGGAACGAACTTAAATCTAATAGTGACTATACTCGCGTACATTCTTATGTATATATACATATATATATATTTAAATTACATTCAAGGGGATACCCACATACTGTCCACACAAACTAAAATATATTGAAAATTAAAATGAAAAGCAAATATAAACTTTGGTTATAGATTGTTACAAAAAAAAACAAAAAACAAACAAACATTACAGTGATTGAACTTTGAACGCCCGCAAATTCGAAATGATGCCCGAGGAAATGTTTAAAGATGTAAGTGGTGATGCAATTTTCAATTTTATTTAAAATCTCTGAAGCCTTTCTTAAATAAAAACGGATCCGAATATTATACTGCTCTGTCCCTATTGTCCCAATGCTGATTATAAATTCTCCTGCCTTCTGGAAAACTGCATTTCTAACTCTAGTAATAATAATGAAAATACATAAATTCTTATATTGGTCACACATCCACTACATTCATTCGTAGGTTAACTTGCAACTTATTGAAACTTAGATCAAATTGTATATAATGATTACTTCTGTAAACAAAATCTTAAAAACTCGCAGCTCTCATAACACATATACAACAAACTACATTAAAAACACATGAAGTCATGATACATATCTATTTAAATTAGGAACACGTTCCTAAAAATGTTGGAATTTAATAAATAAGTTTTTCTATTGTAATTGATTAAACATTCTGATTATTATTAGTGATTATCGAATACCAATGAACAAAAACACTATAAATTTTCTTTCGTATGTGTGAGAACGCAAACTGGAAATATGTAATAAAAAAACCCCAACAAAACAAAGATAATTGATTAGTCAATTTATAATAAAACTTGTTTCAATGAATATTTATAGATAAATGGAAACTGAGGCCAGCAATGGGAAGCGACAGTCTTACTACAGGCTTGAACACAATCTTCAGGGATATCTAATAATCGTTAGAATAATACAATGAACCGAATAAACTTAACATTACTGCACATAACGTCTCATTGACTAGCATCTTTAAATAGTCGGGGTTCGAGTATAGTACATCCTGTCTTGTAATTTTCCCTTATTCTTAAGATCTTCAATGTGAGTTGGCAGCTCAGATACAGCCACTTTCTCATCGGCGTAATGTGGTTTCCTTGTGTCTCTTCGATAAATACATTCACGGCTTATGCTTCGATGATCTTAGTTCACTGGTACCCCATGTATGAATTTCCTCGATCCACTATATTAGTAACTAGGTCCCACCCCTTTACTGTAAAACCAATAAAATGTAAACGCAAATTCTACTCCAGTAGCTTATTTTCTCGCACTTCTCGCCTGTGGAATTCCCTTCCGTTTACTTGCTTTCCCGACAGATATAATCTCCAAGAATTTAAATGTAAAGTCAATAGTCATCTCCTATCTCACTAACTTGCATCCTTTCTCTCATGCTCCTTTCTCCGTCCACTCCACTCTCATCAGTATTCTCATCCTACTTTTACCCACTTCCTGACACCTCCTATAACCTGTCACTCTTTCTCATAGCTTTCCTGCTATGTAACCCCCTGCGCACCAGTGGCAGTAAGCTGCCTTGCTTGGGGAGATATGATTATGAAAAATAAATCTGAAATTTAGCATCTTATTCTACATGAATTTTATTTATTTATTAATTTTTGAGTTACTAAAAAGAGTAAATTGGACATAATGAAGAAGCTTCTGACATATTTTTTTTTAATCCGTGTTGCTTGCTAATGATTATAGAATGACTATTTGTGAGTTGAGAAAAAAAAGTTGAATAAAACAGTGGAAATACTAGTCTAAAATGAATTATAGCGACAATGTTTTATCTCAAGTAGAATCATTACATTGAGTTTATAGTGGGTTATACGTTCTAGTGAAACGTAGTTGTATGTTGAAACAGATTAACTGAATTTGGCCTCGTTAGTAGATAGCCCACTAAGTTATAAAAGGGGTTATAAAACAAGAAACTCAAATTGTGTATAGAAAAAACATTTAATATATACACAGATATCAATTACGGTATTTTTTTTACAATGTCTATATATTCAGGCCGGGATATATATATATATATCCCGGCCTGAATATTCGAGAAATCTTGTTAGGAAAATATTCAAACACATAAATTTAAATAAATATGTCGGTTAATACAATTTCGTAACTTTCCATAAGATTTTGTAACATTGTCTTTTATTACGTTTGTTTACATTAGTATACGAACCGGAGCAAATATGGATGTTGTGGGAAATCAGAAACTTTTTATTTATACGGCTTAATTTGGTTTTATTTTACTATGAAATTTTCTGTGGTCGAGTGGGTAAGACACGTCAGATCAATTGACGGCTTCTTCTAAGTATACTGAAGTCGCAGGTACGAAGAGGTAGAGACAAATGGTGAGTTTCGTAAAACTGGTAAGTGACGTGGACCTAGTGTGTTTCGTTTTTCATTTTATTTTGTGTGTGTACTTTTATACATCTGAAGATGCGGACTCTTAAATTATAATTTTTTTTTTTTTTTAGCCAGACAGACATTTATCATTGTCAACGTTTAAAGGGATAAAATAACTGTCGGATTAATAAAGAAGTCCATTCTTAAATTCTGTTTGTTCACCTTTGGATATGAAACTGAAAGACTTTGAGTAATTCTATGACAGGAAACATTTCGCTTGAAAGCACTAAATTTGGCCTCGCTTGACCAAGTGGTCATGTCGGTTAAGGCGTACCGGGCTTAACAGTATCTATCTATGCCCTGACGAACGTAGGTTTCAATTCTGCCTCAGAGTCATAGGATTTCTCGAACTGTTTAATAAATTAATGGACTTAATAATCGAATACGGGTATCCGCTAAGAATAACGTTTAAAGTGACACACACACACACACACACACACACACACACACACACACACACACACACACACATATATATATATATAGAATGAGTAAAGAACAAGTAGGAAAAAGTGTCTTTAATGTTTCACTTATAACAAGCCTCTTCAGAGACTTATTAAGGACAAATGATTTAAAAATCCGAGAGACAGTATTTTTAAATGAGGTATAATTTCAAACATCAGATGACTGTCACGTGTGATAAAGCAAAGGATGAATATTAAAATGTAGAAGATCAAACTTGTGTTTGTTTAATTGTATGTGTCAACACGTTCTTTTTAAATAAAATAAGAGAAAACAGTTATGAATGGATGCGTTGAGAGAAATCAAACGATGGAACGATTTTCATTCTAAATAACATGAGAATCATGTCTGAATCATAAACGAAATATATTTCAGTTTAAATCTATTGAAAATAAGGTTAACAGAATTTTTTAATGAAATAATAAATCACTAAATAACGGTTAGTATCTTTCAATGAAATAAAATTAACTATGTATTAAAATTATCATGATAACATAATTAAGTAATCTAAACTTATTTATAAATGGAACTTTGTCTCTGTGCGTGTGTGTATGTGTGTGTGTCTGTGTCCGTTACCAATAGACTCCGAAAAGTTTGAACCGATTTTCTTGAAAATTTGCACAGTTGTACTATAATCATCTGCGAGTGTTCTTAGCTAGGTTTTGTGTCGAGGTACCCGCGATAAAAATCGAAAATCGATAATCGAAAACATTGGGTTATAGAAGGAGTGGTCCGATTTTAATCAAATTTGATACACTCATAGACAAGACATAAGAAACGATATTCAGAAGTTTCAAGGTTGCAGAAAATTGATAATATATATATATAAAAGGCAAGATGTTTGTGTGTGTGTGTCTGTTTATCTGCCTGTACGTCTGTATTTCTTTCAGCCCTTTAATTTTAGTTTTTGCTTCGGGTTTGGCTCTAAGTAGGTAAAATTGTAGTTCTTAGTCTCAGCCATGATACCATTTACTCAGAGGACTTATTTAGTCTTCAAAATTCAGTTTACGACGAAAGAAACTTATTTGATATCGATACCAGGAAATCAAAATTTGACTTATATCCATTCATTTTTCTTTCAGTCTACGGTTTCGATTTAACTGGAAACAACTATTGCATTTTAGTCTTTTGTGCCAACGTCCAAAGAGTCTGAGCTCCATACGGTAATTTCTCGTTAGGTTTTCAACGTAAGCACGGAAATCATTAGCAAAGATCCTGGTTCATAGTATTAAGTAATTCATGATTTTTATGATTTATGTTATGAAAGTTATTGTTTAAGCCATGGGTTAGTTTTAAAGCTTTCATTACATCCGAGGAACGCCGGGCTACACTGCTAGTATTATATAAATAAGAATCATATTTATATATTATCATAATAATATTAATGGTTAGAATCTTTCAATGAAATAATAATAATAATAATAATAATAATAATAATAATAATAATAATAATTGTTAAAAACCAGAAGGAGAAAACTTGTCTATTAATTGATATGGCTTGTCCAGCGGATTGTAACATAGCAATCAAGGAATTTGAAAAACTGTCAAAATATAAAGACCTGGAAATTGAAATAGAAAAAAATGTGGAAATTGAAAACAAGAGTTGTGCCAGTGATAGTAGGTGCACTTGGAATGATAAAAAATGGAACAAAACAACACATTGAAAGAATCCCTGGAAACCTCAGCTTAAGAGATATACAAAAAATTGTCTTATTAAGTACAGCCCACACACTAAGGAAAACTTTATCTATGTAATGCTGGGAATGATAGGGAAGATAGAAAAACATGAAATGGAGCCATAACAACACGCCACTACCTGCCTTAGATCTCCCCGCAGACTTGGTTGGTAGTGAGACCAAAGCAGAAATCGAAATATGATGAAAAATGACATAATAATAATAATAATAATAATAAAATATAACTGTTTTCTCTTATTTTATTTAAAATAATCCGCACAAATACCCTTGGGAAAAGGTATTAATCCGTCTCTTCTATTCAGTGATGTGGTAATAATAAGACAGACTGGTTTCTATAGCCTTGGCTGGCAACGTCTACCGCAGAAAGCAATGGTAACCTATTGCGGGATAATCTTTTGCCCAGTCAGTCATGTCTCAAAAGAAACATGATTGCCCAAGCGTGTATCACGTATGACACTTAACTGACTGATCGAATATAATATTTGGAAACATGATTAAGACTTCTACTGGGCATAAAGTTGGGGGGGGGCTGTTTTTTATTGTTATGAGGTAGTCAACTGATCCCCCTCTAATTAATACTTAATAATATAATACATATCTTCTTCTTCTAGCTACGAATCAAATAACAGGACAGATTAGGTTCTATCTTAGCTGGCAACCAGTCTACCGCAGAAATAATGGCAACCTACTGCGGGATAATCTTCTGCCCTCTTTCGAGACATAATCGTCTAAAGCGTGTAAGAGACTGACTGACTGAACTGATTGTTGCAATATCCGATTGTCGAGGGGAAATGTTCTTTACGCTACACTCGTGCGGGTTGAAAACAATGTGAGTACTTCAATGTGAGTACTTCAATGTGAGTACTTCAATGTGAGTACTTCCAGTTAAAAATTACAGAAGGCAATGATAATGAATATAAGATTAACAGTAATTGTAATGGCTGAAACAATAACTTTCATAACATAAATCATAAAAATCATGAATTACTTAATACTATGAACCAGGATCTTTGCTAATGATTTCCGTGCTTACGTTGAAAACCTAACGAGAAATTACCGTAAACATGTTTCACTCAAAACGATCCAAACAGCTAAAAATTTAATTAATATCATTATTGTATGTATTAAGGAGGCTGAAAGAGAATTATTAGGGGATGAAACTTATTCTGGCAAAAGAAACCGTCTTGATGTTAAAAATGTGGCAAATCTTCCAATCCTAAATTTAATTACTATCATTGTTGTATGTATTAAGGAGGCTGAAATAGAGTTATTAGAGGGATGAAACTTATTCTGGCAAAAGAAACCGTCTTGATGTTAAAAATGTGGCAAATCTTCTAATCCTAAATTTAATTAATATCATTGTTGTATGTATTAAGGAGGCTGAAAGAGAGTTATTAGGGGGATGAAACTTATTCTGGCAAAAGAAACCGTCTTGATGTTAAAAATGTGGCCAATCTTCTAATCCTAAATTTAATTAATATCATTGTTGTATGTATTAAGGAGGCTGAAAGAGAGTTATTAGGGGGATGAAACTTATTCTGGCAAAAGAAACCGTCTTGATGTTAAAAATGTGGCAAATCTTCTAATCCTAAATTTAATTAATATCATTGTTGTATGTATTAAGGAGGCTGAAAGAGAGTCATTAGGGGGATGAAACTTATTCTGGCAAAAGAAACCGTCTTGATGTTAAAAATGTGGCAAATCTTCTAATCCTAAATTTAATTAATATCATTGTTGTATGTATTAAGGAGGCTGAAAGAGAGTTATTAGGGGGATGAAACTTATTCTGGCAAAAGAAACCGTCTTGATGTTAAAAATGTGGCAAATCTTCTAATCCTAAATTTAATTAATATCATTGTTGTATGTATTAAGGAGGCTGAAAGAGAGTTATTAGGGGGATGAAACTTATTCTGGCAAAAGAAACCGTCTTGATGTTAAAAATGTGGCAAATCTTCCAATCCTAAATTTAATTAATATCATTGTTGTATGTATTAAGGAGGCTGAAAGAGAGTTATTAGAGGGATGAAACTTATTCTGGCAAAAGAAACCGTCTTGATGTTAAAAATGTGGCAAATCTTCTAATCCTAAATTTAATTAATATCATTGTTGTATGTATTAAGGAGGCTGAAAGAGAGTTATTAGGGGGATGAAACTTATTCTGGCTAAAGAAACCGTCTTGATGTTAAAAATGTGGCAAATCTTCCAATCCTAAATTTAATTAATATCATTGTTGTATGTATTAAGGAGGCTGAAAGAGAGTTATTAGGGGGATGAAACTTATTCTTACAAAAGAAACCGTCTTGATGTTAAAAATGTGGCAAATCTTCTAATCCTAAATTTGTCAGGCCATCCATTGGATCTTTGGGGATACAGCAATTCAGTTTGACAATTCAGTTTGACACTTCAGTTTCAGTGTGGTTTCTTTGCCATCAGCTGTGGCAAAGAAACCACAGCTGATGGCAAAATTCGAAAAAATATATATATAAAAAAAACAGCATAATTCTGTACAAAAATATGATGAGAACAGAATTAATTCTAGAAATATCTTAATAAATAAATTTTTTCTATTAAATTACAAAATAATTTGGTTCTTTGTGATACTATAAAGTTATTATTTTTCCATTCTCAGATTAAAAAGAAAATAAGCAAAATAGGTTCCTAAGGATTACCAGTTCTTATAGAACCGGTTCCTGAAAATTGGGAATGCTATTGTTGCTTATGTTCTTAAATTCATTTTGAATTTACTTCACTTACATTTTTAAGAGAAGGATGAGAATACTGGTGTGATGGGAGTTGAGTGGATGAAGAAGAGAACATGAGGGAAATGATGCTAGTCAGAGAGATAAAACATGACAATTGACATTACATTTAAATTCTTGAAGATTGTAGCTATTGTGGAAGCAAGTATACGGAAAGGAATTTTTTTTTAATCATATCACCCAAAGCCAGGCGGTAACGCCACTGATGTGCAGGGGGGCTACATAAGAGTGAGAAGGTTAGAAAAGAGAAAACTGGAAACCGCATCCTAAACAGGAAACAAGGGATGAGCCTCATCACCTGTTCAATAGATGTGGGTGGAGTGTGAACCGGGCGATAGTTTAGTCTATCTACTCCAATTGAAAAAAAAAACAGTGAGAAGATTAGAAAAGAGAAAAACCGGAAACCGCATCCTAAACAGGAAAGCAGGGATGAGCCTCATCACCTGTTCAATAGATGTGGGTTGAGTGTGAACCGGGCGATAGTTTAGTCTATCTACTCCAATTGAAAAAAAAAACAGTGAGAAGATTAGAAAAGAGAAAAACCGAAAACCGCATCCTAAACAGGAAAGAAGGGATGAGCCTCTTCACCTGTTCAATAGATGTGGGTGGAGTGTGAACTGGGCGATAGTTTAGTCTATCTACTCCAATTGAAAAAAAAAACAGTGAGAAGATTAGAAAAGAGAAAAACCGGAAACTGCATCCTAAACAGGAAAGAAGGGATGAGCCTCTTCACCTGTTCAATAGGTGTGGGTGGAGTGTGAACTGGGCGATAGTTTAGTCTATCTACTCCAATTGAAAAAAAAACAGTGAGAAGATTAGAAAAGAGAAAAACCGGAAACCGCATCCTAAACAGGAAAGAAGGGATGAGCCTCTTCACCTGTTCAATCGGTGTGGGTGGAGTGTGAACCGGGCGATAGTTTAGTCTATCTACTCCAATTGAAAAAAAAAACAGTGAGAAGATTAGAAAAGAGAAAAACCGGAAACCGCATCCTAAACAGGAAAGAAGGGATGAGTCTCTTCACCTGTTCAATAGGTGTGGGTGGAGTGTGAACTGGGCGATAGTTTAGTCTATCTACTCCAATTGAAAAAAAAAACAGTGAGAAGATTAGAAAAGAGAAAAACCAGAAACCGCATCCTAAACAGGAAAGAAGGGATGAGCCTCTTCACCTGTTCAATAGGTGTGGGTGGAGTGTGAACTGGGCGATAGTTTAGTCTATCTACTCCAATTGAAAAAAAAAACAGTGAGAAGATTAGAAAAGAGAAAAACCAGAAACCGCATCCTAAACAGGAAAGAAGGGATGAGCCTCTTCACCTGTTCAATAGGTGTGGGTGGAGTGTGAACTGGGCGATAGTTTAGTCTATCTACTCCAATTGAAAAAAAAAACAGTGAGAAGATTAGAAAAGAGAAAAACCGAAAACCGCATCCTAAACAGGAAAGAAGGGATGAGCCTCTTCACCTGTTCAATAGATGTGGGTGGAGTGTGAACTGGGCGATAGTTTAGTCTATCTACTCCAATTGAAAAAAAAAAACAGTGAGAAGATTAGAAAAGAGAAAAACCGGAAACTGCATCCTAAACAGGAAAGAAGGGATGAGCCTCTTCACCTGTTCAATAGGTGTGGGTGGAGTGTGAACTGGGCGATAGTTTAGTCTATCTACTCCAATTGAGACAAAAAATAGTTAAAGATTTCAAAAAAAGAAAAAAAATGTGACTTATTAAGTTTTAACTTAGTTAAAGTCCAGTCAAAATATTTTCTAAAAATCAAATCAAACCTACAGTTAGACATGAAAATTTTTAAAATTGGGCAAAAACGGAGAAGAAAACAAAACAAAACAAAATATGGCATGCCTATAAGTCAAGTCATGATTCCAAGCGAAACTACGGGAATTCCACAGTGCGAGAAAAGAAGCTGAAGGGAGTAGATGTTGAGCCATTTTATACACTAGTCCACCACAGATTGGAAGTCATTTTTAAACTCAGCAGCGAGGTTCAGCCAATTTTTGATCGCGGCGAGAGTAAATGGTGGTGTTGTCAGCGTAGATGCTTACTTGGGATCTGATTACCTCAGGGAAATCGTTGCTCTTTTCAAAACTTGTTCTTTTTTCATTACGTTTTCCTTTCTCTCTGTTGTAATTAAAGACGTTATATCGCTAAGTTCTGGGTAAGATTAGTGTGGCATTTCTTTTATGATGTAAGTATTGCAGCAAGATTCAACCAGAGACTTAAAAGACAACTGATATTTGCTTGTTTTTATATGGGCCGTGTTCCTTCAGGACATAATCGATCATGGCCCTCCACATCTTCCTGTCACTTGTTGCATATAATATATTTTGTCCTGTTATTTCTCCCACACCCTGCTCTGCCAGTTATTATGTCATGCACTGTTTTCTCCTGCCTCTCTTTGCTTCTATCCACCCTGTGAGTAACAGATTCTCATAGCCCTCTTTCCTCAGAAACTTCAGTAGTCTCTTCCTGATGTTAAGTATAAGTCTCCTTTTCGCTTTCATTCTCTCCAAAATTTCATCGTTGCTCACATGTCCATGGTATCCTCAGCATCCTTCTGTATAACCACATTTCTAATAATTCGAGTCTTTCCATCATCTTTGAGGAAATTGTCGATTCTTCAATGCCTTATAGGAGGACAGATATTACATAACAGCCTAGTAATGTTTACTTTGTTACCAACGAAATTTTTTCTCAATATTTTACTTAGCTTTTGGAATGCGTCATTGGGCATGCGAATACCTTCAGTCAGGTAAGTGCCATACGTAATACACACTTGGGCGATCATGTCTTGAAAGTGACATAACTGACTTGGCAGAAGATTATCCCGCAGTAGGTTGGTATTATTTTTTGTGGTAGACTGGTTGCTAGTCAAGACTACAGAACCCAATCTGTCCTATTATTTAAACCATAACTGGAGGGAAGAGACGGATTAATACCTTTCCCAAAGCTATTTGTGCGTAAGTGAATTCAAGGAATTCGACTGGAAACCTTCCTTGTACTAATAATCTGATCTTGAACTGCTGTTGCAGAGTTGAGAGAAGGGCAAAAAGCAAGTTTGTCCTTATTTTTTATCAGAAAATCAGTTGCCATAGAACCAGAGAAAGAAAACTATACTTGTGATCACTGCGCGATTCAAACATTTTAAGGCTGTCAAAAATGTGACCATACATTCATTTGTTCCTTTTCATATCATTTCCAAAGACTGATTAACAGTAGATAATGTTGCTTTGAGATAAACCATTCCGATTTCGATCATGTTTTATTTAATTCCTCAAATATCGATTTATTGTTGTGAACTGGAACTACAACATCTATCAGAGGACATGTTTTTTCAATATTTTTACAATTCTGTCTGGTCAGTTTACCTTAATTATCTTATCGGTCTGAACGCTGAATGATTGATTTTTTTTTTTTATCATATCACCCCAAGCAAGGCGATAACGCCACTGATGCGCAGAGGGCTACGTAAGGGTAAAAAGAATGGAAAAGAGAAAGCCGGAAACCACATCCTAAACAGGGAACAAGGGATAAGCCTCTTCACCTGTTCAATAGACGTGGGTGGAGTGTGAACCGGGCGATAGTTTAGTCTATTGGATTTGTTTTTTTACGGCTTATCAACCCTTTGCAGGTTATTGAAAACCAGAAAATATTTTTCAGATTGTAATATTTTTTTAAGTTAATAATAGTTTAGTGATTAATTCTTACTAATTAGCCCATAGCTGAAGGAAAAGAGGTGGATTTATGCCTTTCCAAAGGTTATTTGCGCATAAGTGAATATAATGAACCCAACAGATATTAAAACTCGGTTCTCCAGTTAACTATTCCAAGCTATTTTCCATTACACCACCCACACATCCATGCTTATAGGACTTAGTATTCCCGTTTGGTCACCCATATAGGTACTTACCAGGCTGAACGTTGCTTAACTTCGTTGATCACACGGAAACCGGTGTTTCTGAAAGAATAACTTCTTTATTAAGTACGACTTGCGGTAGTTTGCGATCCCAACAATACTTTTAGTGAGGAACATAACATACTTTTTATGTGCGACATAATAATGATATTAATAATATGAATAATAATATCGAAGTAGTAGCACCTATTAGGGTCCCAGCAAATTTCATGGGTAATACATATTTCGCAGCCAAAACAATTTCTGCTCCTCAGATCCAAATGATACAACCTATATATATATATATATATATATATATATATATATATATATATATAAGACAAAATCAGAAAACTAATACATAAGAATTCAAAGTTTTAAACCTAAAAGTTATAGTCAACACAAATTTAAAAGTAGCAAACTTCCTCGATATCACACTAGATTTAGTCAACAACAATTACAAAGCATACATGAAACCCAATGAATACCCACTATACATCCACCCAAAGTCAAACCACCTCTAGTATTATCAAACATATACCTTCTTCCATAGAACATAGAATCAGCCAAAACTAGTCCAACAAAGAAATATTCAACAAACACAAAGCCCTCTACAAGTCATTTAAAAAAAGCGGCTACGAAACAAAGACATCCAATAAATAACAAGCCCAACAAGAAAAGTAGAAACAGAAAAATCATTTGGT